>OX596264.1:1784807-2384807 GCA_951394255.1 Polyploca ridens | reverse complement strand
GACTACGGAACAAAACGTCGCTAGTAATGTCAACGCCAAGGATCCCGATGCTTTTAGTGATGTTCAAGGACGCGTTCTGGAATTGTGGAGCCACAGCAAATGGGGTTTTCTTAGCGGTGAACGCGCAGGCTTGAGTCTTGGTGGGGTTGAAATGGACTAGGTTTAGTCGACCCCAATCGGAGACACGAGTTAGTGTACTCTCGATTTCAGACAACAGCCGTTCGCGGCTTTCCTCCACCTCGGAACGAGGGATATTAGCTCGGCCCGTGTAATGAGCGTCCCCTGTACTGTCGTCTGCATAACAATGAATACCGTCAATAGACAGCATATCATTGATATGCAGCAGGAACAGTGTTGGGGACAGCACAGACCCTTGCGGGACGCCGGCATTTATGTCCATGCTATCGGAGCAGCTACCGTCAACGACGGCTCTTATGCATCTGCTGGACAGAAAGCTGGCGACCCATTTGCAAAGTCCCTCGGGAAGCCCGTATGCTGGTAACTTCGCTAGAAGACCCCGGTGCCAGACCCGATCGAACGCCTTCGCCACATCTAGGCTCACTGCCAATGCCTCACCTTGACTCTCGATGGCGAGTGACCAACGGTTTGTGAGATACACTAGAAGGTCGCCAGCCGAGCGACTGTGGCGGAAGCCATATTGTCGGTCGCTCAACAAATCGTGATCCTCTAGGTATCTCAAGAGTTGCGTGTTGATCACTCGCTCCATGACTTTGGAGAGAAGGGAGGTGATGGCGATAGGCCTGTAATTCGATGGGTCCGATCTATCACCCTTCTTGGGCACTGGGTGCACGTGGGCAGTCTTCCACGAAGATGGGACTTTCATTTTGGTGAAGGAAAGCGCAAAAAGACGCGTCAGTACAGGACACAATTCAGGAGCACACCGCTTCAGAACCACTGCCGGTATGCCGTCTGGCCCACTCGACTTATGGACGTCCAGAGAAAGCAATTCCCGCCGGACCTCCCGTTGGGTAATGCTTATCTCCGGCATAGAGATGTCACACCGCGGGATGGTAGGCGGTGTGGCGCCCCCGTCATCCAAAGTCGAGTTGGAGGCAAAGAGAGAGCCCAAAAGATCAGCTTTCTCCTTTGCACTATGGGCCAAGTGTCCGTCCGGCTTACGGAGTGGTGGCAAGGACGACTGACAGAAGTTTCCTTCAGCAGCTTTGGCAAGAGACCAGAAAGCTCGACTTCCAGAGGGAAGGCTAGTCAGCCTCTCACCAAACCTGCCGACGAAATCGAACTTAGCCCTGGCAATCATTCGCTTACTGAACCTCGAGGCAGCGTTAAATATGCGTTTCGCATCAGAGATGTTAGAGTCCTGATTAGTTCGGGCCGTGGTCCAAGCCTCATACAAGGTCTGCTTATTTTGTCTAGCATCCTTGCAGGGCCTATTAAACCACGGTCGTTTCTTCACCCCTGCAGCCACTAGCGGGTTTGGGATATAACACTCCATTCCCGCCAGTATCGCCTCAGCAACGGCAGCTGCACAGGTGTCAGGATCGTCTGATGCGAAGCATAGCTGTCTCCACGGGTACGATGCGTAGAAATCTCGCAATCCATCCCAATCTGCCGACTTGTAGTGCCATACACGTCGCCATCCGGGAGATCGGGGCGAGTCAGGTCGAGCGCATGGCACTTGCGTCCGGACGAGACAGTGGTCTGATGAGCCAAGTGGCGCATCCACTGTCACTGTATAGTTGTCCGGTCGCGTAGTCAGCAGAAGGTCCAGTAAGGAGCTAGTATGGCTCTCAATATCTGGGATTCTCGTAGGAGAAAGAACCAGTTGTGAGAAGCCATAGGCCAGGGCAAAGTCGTGAGCAGTCCTCCCCGCGAAATCAGTGGTCCGAGAACTAAGCCACTCAACGTGGTGAGCGTTGAAGTCTCCTAGTATCACTAACTCCGCAGAGGGGTACTGCTCCAGTACTTTGTCCGTCGTCAGTTGCAGGTGCTCAAATAACCGTTTTGTGTCCACGTCACCGCTATGGGACCTGTAAAGGCATGCGTAAACTTTGGTGTGGCCACCGTGATCTACGCGCACCCACAAAATCGACAGGTCCCGGTCTTCCAGGCCATGGAGACGGCGACAGCAAATATCCTCCCTGACGTACATACATACCCCGGCACGGCGCACAAAGTTGTGCTCCAGCTTGTACCCGGGGTAGTGTAAATACGATGTATCATCAGGGCAGGATATTTGCGTCTCCGTGAGAAATAGCAGAATCGGCTGTGCAGTCTCCAGATGTTGGTGGACTGCATTGATGTTCGAATGAAGACCCCTAATGTTGCAAAAGTCCATAGATAATATGGAGGGGAAAGCCGCTGAGAAACTTTTTCTTTTATTTTTTCTGGCCATTATTTTTAAAAGGAGTTTAAGAGATTTTTGAGAGGAGTCGCTATGCCGGCAGCGGAAAGGACAAAGCACAGTGTCACTCCGACAGAATGCTGCTCAGGTGATACAGTTTGTTGGTGCGGCAGCTGGAAGGGCCCCCGGTCCCCCCCTGATACAGTCGGCCGGGTCCACTCCGGTCTCCTCCTCCGGCACGACCAACTGCACCAAGGATTTTGCGCGAGGCGGTGGATCAGCCTCCCAGGGCGGAGATTATGTGATCCCTGGGTTCGGGACCCCTACAACCTGCGGGCGGCCAGCGGGTAGCCGTTTCACCGGGTCTCCCTAGCCGCCGCAACAACACGTCGTGCCTGCACAGCCCTACGTCGGTACCACACCGCTGGTCCCCACACACTGCCAGCACAGCGTCTCCTCATGGAGCTCTGGCGACCTTACTCACCGCAGGAACACAACACCACATTAAAGTGGTGTTATTTGGCTGCGATCTTCTGTAAGGCGGAGGTACTTCCCCAGTCGGGCTACTCCGAATTTAGAACGAGATAACCCGTTATGCCCTACCTCTCTTAAAAAATCTCGTTTCATATTAAATATCGAGTCAGTTTATTTTTTAGTTTTGCCGCTGCGCCGGGGCACGCAATTGTTTTTAGTGCGATTTGAATGTAAATATTATGTAATGAATCTAAGCTTGTTTTGAAAACAGTCATTGCTGAGTTTATGGCCGGTTCTTTTCAGTAAATGCAACCTCCCGAACCGGTATTAGAGTCAGACTTTTCATAAAGAAGCCTGTGCCTGTGAAGGTCTATTTGAATAAATGATTTTGAATGTAAAAACAATTTAATATTGCATACGGAACTCTCCCGCAATGACACCAACTCTCTCAACAACTTTTTTATGTTTACAATCAATGTAACCATAATTTCGTAGGTTGTATCATTTGAACAGTAGCTTTGTAATGTAACATGTAATAGAAACCAGTAAATACGATTGATTATTTTATTTATGATACCGCTATAGGAAATAATCGAATGATGTGTGGGTGGGCTCAGTTGCGTAATAATACCTTTCCTTCTCTCTACTTACAAAAAATAATTGCAGTAGACAGCTTCTGGTTTTACGAAATAATGAATTATGAGATGGCTTTTTTTTTCTTTGGCTGACTAGCCTTTACCTGTGTTTGACCGCAATCTCACTATCGTACGTAAGTAATTATGTAGTCAACGGTCAGCACACAAAGCTTAGAAGAAACTGGCTCTCAAGTGGAACACACCGATAGCTTAGTGACAGATTTCCAACTAAGGCAGCCAGGTGGGTACTACAAAGTACCTACTATGCTATGGTTTCCTCACGATGTTTTTCTTCACAGAAAGCTCAAGCGCATCGTAGTATTCGAACCCGAGACCTTTGCCTCGCCATCGGACGTCACTACCACTGAACTATCACTGACTTAAAACCTATCGGATATTGCACTAAATGTTGCCAATGTGGCTGGCAATAGGCCTTCATAGACTACGAAGGGACCGGCCAAGATATGTTCACAAATTCAGAATTTGTTTTCTTCGTAAAAAATCAGCATTATGAACCTTACATAGATGATGAAAAGATGGTTGTCGATAATCGTTATCGTTAGTAAACGATCAACCTTTGTATTAGATTGACATTTCAAATCGAAATATCACGTGATTTTTAACAATCTCATGTCAATCCCATACAAAGGTTGATCGTTTACTAACGATGACGATTGTCGACAACCATCTTGTCTAGGGGGCCTGGAGATATATTAGAAGATAACATCGTTGTCGTTAGGGTGGTACTTTCGTAGAGAATCATCTTTTACCTGACACCATCCCTGCACCATCTATATTTTAAATGTTCTTGACGTTGTGGAAATAAAGCAGTCCATTTCACTTCATAATCTATACATATAAAATGCTTTGTCCTGAATGACTGACTGACAATCAACGCACAGCCTAAACTGCTGATCGTAGAGACCTGAAACTTGGAGGGTGTGTTCTTTGTATGACGTAGGCATCCGATAAGAAAGGATTTTTCGAAATTCTACCCCTAAGGGGGTGAAAAACGGGGGCAATGTTTGTATGGGACAACGTGATTCCTTGGTCCGATCTACTTCAAATTTTGCATAAACATTCCTTAACAGAATTGATGGAAGACGTGTTTCGTATTTTATTGAAACTCATCGCCTAACGGGGTCAAAAAGGGGTAGAAAGTAATTTTAGGGATGATTTGCATCGAAGTTGATATCAATACTCCTTAGTACTTTTGATTTAAATCACATTTTACTTTGACACATGTTAGAAAACTCAATCCGATTTCCACAGATTACAGAATAAGGCAGATGGAGCGCCCGGAACACGGGAGTGAGGCCAAAAAAGCAAATACAAATTGTAAAACACATACCTGGTAATCGCTTTTGAATTTGTATTTGCTTTGTTTAAGCCTAAGCTCAAAGTATCAAAAATGGGTTTCTTTGAAAGTCGAGTATGAAGTAACGCAATGAAATACCTAACACAAAAAATACTGTGGACAGAAGAGGGTTTGAGAAAAAATTCAGCCGAATAGAATATTAAAAAGTGCTTTGATATTCCCAATAAAAAAAAACGTAAGTTACGTTTAAAAAAATCTTTCGCGTCGAAATTCTCCGTATTTTCAGCAATGACAACAATTTTATTTTTAAGAATATATTAGGTCTTTACCTATGAAATTGCCGTTTTATATGAAAAAATTTAAACGAATTTTTTTCATGTATTTTTTATTTGTATTAATCGAAGTAATCACACATGCAATCAATGCATCTTTGCCAACGCAGTGGCAGTTTATTGATGCCCTTCTTAAAGAAATCAGCTGGACGGGAGGCAACAAATTCTTCAAAGGCATTTTGTACTGCCTCTCGGGTATTGAATTTTTTTCCCGCCAAGAAGTTATCCAAATTCTGGAAAAAGTAGTAGTCTGTAGGTGCAAGGTCTGGTGAGTAGGGCGGATGACGGAGAACTTCCAACCCCAGTTCTTGCAACTTGGAGACCGTCTGCTGTGCAGTATGAGGTCGCGCGTTATCGTGCAGGAGCAGCGGAGACGAGCGATTGACCAATGCTGGTTGGAAATGTGCCAGCTTTTCCATCATTGTGTTCAATTCTTCACAGTACACATCTGCAGTAATGCTCACCCCGTTTGGTAAGAAGCTGTGATGAATCACACCGGCGCTAGACCACCAAACAGTGACCATTACTTTTCTAGGGGTAAGTTTTCGTTTAGGGCATTGTTTAGGTGCTGAACCAGGATCCAACCAACTTGCTGAGCGCGGTTATCAAACAGAATCCATTTTTCATCGCAGGTAACAATGCGGTTCAAAATTCCTTCATTTGTGTGTCTGTTGAGCAGTGCAAGGCACGCTTCGACGCGTACTTCGCGCTGGCGATCATTGAGTTCGTGGGGCACCCATTTGTCAAGCTTTTTTACCTTGCCAATTTGACGCAAATAGACCAATATTGTTTTGACGCTAACGTCGAAAGCTGCTGCTAATTCACCCGTCGATTGTGTATCATCAGCTTCCACAATCACCTTTAAATCGTCATTGTCGACCAAAGTCTTCGGACGACCGCGAGGTTCATTTTTCAGGTCGAAATTCCCAGAACGGAAACGAGCAAACCAATAACAGGTGGTGCGTTGGTTTGTAATGTTAGCTCCGTAAACGTCGTTGATGTTGTGTGCCGCTTGTGCCGCGTTGCTGCCACGACGGTACTCATATTCCATAATTACTCGAATTTTTAACGTATCCATGATGACTAATCAATAAACAAATGACTACTTTTGGAAAAAGAATTCCATGATTTAAAATAAAATTAATTTGAAATTAGAATTCTTAGCCAAACAAAAATTATTTTGATTTGAAATGGCCAGTACTGCAGAACGCCGCCGCCTGTCCGCGCCTTAAAAAACTTTATTTAACGAAAAACATTTTCTTTAAATGAGCTTTGTGGTTTTTTTGGCCTCACTCCCGTATTTCGCGCGCTCTATCTGCCTTTTGTTCTGTAATCTGAGCCGTTTTTATTCAAAAAACTTAAAATTGGAATGTCAAATATAAAAGAATATTTAAATCGGATTAGAATTCGAAACTTTTTTTTTTGTTCTTGGATATTTGAATGAAAAACTTGCCATTATGCCTTGATTTTCCTTCGAAAATTCCTTGGAAATCTCTTAGATTACCTACTTAGCGATTTTTAAAAATAAAATCGGATTAAATTCTTAAACATTTTTGTCTGTCTGTTCCGGTTCATAACTGATGTTATAAGGAGTAACTTAGCTACTTTTATTTTTGAAAAATAACTAATGTTCCGCGCAAAAAATTCAAACCGTACGCGGGTGAAACCGCGGGGGCTCTGCTAGTAGGAAAATATAGCGTGAGGTGTCAATCCATGTTTCCAAGAGTACCTTATTCTGGGAACTCCGTAGCAAAATTTCATGCTTTTAGATTTAGCTTTGTGGGAGTTTTTAATTAACCCGCTATTTTAGTTTCTATTATTTCATTGCTTGCACGATTTTCAATTAAATTATTAATTACAAAAATTGCTTATACGGGATATACAGAGAATGAATATAGGCTAATTATTACTTTAAACATAGTAGAAGGAAAGATAGAGGGAAAGCGAGGGAGAGGAAGACCAAGAATAAGTTACATAGTTCAAGTAAAGGCAAAAATAGACGTCGTGTCGTAAAAGGAGGTGCAAAATGTTGATAATGATAGAGCAGAATGGAAGAATCTATACCGACAAGAGCACAGCTCTTAAATACAGAAGAAGATTACTTTAAAACAAATGTGCAGGGCTTTTTAAAGCCTGTTTTTTATTAAGTTTGTATCAAAGTTTGCACACTATTGTTGACAAATAAAAGTCTAATAAACTTTATCACCACCACCCACACTGCACTAGAATTGAATTTCTACAGCACTATCGTATCTGCTTGTTTGGTTTCCTGTGATACTGATAACACAATTATTTACAATTTGTTTGTATTTATTTATTCAATTAAGGGTCAGAAATAGTTCAATCTTGTGTCAAATAAAATATTTCGGACAGACTTGGGAACACAAAGTTATATAATATAGAATATTTTACTATAATAGGTGATATAAGTATACCAGTTACTACCTTAGAATAGAATTCCAACCTTAAAGTAGTATTTATTAAGGTATTAATTGATTTAACAGATGTTGCTGCAAACGGCGAGGGACACTGTAGACAAGACTGTCACAGAATCTGAAAGAGAGTAGAGGAGGCCTATATATTAAGAAGTGGATTGACCTATAATAATGCTACAAAATATTGCAATACATAAATCAAGTATCGATATGATTATAAATGTATAATGGGGAAAACAAACAATAAAAATAATATACACAATTAAAACAAAGAAAAAATAAATAACACACAATAATGTCACATAAGTAGATAATCAACATTACTACACGGACAATTATAAATAACAAAGTTCACAAGGTTCATAACTCAATTAATACAATTATAAATGAATCACACAAATGTATAACTTGCCTTTAAAGAGTGCTACTACGCAATACTATAATCTTATCGCTGAGCATGCATAGTAGAGGTTGTAAAATTATCCCTACTCTTTATTTGTATACTGTTTTAATAATGTTAGGTAAGAAGAAACAAGGTACCTATAAATTAAATAATTATTTTGGCTTCTTACGTGAAAGGAAATAAAGAATTATGACGGGATTTGTCAAGTATGTATTGATTCTTGGTGCCTTAAAAATAGCTTGAGATCTTTTTAAATGCTGCACCAAAAATATGATAGTATACCAAGTAAATAAGATGGTCGAACGAAATTAGATCAAGATTTGAAACGGTACTTACTTTGAAATTTTTTAAATACGCGATGCCTTTAAAAGAAAAATCTATCATACATCGAGTTCTAAACAAAAACAATCGCAAATTAAGTTATAAATATACTCATATCACATAAATTGTGACGTGTTAATCAATTTACGTTACAAATATATACAATAATTTTCCTACTGAATGCGTAATAGTGTGTAATATCATATTACGTAAACAATAAATTAAATCAGAAGTACAAGTGTACGATAACAATATGCTATAAATTATAATTAGCTGTAGATAAGCTTAGTTTGGATATAGATAACTATAATAATTGGAGGAGTTTAAACTATTAAAATGTGAGTGACAATCTGTCTAAAGACCCTTTTGAAATCGGCAGGGGTAATTATGCCTCATATTGTTCATCAAGAGATTGTTATAGATGGAAAGCATTGTTTCGATTTCTGGGAGACTGAATTCCAATCTAGAGATACAAAAGTCAATTTGCGTGAACTAGAATTTGAACTCAGTCCACTTCGTATTCAGCTGAGTCATAATCGTTCGCCAATGACGATCATATTAGGCGAAATAAATAAAAAAATAGCACTAAATGCAAAAACAATTTCTATGAGTCAAAAGTTTAAATTGAATTGCAATATATTGAATTCACTAACAATGTATCGAGTATCGATAAGTATTTTGTGTCAAGTGCTATTTATAATCCACTTAAATATTTTGCAATATCGTTCACTCGATATCTGAATCAATATTATGTAGTGTGGGAATGATGTGCCATGTTTAATAATGTTTATGTACCTATATGATGATTTCATTTACTCAGAGCCTTGGTTTGTATCCTGTATTTACGGATATAACATGGATATTTCAATAAAACTCCGGACTCAAAATAATCGTCTTTATTTACGCGGTATTCTTCTCACTGACAGCCACTTGTCAAACGTCACAGTCCACAGATAACACAAAAGTAGCGCTCTACATACATTACATCCCTCTACCACTAGTTACAGAAGTAGATTAACAACTAAGTCTTATAATTAACATTTTTATTTCTTGTAGATCTAATGGGAAATCTATTAATAAATTCTTGTACATTAGGTTCAATATTATCGTCAGGAACAATACTGTTAGTAATAGAAATATCAGGACTATGAGAGTTTTCAATGTTTCTACTCTCCCTATTTGCCACATCATCCCTCGGGGCAACTTCCTCCCCCACTATTTGAGTGTCTAAAACAGGGGCACTTGGTAATCCCGCTGGACATAGGTCATCCACCTCATTTTCATCACTACACTGAACTTCATGATCCCGTAATACCTCTTGTCTATTATTATTCCAGTCTTCACAATAGCTTAAATCATCCTCCCATGATGTATTGGCTCCCTTATAGACCAACAGTTGATCTACATGTTTTCTAACTGTAATATTTAATTCTGGTACAAATATGGCAAACATTCTAAATCCTATTTGTTTTACAATTATACCTATTTTCCAGGAATGCTTTGTCCCATTGTTAAAATAATATTTAAAAAGAACTTTATCATTTAAGTTAAACTTAAGCTTTCTATGTCCTCCATATAGTTTATGCTGTGAGATCTGTTTAGAACATACATTAGTTTTGGCTGCAGAAAACAATGACTCTTCACCAGTGTTTTTGACATTATGTGTCCTCATCAAATCGAGACGACAGCGCAGTTTCCGACCCAGCATTAACTGTGCAGGGGAAAAACCGGTTGTACAGTGAACGGAATTTCTATAGTCAAATAAAAACTTTGTTAATTTTTTTAGAATACTTTTTTGAGTTTTATTTTGTACAGATATAATTTTAAGTGCTCTTTTTACAGTTTTAACGCAATTTTCTGCTTGCCCATTTGAGGCTGGGTGGTATGGTGCTATAGTTAAATGTTCAATGCCATTGGCAGTACAAAATCTATTAAATTCTTCTGAACAGAAGTTGGTAGCATTGTCAGTAACTAGTGTTTGCACTAACCCAAATCTACTAAAAACCTCACATAATTTATCAATAATAGCATTAGTATCAGTATTTGTTAATAAAAAACACTCCACCCATTTAGTGTGTGCATCTATAATGATTAAATACTGCTTAGTATCTAAGGAGAACATATCCATATGAATGCGTTCCCAAGGTCGCTTTGGATATGGCCATGGTGCCAACGGGGCCCGAGGTGGACTACTCCGCAATGTATTACAAATGCTACATGAACCAATTTTTTGTTCAATGTGTTCATCAATATTTGGCCACCATATTCGAGTTCTCGCCTCTGCTTTTGTTTTAACCACTCCGAAATGTGAATTATGTAACTCTTCCAGTACTTGTTCTCTGAACTTGGAGGGAACTACCACTTTATGTCCTCGCAGAATACAACCATTTTCAACTGACAATTCTAATTGGCATAAGAAATATGGTTTTAAATTTGTATCCATTACTTTCCGTGGCCAACCATACCTAATATAATCTACAACTTTTTGCAAATTTGTATCTTTGGCTGTTTCATTTTTAATATCTTCAACTGTTATCGGTTTTAACATTGAGTCTGTTAAAAAATTTACTTGTAACTTCCTATTTAAATCCAAATCATCATCTATCTCTTGTACAGTAATTGCTCTAGACAAAAAATCCGCGACATTATTTTCACTTTTTACATACTCAATACTATAGTTGTATGCTGATAAGAATATAGCATACCGTTGCAGTCGGTTAGCTGCTAGCTCTGGTATCCCCTTTTTGTTACCAAATATAGTAAGCAGTGGTTTGTGATCTGTGCGTAATATAAAAGGAATGGTACGGCCATACAAATAATGATGAAACTTTCTTATTGCAAATACAATGGAAGCCGCTTCCTTTTGTATTTGTGCATAATTGCACTCAGCTTTGGAGAGAGAACGTGATGCATATGCAATAACACGTTCAGTTCCATCAGCCTGGCGCTGTGAGAGCACTGCACCTTTTTTTTTTTTTTTTTTTTTTTTTTACTGTTTATAGGCCTGTGTTTGACTGCAATCTCACCATGGTAAGTGATGATGCGGCCGAAGGTGGTAAGCACACAAAGCCTAGAAGGAACTGGCTCTCAAGTGCAGCTATCGGAACACACCGAAAGGTGCTTGGCGACAGATTTTCAACTTGAGGGTGGTAGCCAGCCAGGCGGGTACTACAAAGTACCCTACCACCATGCTATGGTTTCCTCACGATGTTTTCCTTCACCGAAAGCTCAAGCTCATTGTAGGATTCGAACCCGGGACCTTCATCTCGGTATCCGACGTCACTACCACTGAGCTATCATCGCGTTAACCACCAAACCACAAGTTAAGTTAACCACAAGTTAAGTTAAGTTAGTCCACATGGGCCTGCATCTGCTGTTACTATAGTTGGGTAGTCAGGATTGTAATGGGCCAGTACACGCTCTGAGGCTAATTCTTGTTTAATTTTATCGAATGCTTTAATTTGCTCCTCTCCCCAATACCATTTGCAATCTTTCCTCAACAACTTATGCAAAGGATTTAAAACACTTGATGTATTAGGAACAAAACACCTATAATAATTTATCATTCCTAAGAAAGATTTCAACTCATTTACATTTTTAGGAGCCCCACAATTTAAAATTGCTTTTACTTTATTATTAGATTTATGTAGTCCATTTTTATCAATTAAAAACCCTAAATATTCAATAGAAGATTTAAATAATTCACATTTACTTGGTTTTAACCGTAAACCAGCCTCCTCCAATCTCTGTAACACCAGTTCTAAACGTTCCAAATGTAAACTCCTATTTGGGGCCGTAATTAATATGTCATCTAAGAATATACATGTGCCTTCAATATCTGCGAGTAACTGTTCCATTGCACGCTGAAAAATAAAAGGTGCATTTGCTAAACCAAATACCAGCCTATTATAACGAAATAAACCTTTATGAGTGTTGATACAAGTCCATTTTTTTGAATTATCTAGCTCAAATTGTAAATAAGCAAGAGAAAGATCGAGTTTAGAAAATTCAACCCCCCCATGGAGTTTGGCAAAAATCTCCTCAATTCGTGGAAGTGGATAATTGTCCATATAAAGGGCTTTATTTAAGGTGACTGAAAAATCACCACAAATTCTAACATCTCCATCAGGACGTAAAACTGGGACTATAGGTGTAGCCACATCAGAATGATCCACTTTCTCTAAAATACCTAACCTCTCTAACCTACTTAATTCTTTTTCTACTTTAGGTTTTAAAGCTAATGGAACTGGTCTAGGTTTAAAAAACTTAAATTGAGCATCTGGTTTAATTTTTAAATTAATTTTATATTTATTAAATCTGCCTAGTTCATCTGAGAATAATTTTGAATACTTTTCCCTTAATACTGTTTCATAATTCTCTGATTCTAAATGATTGCAACTTACATTAGACAATTGTAAATTAAATTTACTAATAAAATCCCGACCTAAAAGAGTAGGCTGTTTAATATTGGAATCAATTATATATAATTTTAAAAGTTTAGTGCAGCCTTCAAAAGTTACTGGCAATGATATAGAACCTAATGGGGATATTTTACTACCATTATAGCAATTTAATATAACTTCACATGGTTGTATTACCTGCTTATCTACAAATTTATTTTTATACAATTGAGCTGGGAGGACAGAGACTGCGCTCCCGCTGTCAATTTCACACAATATGTCTACATTAGCTATTGACACAGTCTGTCGCATTGGTTCTCCATTTTCACATTTTATATTGAAAAAATTATACATACTTTCTATGGTGGAGTCATCATTGTCATTTGCCGCCAAAACATTTATGTTTTTCACATCACTTTTACACATTCTTTTTAAATGGCCTTTCTTATGACACTTTTTACATGAATAATTAACAAAACGGCACTTTTCTTTTGTGTGGTTGGTGTAACCACAAATTGCACAACACTTTTTAACACTTGCACTCTCGCTATTCAACGCAAACACTGGGTGTATTGGTGTGTCTACTCCAGTAGTGCAATTCTGTTCTTTTTTGACAGCTGACGACGACGACGTCCGTCGTCGCGGTCTATTCTCTATACATTCGTAGTGCGGTGCTACATTTTTCAATTGGTCAATTAATTAATGTTTAATTTTAGGAAGCTCCTATTAAGGTCGTATTATGTATCCATTATAAAAAAAAACCTGTCACTTTGTGGATCACTTTCATTTATGATAGTTTCTGTGTAAAGTTATGATATTTAAAGTAAGTATGTTTTATTACAAATTATTTATTATAAATCCAAGACTGTTCTTTGTCGAAATCAGTCAAAAACAAAGGCCCAGTTCAGCAGAGGACATCTCGTGACAGAATATGATGATGATACTAATTTTATAGTGGTTACAGAGTTGGTATACATATTTCAGATATCTGCAGCTCAGATAAGTCATATTATGGGCATCCTTAAATCAGCCAATGATGAAGATATCTTGGAAAAACGTCGTCAAGCTCAACAGTTGATACTTTTGGCGAGTAATTCTTAAACTATTCTTGTTGAAATAAACATTGATTAAATTGTGCACAGCACTACAAAGTCAATGCATTTTTATTTACTGGAAATGCTAAAATTCTTCCAAATTCTATATAGAAGTCTTTGATATCTGGCTTATTTTTATTATTCCTTATAAAAAAATACCTCGTCAATTTAGTAGTATGTACTTACATACGAGTATGTTATTAAACATTATTCGTGAAAAAATGTTAATTGTTTCAATATTTTCAAAATATGGGCGCTATATCTAGCTTTCTTTTTGTGAAGTTTAAGTCGTAATATTAAGATAAAGTTAAACCAATGAATAGCCTTCATATTAAACCTTTAAAATTGGTATATTCAGTACATTAAAGTTTTACTAAAATATGAAATAAAATTAGCCTTTATCTAGTTTCCATATCATAAGTTTGCTTAGCTTGGGATTACGACTCAGATCATTAAAATAAATGAAATCCACTCGCAGAGCGCAGTTGATATTTACAATACACCTTCCAGCCCATTTTAATTCTTTTGACCTATTCAAGTATTCAATTGTTTCGACATGCAATAGTCCGGGAGGTACTGATGCATTTTAGGTAGTATTAATACGCCGATCGATGGCCATCTTTTTCAATAGATCTTGAATGACTAATATGTGAACCACGCATCAGCGATGCACCCGCGGTGGGTTTAGGATTGGAAGGTTACGGCAGGGGTAAACTTTTTTTTTTACAAATTCATGCGAGCAGCTGACGCGTGTTCCCCCCTCCACCATGCAGCAGACGATTTTTTTCAGCTCAGTATTATGTCAAATACTTATGAAACAAGTTTGAGCCGGCGTACTATGTCTTTTTTTTACTGGGAGTGGCTGATGACGGATGTAGAAGACTTGAGCACTTACTTGAGCAGACGGTCGGTTCACTTATTAGTCATATAAGATCAACTATACATTTCAACGTCAGCCGGCTTACTATGACTTTTGTGTTTGTAACGCTACCTCCCGGACTAACCGTCACAACGGAGTCGTCGTCGGTTGCTGTCAAAAACGTTTCAGAATACCAAAGCAGCAGCTCGAGAGGTCTGCATCGCCAGTCTCGCGCAGCGTACACTCTGCGCCAGCTCGAGTGCCTTGCTGAATGTTAGTTTTTCTACATCCTCGGAGAATAGTTTTTCTTTTTCTTTAGGATTTTCCAGTCCAAGAATGAATCTATCGCGAAGCGCGGTGTCTAGCTCCGTAGACTTAAAACCACAGTGCTGTGCCAGGCTACGTACTCTTGCAGCCCATACAGCTAAGTCTTCACCGGTTCGTTGTTCAGACTTATAGAATGTGTATCTTTCAGCGAAAGAACTTTTCTTCGGTACAAAATGTGCATTCAACTTATTAATGAGTACTTCAAAACTGACATTGTCTATTTCTTCGGGAAAAACCAGGTCCCTTGCAACTCTGTAAGAGTCTTCAACTAGCGCCGTCAACAACAATGCCCGCCGCTTCATGCCTGCCTTATCAGTGGCGTCATTTATATCATTTGCCATACAGAACTGGTTAAAACGGCTTCTGAAAATACTCCATTCTTGAGAGCGGTGATCAAAAGTTAGGTTGCCGCCGAACATCGCGTAGCCACTTGCTTTATCGCTATCCATGATAGGTAATTTCAACACCCTTATGCCGAAAATGCGTGGATATTTATTCGTCGCCAATTATATCCTGTATTTACGGATATAACATGGATATTTCAATAAAACTCCGGACTCAAAATAATCGTCTTTATTTACGCGGTATTCTTCTCACTGACAGCCACTTGTCAAACGTCACAGTCCACAGATAACACAAAAGTAGCGCTCTACATACATTACAGTTTGATAAGAAATTTTATCGTGAGATTCTAAGGTTTCATCGACATGGTCTATCCATTATATATCAATAAGCTCTATGTTTGTATATTAATCATAGTTTTTTTTTATTTCTTTGTCATCATCACTTCTTAGGTATCCAGTTTTTATGACAACAAGAGATTCGAATGTTGTATGCTTCTATAATAGTAGACTAAGGAGAACTCCTTGTAGAACACGTTCAAATAAATTAAAAAGAATATAATATTTTGTGCATATCAAACATGGTTCTCAAAATTTTGTTTTGGAATCTTTGCAAGATTTCAATGTATCCATACTTCATAAGCAATAAGTACATTTGAACCTGCACATTTGCACCATCAAACAAGAGATAGCACTCTACAGTCCCAAATACCAAGAGAGGTTGTTGAAACATCAACGAATTGGCGGTTCAGCTTGAAGGCACAGGGGGAGTGCAATTTGCGAGACCAAAGAGACATAGTGTGCCCGATTTAAAAACCAGATTTCAAATCTCTCAATAAATGATGAAAGTGTCACTGGACACCTCATTCAGAAAATCACACAATTCAGATTAGAATCAGCCAAAGAAGTAGCTCATTGTTTAAATAAACAGATCGCTATGAAGCAACAAAAACATAAGAGAAAAAAAATGTGCGAAAACCTATTCTAATAACAATTTCATAAACAAAGTATTTTTTCTATTTAGTAGTACAATCACGCTATATAATACATTGAATAGATTAAAATAAAAACCAGAAATGTACTTTCCTTTTAGTATTTTCGTAACGCTATAAAATAATAAATTGAATGGGTTGAAAGAAAAGCCAAAAATTTGTTCCTTTTTGTGTTAGAACAATGAGAAAATCCACGAATTTATTGGATACCAAATCTTCACAGTTTCATAAACAAAGTATTTTTTCTATTTAGTAGTACAATCACGCTATATAATACATTGAATAGATTAAAATAAAAACCAGAAATGTACTTTCCTTTTAGTATTTTCGTAACGCTATAAAATAATAAATTGAATGGGTTGAAAGAAAAGCCAAAAATTTGTTCCTTTTTGTGTTAGAACAATGAGAAAATCCACGAATTTATTGGATACCAAATCTTCACAGGAATAACGGACATGGTTCGTGTAAGAAAGACAAAGGCAATATTGCATTTATCCAATCTTCCAACTATAACCTAAAAACCTAGCTTACGCTCAAGTAAACAGAAAATAAACATAATTCCAAGTCGTCAGGAAACCTAAGAAATAGCTGGCTTGAGGGTAACAGCTACTGTCTAACACATAGGTTTAAAAAAGATAGATAGCGATCTCATAAGCGTAGCGATTTAAGGAACAATAGTTTACTATGATATTTTCAAAAGTGTTTCTAATGTTATGATTAAAAATGTTCATATGGAGTCACAATAAATAGTTACAAGAACTATCAATCTATGCTTAACTGATTTACAATGAGAAACGAAGAAAAGAGAACACTTTGAGAATATCTAATTTCTTTCATTAAATAGGAAAAGACTAGATGATCCTTTATTATTTCAATCAGTCCGTTTATATTGGCGAGGAGCCGAATTTCAATTCTCGCTTCAACCTCATCACTTGTAGCAACACCAAAAGCTATAGTATTACAAACATTATACTTAAACATATACACGTATGAACTTTTGCAGCAACGTTGGAACAGCAGAAGCGGTTTAAGAACCGGTTTTTAGAATACTGCACGTTGACTCTAAGGACAGAGCAGTTGAGTTGCATTTAGTTATATTAGCCTTTCATATGAACGATGGTGTTTCTGATAAGCAAATACTTATAGATGGAAACGAAGATGCCTTCAGATGTGTGGATGTGTGGATGATAGAGTTGGATTTAATGTTGAAATTATAAGCTGTCTACTGGTGATTATCATAATTATATGCGGTGCCACATTAAGATGGGTTTATAAAGTTCAGTTAACTGAATTTGATACCTGACTGTTTTCTTAATCTATTTCATTTATCATAGAATATCTTTGTGAACATACAATTTGAATTTGATTGTAAAACAAACAAATCATCAATAGAAGCTATTATAATGCTTTTATTCAACTTGCATTGTATGAATGTAATTATGTTCGGGTGGAATCTTTCAAGTCGAATTTCACCCACTTCCAGTGGTGGTCGGATTGACTTGATATTTGGTGTACATTAGTATATTGGAAGACAATGCAAGTACAGTCAACAAATAGTATAGTCACCAAAAAAAGCTTGTATTTTTTTTTTAAATCAATAACGTATACATTTCATACAGAGTAAGCAGAGCATGCCACTTATTTTTAGCACAAAAAGAATTTTACTTCTGTA
The DNA here is from genome assembly GCA_951394255.1 of Polyploca ridens. Taxonomy (NCBI): domain Eukaryota; kingdom Metazoa; phylum Arthropoda; class Insecta; order Lepidoptera; family Drepanidae; genus Polyploca; species Polyploca ridens. Next base: position 2,366,881 of record OX596264.1, on the reverse strand, counting down.
AAATAATCAAATGCAGGCCTTGAATTACATAGACACAAATCGGTGATTTGCTGCAAGAAATACCCTTTACCTTATCTTTAGAAGTTTCTTAACAGTTTTTAATTAAAAAAGAAAATTAATCAAACTATAAGTTCACAAGTTTTTCGTTTACCGAATCGTCTCCACAGCTTTTTATGTCCTCGAGGCTAGATTTTGCTGTGAGGCGTCTTTATTACCTCTCGTCCTAAGATACTATCGCCAACTCGCGTCGGTACCTACAATCACTTACTATAACTATATTGTGTCTATTTTGTTTCCTGGTTTAAATAAAACCGGATTGTTTACTTCGTTTATTTCCTATCTTTCTTTATTAGCTGCACGTGGATCTTTACTCTTTTCATTTAAGCTTTGATTTTCTTCTGCTCCCTGATAATTTATTTGGTTTGTTATTAATATAACGCTATTTTTATTTTCCAAGGAATTTATCGATACTCGGAATTTTTCGGTAGGTAATCAAAGCCAAAATCATTTATTTAGTGCTTAGGCCCTTATGGACACGAACTATAAATTTATTTTTTGATAACTTTCGGTAGGTATTTTCTTTGCTTTATTTAGCTTAAGTCACAGGAAGGTATTATATCAAAAATAAGATCTTATATTTGATTGAATACAAAATATTTGAATACTGGGATACACAAAACCAAAATTATATACCTACATAAGTATGAATTAAAATCTCACTTTTAGTTAATAAACTCAAGTAATATTTAGTACATTAATTATAGATTATGGATATTGTCTACTTACCAAAGGATTATACGCATATAACGATAATTTTACTAAGCTTGACTAATGATGAACAAATATCATTAACCTATCATTTATTATGTATTCTCACATCCTTTTTCTGCTCAGAAATCAGTTAAATGTCGCTATGTTTAGTCTATTAGTCGCTTTCTGTTCGTCTAATCTCATTTTGTCTATGATCTAGTAATTAATTTGTACCTCTCCATGAATTCTCGTTACTACAAATTTATTTTCTTGGTCCAAAGTCGTAACTGCTTTTACCATTTCACATTTAACAGTTACAAATACCCAATCTTCACCATAAACAGAAGTAATACTAATCTTTAAAAACCACAAGCTTTCGACACCGTCGTACAAACATTATAATTCTAATCTCCCATACATAAATTATAGTGCAGTCGTTAAATATCAGTTCTGAAGCGATTGCAATGACATAAAGCTACTTTACATCTACCATTTTATCTATGCCTTTATTATTATCAACTTTAGCTTTATCAGCTATAGAATAAGGGTCATTTTATAATTGTCCTTTGTTTGTTGTATGTTGGTCGCAAAGGTCTTTGGTTTGCGCAATTCAGCACGAGCTAGTTTGTTGATGTACTGTTTTGTATTATGTCTCTGAAGTGTTGGTGTACCTAATTGAAATTTGTATTTTATAATGTTTTGTTTTAATTGATCATTAATGTATTTATAGTTTTGTTTCTCGTATTGATTAATTACGTATCTATCATTACGATGTTGAATGATGATCACATTTAAATTCTACATCAGTACTTTTGTTTATGTCCCTATAAATATTCTGGTTAAAATTGCAATCAAGATGCAGGTTTATAATTATTACAATAGTAGGTTATAAAGCTTACAAATAAATATGTAGATGCTCTTATAGTAAACACAATTTACAAAATAAATCATCTTATGAATCTCCAACGTTATGAATATTCTATTCTTCGAATTCAATACCAATAAGCTTGCCATCTGCTTTAACTTAGACATCTGCTAAATTATTTAGTCCGAGCTTAAAGCTTTGAACAATATTAATTTTAAGTCATCAATAACAATTTGAAAACATGACCTTATTTATATAGCACAATCTTAAAGCTTAAAGTTATTCACTGTGAAGGCATAAATGGTAGCTGTAAAATACTAATTAAACCTGGACAAGACTAGTCATCTATCAAGGTTGACCTACTTGGGTAACTACATACCAGTTTATCTTTTCAGACAATCTTTGAATATTATTGTTGTATCTTGTATTGATATTTACATATTTTGATGATTTGGGATCTGTTGCCGTATTAGGAATCAATAGAGCTGCAATGTACTTTTTAATGAGACAAATCTGTGGTATGTTCAGTCATCTTATTGCTTGATCTTATTTATTCGTATTTTCTGTATCACCAGTTTGGTCTCCCTCTCCTTCATTACTAATTAAATATTACACTAATGTTTCAGTATATTCAACTAAGTCATTTACATTTCGTTTGATTCCATGTTTGCCTTTCAAATTGACAGTGTGTCAGAAAACAGCAGGTGCTACGAATTTCGCAAAAGGCAATCTCTGGTGGTCACCAACTAGATCAGGCGTAGGAAAGTGTCAATTTTGTATTCATTATGGCAACACCAATAATAATGCGATAAATCACTTTAGTGCACCGGTTTTGGTATATTTTGACATGATTGAATTTGGGGCTTAAAACTATTTTATAGTTGGCATTGTACATACATAATGTACATTGCAAATCATCTTAATATAAAACTATGAAATCATAAATAATGGTCATGTTTCTAGATTTTAGTAAACTTTAGCTATTTCATAGATTTCAAGAAATTTTTGGGAGCTTCCTTCCGCGGACGCTCAGACTGTGGAATGAGCTCCCTGCCGTAGTTTTCCCAATGGAGTACAGCATGGGGGTCTTCAAAAAGGGTGTGAAGAGAATTCTGCAAAGTCGGCTACGCACGAGTGATACCCCTGGTGTTGCCAGTGTCCATAGGCTACGCCGCGGTAATCGCTTACCATCAGGCGGGCCGTATGCTAGTTTGCCACCTTAGTGGTAAAAATTATAGAGACGGGTATCCATTAAAGGCACATCTCTGATTTTGATAAACGCAGATACATCATTAATATTACCTTGAAAATTCAATATCAATCGATCAAGCAATCATTAAAACCAAATAAAAATGATAAGAGCAATCGTTTCGCTTAGCCAAAATGAATAAAAGTGTTTTCAACAAAAGCCGCACCTATACCAAATAAGGTAGCTATTTATTGAAATCTGCACAACCTGGCTTCGAATCCACAACCTGACACAAACCAGTCTTCCCACACACGCATCGTAGGCGTTACACCTTGCAAGAACAACTCTTGTTCGTAAATTCACTCAATGTAATATTGTAATCCTTGTTAGGGTAAAGCTTGTGTATAATGTTGTTAAGATTATTTTTTTGGACCAATTGCCTTACTGGAATATTGAAGACAATGATAATATTTTTGTGGCAGTGACTTTGGATGCCAGGTCAAATGTCGTAGTTCCTAATTCTCTAATAGGCTTGAGCTTTGGTGAAGGAATCTATGTTTAGGAAACCAGCATAGGATGGTTGCCACACGCGTCATACTTGTAAACAGATGCTGCATGTGGGGGCTGGTCTATTTTTTTTTTGTCTGTTGAATTCAGGAAGTCGGAAGGGTAATTTGTAGTAGCAGTCTCAGTTTGAGAATGGTTCGCCAAGCATCTACCTGTATATTTCCGTAGTTGAACTTGAAAATCAACCTGAAAGTCTTCCAGGTGTTGTGAAGGTCGAAAACACATAGACAGTGGATGTAGCCATATACCATCTGTTAGACTACCTTTCTGCTTGTCAACTTTCTGATCCAGAAACAATCTGCCGAACTGTGCATCAGGGTCAGAAAATCATTTATATATCTTTATTTACAACAAATATGTACAAAATACAATCTATATATAGAAAATTTCCTCAAGCTTGCCGCTGCTTCCGATTAACGGCAGGGTTCCCAGAAGGCTGGCAGCGTTTCCTCTTTGGATAGCCAAGCTGACGTTGGCGGAAAAAGCTCCCCGCCCACTGGTCTCCGGAGGTCTCGATCAATTTTGATGATAAGGTGCGAGCAAAACAGCGAGCTGCGGCCCCCACGGTCCCATGGTCTCGACCGCAAAAGGCACAAAAATATAATTGGATCCAATCGATGCGTATTTTTTGAATTTTGAATTTTCCACTCTGGCCGCAGCTGCCCCTGCAGCTTTACAAGTCGCCGGTAAGTGAGATGACGCGAGTGTATCGACACATGTGGCATCCCACACCAGCGACTTGCCGACACTCCAAGGGATCTTCTTGCCATCGCCCCGCGCAATACCGACTGGTTCCAGTACGGAAGGCACGTTAGCGACAACAAGAGCCCTGCGGATAATTTCATTAATCAGCTATTAATGACGACTACGAATGACAGCTATAGTGTCGTGATATTCGACCAGCACATAGAGAGCACGAAAGACCTTGGTGGCCGAGCTCGTTGACGAGATCTCCACGGCGGCAGCGATGAGGTTGATTGGTCCTGCGAACAAGGAAATGAATTAGGATTTGTGGAATCTTGGAATTTCAGCCTTTTTAAAATGTCATACTGTAAAAAGGCTGTAAACGTATTACAGATGATTTTACCTCAAATCAAACAAATATTATAAAACATTACAAATTTTAACTTAACAACATTAAATTAAGTAGATAATGAAACCAAATCAAGACATCATTATCTTCATCATTATCTCTAGACGGGCCAGTTGGCGCAGTTGGTTAAGGTTCGCCTTACACGCCGCAGGTCGTGGGTTCGATTCCCACACAGGACATGCATTTGTGTGCATGAACATGTCTGTATGTCCTGAGTCTGGGTGTAATTATGTATATTAAGTATGTATTTACAAACAAAAAGTAGTATATGTATTATATCAGTTATCTGGTTTCCATAGTACAAGCTCTGCTTAGTTTGGGATCAGATGACCGTGTGTGAGGAATGTCCCAGGATATTTATTATATTTATTTATTATTTGTAGCCAATTGCACAAATGCAATAGCAAATGATCGCAGAAAAATGATTCATAATTCACTTGTTCTTGACCTAAATGCGGGACGCGTTCACGCACGCCGCGCACGCGCAACTCAGTAGGAAATAATGAAAAACGCCACCGGTAACATCGTGTTTTCCTGATTCGGATGATAAGTGAGACAATCATGGTTATGCTAACAAATTATCATATTTTGGTTTTGTAAAAGAAATGGTTAATGCGGATTCTTTTAAAGGAATGGTATTTGTTCAGACCTTGCTCATTATTAGAAAATATAAGGTAGACTAATAATGTTGCTTCTGACTTTTTTTATAACTACCCTCGTTTTGGGATGCGACGTCATCGCCGCGCCCCGATGCCTTGGGAGGCAGTTAGCTTGTTGAACTATAGGAAAACACTCGTGCGTATCGTATACCGCGTCTAAGGAAAGTGGTTTTCTTCAAGAACGTTTCTTGGACATTTTACTTCGCTAATTCAAGTTCACCGTGTGAAATACATTAGAATATTCACAAAAGGATTTTGGATTAATACCTACCAAGAACGAAAAAGAAAGTGGACCCCGTTACATGATAGGATTATTAATAATCAGAAAATAAAAAGATTATCGAATTAAAAAAAAGAACTTTAAATTAAAACATTGTATACGTTTTTTTATCGTCAATAATTTGGAAAAAGAAAGACAAACAAAGTCAGATTGTCCAAAAAATATTTATTATTGAGTTTCTTGCCGGATTCTTCTCATTTGAAGACTGACTTCCGAACCGGTGGTAACTTCAGTAAATTTGACCTTCATAAGTATTCTGGGGCTAAATTGAACTTTGACTTTTATTCAGCTATTGGTCTTCCGAATAAAATAAAATAAATAAATGTCTAATAAGGTGAAATAAAACGTCTCCTATAAATGTTGCTCCATATTATGATTGAAAGCTTTTAAATTACAATACTGGTGCCGATTCTGTTGTAAATCGCACTAAACTAATTTTAGTCACATCACATCTCTTTCTTACAAACATGACTGGAAAAGAATAGAGCATATTTAAAGCTGTCAATAGAGTTTTTGCCGTCTTCATTTTGGGGTATTTAGACGTCACAGCGATAGATGGCGACTAAATTTGTATTCAAAACAAGCATTGGACTAATTTGACAGAACTTCACTGAAAAAAATGGACTACAAGTGTCTACAAAATTTTATTTAACAGTAACACAAAATTTGACGACCAATAAGCTAAACAGAGTGACTTGAGAACTAAACTTGCCACTAACAAAACTAGTTTTTGTTCGTTACTAAATTATTTGATTAAATTAAATATCCTGGGACATTCCTCACACACGGTCATCTGATCCCAAACTAAGCAGAGCTTGTACTATGGAAACCAGATAACTGATATAATACATATACTACTTTTTGTTTGTAAATACATACTTAATATACATAATTACACCCAGACTCAGGACATACAGACATGTTCATGCACACAAATGCATGTCCTGTGTGGGAATCGAACCCACGACCTGCGGCGCGTAAGGCGAACCTTAACCAACTGCGCCAATTGGCCCGTCAAATGTAACTAAAGTTAGTTTCCCGACTTACATAACTAGTTTTGTATTATTTTTTTTCAGTGTAAATTTCTTACATCCTTTTCTTATGTTCTTTAATAGAAGGAGACATAGTGAGACTAAATTACTTTAGGTTGTAAACAACAGAATCAGCACCACTGTATCCTCTATATATTAATAAGATTCAATAAAACAGATAATCCCAAATTAGACTCTCAAATCGAATTATTCAAATTCCTTTTCACTGCATATTGTATGTTGTTAGAAGTCATTGTCGACTCAAAACTGTTCACTGATTCTAATTTGACATAACAAATTACCATCAGACAGTTAACTGCAAATGTTCGTGACATAATCTAGTATTCACAATAGGTAGCCTAGTTACGTACCTAGGCCATGTTTAGGACTAGAACTAGGTTCGAAGTCAGAATAATAATGTGTACCGTTAGGTGTCGTGACGGATTTACCATGTTTGGGAAACTGACAGGAATAATTTCATGGGAAATTGATATGGGAGCGATCGAAGGGTCAAACTTAACACGCAGTTAAAGGAATATATGTTTTTTTAACTGCTGCTTTAAATCTATATTGGTTTCTCGACTTTCCTTTCATTGATGGATGACAGTACATAGGAAATAGGAGCATCATAATCCTCACCTAAAAATAACACCACTATGCTACGGGAACCGCTTACCATCAGGCGAGCCGTATGCCAGTTTAGTGTAAATAAGTTTTTGTTAAAACACATTTTTAATACAAACTTTTTTGTGACTGTACTTGCATTGTGTTCCAATATACTAATGTATACCAAATATCAAGTCAATCCGACCACTGGAAGTGGGTGAAATTCGACTTGCAAGATTCCACTCGAAGAAACATAGTTGTACATTGCAAGTTAAATAAAATCTTGTGAAAAACACACAACAGTAAAGTAGAAATAGGTAAAGAAAAACATCAAATAAACTCAGTAAAATTTGCAATAAAAAGAAAAACATCTTTAATAGGAAAATAATATTTGGGTCCAATGAACAATGTAAAACAATAAATAAGAAAAAAATATATGAAATACTTGTGGCTGACTAATTAAATTACAATAATTATTCTATAATAACTATGCATTTTGTACGTCAAAATTATATCTATAGTCGAAGCTGGACGTGACTCGAAACGCCTGCAACATATTATTCGTCTAATTGATGTGATTATCATAAGTTTTACTGTACGCATGGCAACACAGCTTGCTCGTACAAATGTTCGTAGTGCAGTAGATATAGAGGTCAATATCGAGTGTAGTGTTGATGACTGTACGTACACTGATGCACGTAAATGCAGCTATCATTACTTCAAATTGATAAATAATTGTGATGCATTTTTGTGTATAGTCGAACACATAAGTCACTTTATAGTTATAATGTTTAATTTTTATTTTGTATAAATTTGAAGTCAGTAGGTATTTCGTGAATTTATTCATTATTCTTATTTGAAACTAATTAAGCATTAAGCATCTGGTTAAATTTTAGAAAGACTTTTAAAAAGAATAGAGTTTTTTTTATTTTTAGTTTCATAAACAGTAACACAAAATATTACAATAGCAATTTTACATCAGCTTTATAATAGTTTTAACAATAGTTAGGTACAATGTGGAAAACTTTAAAATAAAACAGTTTATTCTACCCCAGTATCAAACATTTTCACAATCAAACACATTGCCTGCCCGCTCTACCATACAAAAATAAATTAATCTCATTAATTATTTATACATTCTTAAATACTTTAAGAAGTTTGTTTCCAACTGTACCCTTTGACTTATTGGCCATTGTTGCACTGTACAACAAAGAATACTACACCTAATAATTACTACGTATAGAGTAATATATGACTTTATAATGTTGGACAATTATGTTAATTTCCTAGATTAACTATAATATAAGATGGATTCATATACCTAATCATTAAGCCACCAATTATAGCACGTCTCTACTGTTTGCATGGATTCCTTCCCAAAGAGCCGTATTACTATAGAGTATTATAACAACTCTTATTAACTCAATCTGTACTGAAACAGACTGTACTGAAATGGACTGTACTGAAACGGACTTTACTGAAACGGAAATAGTTATTTTTTGGGTAAACGGAAGGCGATGATTGCTCAGTGGTAGTGACGTCAGATACCGAGACGAGCTTGAGCTTTCGGTGAAGGAAAACATTGTAAGGAAACCATAGCATGATGGTACTTTGTAGTACCCATCTGGCTGGCTACCACCCACAAGTTGAAAATCAGTGGCCATGCACCTATCGGTGTGTTCCGACAGCTGCACATGAGAGCCAGTTCTCTCTTTGTGTGCTTACCACTTTCGGCCACATCATGACTTACCAGGATGAGATTGAGGTCAAGCACAGGCCTAAACACAGTAAAAAATGAATCGCTATTAAAGTTTGTAATAGGCTCCCTTCGAACATCAGCACTGCCAGAGCAGTCATGCTATTTTTTTAACTATAGTTTGACAAGCAGGCAGACGGACCACCTGATGGTAATTGGTCACCGCCGCCTATGAACATTTGCAATACCAGGGGGATTACCAATGTGTTACCGACCTTGTGGAGCTCTTTTTACGCCTTTTTTAAAGAACCCCATATCGTAGCGCTGAGGGAAAACCGTACTTCTCGTCTGTCCTTTTTTAATGTCGAATGTCAAAGAGGGTAACATTAGTATGGTTATAATTATTATTATTTTAAGACATGATAGTTGGCCCCCTGATCTTGTAATTGACCATACTTTGATCATGGTTAATTACGAAAAAGTCAAAGGTTAATCTCGCAGCTGTTGAAAATAACCACCTCGGTCCATCTATATTAAAATAATACATAACGAATATTTAGTAGTGTACATCTTATATTGTTAACCATATTTTGTAAATGGTCCCATAAAATATTTATCATCAGCTTGGGATCATTAATCAAAATAACCTCGCATAGGCGTTAAAATTAATAAAGTACGAATAAAACTCAAGAAATGTTCATAAAAATCAAATTCCACCAAAAATAAAAAGCTGCCATCACGTTATCGGTAAAAACACATTAAAAACTCGTAAAATTTTCCATCTCTAAATAAAATCTTTTTTTATTTAAGTTATACCAATTTTCTAAACTATAGGTACGGTACGGTAGGCTTCTATTTGTACCCGGAGGTTCTGTAAAAAATCTGACAAGCTGTGATTAGATAATGACGCTTTTGTCATTAGATATCCGAGGTAAAAAGTGTTGGAGTTTCAGATAAGTTGTAGGGTTGTCAAATTTTAAACATCATTATTTATTAGTTATATTTTGTTGGATTCTGCTGCGCGTTCCCGAAGGATCTAACGTTTATTTAGGAATAAATAATTCCAGGGTTTTATCGTTATGTATATAAAAAATATTTTTTACGAAATTTTAATTATTTTTTTTTGGGCTATGCTCTCACTTTAGTGTAACCAATGCTTTGTTTATGCCAAATGAATTTGCATGATAGAGTTAATAAAAACTTACAAATTCAAAGTAATTCATTTAGTGAAGGCCTTATGAAGACACTTCAGAAGATCGAATTTATTGAGTTTATCGCCGGCAAGAAACTCAGTAAAGTAGTTATTGTATGTATTTTTTGGACAATCTAACAGATCGGTATTTTTTATTATAATTATGTTCTGAATACTTGTAATCTGTAACGATTAAGTTTGTATGATCTGATATAGCGACATCTAGTAGTGATAAAAATATTTTATTAATTTTAAATTCATGTTTTTGTTTATTAAATAATATTTGATTGTCCAATTTACATAATACAATAACAAAATAAATTTATTTACACAAAAGACGGCTGATAGTTATGGCAAAGTATTAAAATAGACATCTTATGTTCTAGAATTGCAAGAAACATGCAAATATTTTGTATAAACATCACATAAATATATAGAAATATTACAGGGAACCTAACTAGATTTTACTTTATTTTCAAAATACTATTATGTGACTATAATATCGTATAAATTGTATGTTATAGGTATACTACGAATTAACAATTGGTTCTTGATTGTGTTCCATTTCTTTTATTAATTAAGTTTTGTTATGATTTCATACTGTTATTGAATTGATAAACATCCATACAATACATTAATAAAAAATATAAATTATTTTATTTCCATTTGTTTAATTTTATGTCGTATTTGAAATAAAAACGTAATAAAAAAAATACTATAAAGTGACAACCCTAATTGTCAAGTAGCACGGTAGCTACAGTCGGGTTCAAAAGCCAGTCACGAGTTAGACGAACGATCTTAGATAGCGTACGATACAATACTACCTTTCATTATATTTATAGTTTAGTAGATAATACTGTTCTAAAAGGTGATCTAATATTCACTTATTTTAATAGTTTCGTTCTACAGCTTCAATACAGGTGTTTTATAACCATAAACCATCGAGGTATAATCCCTTAGAGTATTAATACCGAACAATCAAATTCCACAACTAGTCAGTGACTTGTCACTGATTTTAAACAGTTAGGACCAATCACTGCGTCGTGTGTTCTTGAATCGGCCAATCAGAGCGCATGTGTCCTTGACTTGGCCATTCAGAGCACATTTTCGGCGGTGGGAAATTGGCGGAATATATTTCAAACAGAATGAACGTCACTACGCTTCTTTGGGTTATTTGTTCGATGCCATAAACTTACCATACTTACATACCGAACCGGTGATCAATTCAACTGTATGTACAACTTAACGTTCAAGTGCCTTACTAGGGCCTAAACTGAATAAATGACTTTTTGATTTTGATTTTGATACTCATACAAAGCTATTTTTAAACAAAAATTTGCATGGTGAGGCACGGGTTTGGTTTTTCAAAATTTATCTAAAAGAATTGTGTGCACAGCACCTCTCTCAAGTTTTTTTTTTATGATCCTTACAAGTTTATCAAAAAGAGATAGATCTCTACAACTGTTATATACAATATACATAATACAAATTGGATATGGGTAAAGGTTCACATCTATACTATAATATAAGATAAATAAGAATAAGAAATAAGAAATATTTATTAATCTCATCACAAAAATACAATAACAAAAACAAAATTGAAAAAAAAAATACAACTTAATACAACTTAAATACAGAGAAAGAGCAATACGATATAATTATTATAATATATAATTATATAATATATAATAATATTATAAAACCCGGGAAAACACATCCTCGGGAACGCGGGTGAAACCGCTGGGCGGAAGCTAGTTTATAATATTAGATCAATCTAAGAAATACTGTTCGCAGATTTGCCAGTGTTATCTGGATAAAAAGAAGATACGTAATATTACCTCCGGGATCTAATCTCTACCAATTTTTTATCGAACCAGATCGGTAGCTAACTAGGTACATAAGAGGTTAGGTAAATGTCATTGACCTAATTAATACGTCGTTGTACATAATGCGCAATAATCATTATATTTCACAAAGGATTAATACAAAATTGATTAAAATTATTGTCATTGTTCTGTTCTGTGTGATTAAAATACAATTAATTTAAGTAATAGACAGTTCTAACGTCAAAAATCGAAAGCTGAGTTTAAAAAAAAATTGTATATTACTGTATCTGTTTTGCTTGTCTATAATTTTACAAATACTTAGTATTTTATGCCCTAACATAAAGTAAACAAAATCTATTTTTAAGCCTCCACAAACACTTTCACTCAACTTAGTTTATCATATCGCATTACCATAGATAATATCTCAAAACAGTGCGCCCACACAACAACCTGGCGTTTCTTTAACAGTTAATTACCGGCTAATTGAACGTTTACAGTCTATGCTTTAAAACAGATGTGGTGTAAGGTACAAGAGATAGAGGTTTCATAAAAAAATCTGACGATAATTTTAATAATTAAGTATTTATTGGACACACAGATTCACACACAACATAATAAAAATAAAAATAAAACAGCATAATAACATAAAGCAAAATACAAAACAAAAAAAAAACAAAAACACGTAATAATAATGAAATAATTAGCGTGTGATATCGTGGGTCCAAATCCAAATGGCCCTAGCTCAGAATGTGCTGCAGATCACTACAGCGCTGATTTTCGGCTGAAGCCACTGACGGCTAAGACTGCACCTTTCAACCATGAACGTTAAGAACAAACAGTTTAATCTACCATTGGTTTGGAATACGTTTAAATTGAGAGACTCAAGATTTTTTTTACAACAAAGTGCCTTTTAAAGTATATAATATTTTAATTGAATCATCACTGCACAACAAAGACTTCGCAGTGCAAGTAATGAAATTAGTTTATGCTTGTAGTTCATAATGTTAGCATTTTGAGAATAATGACAGCAGTTGAAGAGGCTGTATGGGTCGAGCTTTTTCCTGTCATGGAAAAAAAAGAGATTTAGGCGCGGCGTCAAAAGAAAATATAGGAAAAGAGGAACTGATTGAAATTGAAAAATCACACGATGTTATAAGAGTTAAAGGAACTCAGAGATGTAAAGAGATAAAATGAGAAGAATAAAAGAGCATGAGCTCTAGGCGAAGCCAGAAGAGGCTATACAAGTATCTGAATCATAGATTTCAACCAGTAGGAGCTGGTGAGTGTGAAAAGGGACGGCTAAAAGGGGAGGCGGAGGCCGTAGGGGGAAACCCCAAATATACAGCAAGGATATAAGCTAGAGACGCTTTCAATCAAATGTCCATCATGACTATCAAAACAGTTATTCGCTTGTAACTTGGACAGAAATACTTCTCCTGTTATAACAGACGGTTACTTTGATGGTAGCAGTAATCTGACACCAGTCAGCGGGGCGTCAGTTGAACTTGCAATGTTGGTGCATCATTATACCATGATAAGGAGTTCATTTGTTACTGAAAATGTTCGTATTTCGAAGTTCAAAGTTAGGAAACTGATCGAGTATAGTTGCATTTTAGATAAACAAGCGTACAGTAGTACCCAATTAATATGGCTACCGATGTACCTGCGCAGAAGATACATTTTCAAAGCACGGAAACGCTATTGGCCGACAGCTGCCGTCATATTAGCGCGCGCCGTGCGGAGGGGCGTGACTTGCGAGTGAGACGGAACTAACAGCTGCAGTGTATTATGAACCTTATAGTAGTGATCTAAGGTTGATTGTAAGTTTCGTCTCACTCGCAAGTCACGCCCCTCCGCACGGCGCACGCTAATATGGCGGCAGCTGCCAACCAATAGCGGTTTCCCGCGATTTGAAAATGTACAAAAAGCATCTTCTGCGCAGGAACATCGGTAAGCCATATCAATTGGGTACTACTGTACGGCCAACCTGATGATGGTAAGCAGTTACTGGCAGCCATATGTACGCTTGCAACACACGGGGCATCACTCACGCGTTACCGAACCCTTCTCCCATCCCCAATAGCGATCTTACTTACGCGCAGGAACACAACATAAAGTTATTTGGCTGTTGGCCCCATTTTTTTTTTGTTTAATACACATCATGATCATCATCATCAGCCTATAATGTCCCACTGCTTTTCACAAATGAGGGTGAAAGGAAATGGGCAATACTCCACCACGCGTGTCCACTGTGGATCGGAGGAGGTAGCCTAGTGATCAACCTACTGTTGGAGTTTTCAAGCCGCCTAGGAGGCATCCAACTAGCGTAACGAGTATCACAATTAAGCGATAACCGGGACCAACGGCTTTACGTGCCTTCCGAAGCACGGAAACGCTCGATTTGAAATACCACTAGGCGGTCATCCATCCAGCTACCGACCACGACGGTGGTAGCTTAACTTTGTCGATCGATTAAGAACGGCTAATCAAGCTACACCACGAGCGCTTCAGTTTAATACACATTGTGTTAAAATTTCAACTGTGTGGGTACCTATTAAGGTTCATCAGGTAAGCACAGTCCACTGACAGATAGACGGACGGACGGACAGCGAAGGTAAAGTAAAGGTGGAAGGCTTAGGGGTTCCGTTGACACTCTATGGGTACGGAACTCGAAAATTCCTATAGTAAAACGTAATTTTCATCTACAAATCTGATACAAAAATCTATTCTGTTTTTGCATTTTCACGTTCATACAAGGTCATTCGGAAAAACACCAGATTACAGTTAAATAATACAATAACATAATAACGTATATTGAATAATGCAATATTAACTCGGCAAGACATAAGATCGTGTCCTTTACTCAAGTCCTTGACATGGCTGTCTAGCGTTCGGATAATTACAATGAACACCTGTGCAGTGCTAGACTTTGTTATGTCTAGATATTAAAGTTAGATGATTGGAGGCTTTTGGTCAGTCAGGCATTCTATTATTTAACTATTATTGCCGTTTTTCAAGCATAAAAAGTATATAAAGTAAGACCTCTGTGCCAAATTTCATAAAGATTAGTAGTGCCTCTGAGGTTTCAAGAGGTCATCATTATTAAGCAAGCTTTTCACTATGGGATATAATATACATGACATCTTGAGATGTTAAAAAAAATCTAGAGATGTTATATTTTATTGCTCGTCATACATTTTTGTATGACGAGCAAACTATGAATATTTTTTCGACAAACCCGGCTTCAGCCTTTTTAAGGCCACTGTTAGATAAAGGGCTCTCCCATATTACGTAACTACTACGTACGTAGGTACTACAACAATATTACGTAATTAGCCCCCAGGGTGCAAATTGCAATTTATTGTACACATAGGTACGACAAATATAACATAAAACTGAAGGTTCCTACAATATCAAACACAAAACGGCGTATAAAGTTCCGATTTAAAATGTCATGTTATCATTGTGAAAGTGTTGGCATATCACGACGTATTGTATTCGGTCGGGTTAAATGCTGGCTTTTGTGACGACACCGATAGATTTGACATTTTGTTTCTATATGAATTTTCAAAGATGCTCCTACAAATTGTAAGCGCTTAGTGTAGCTTGATTACGCATTCTTAATTGATAGGAAAAGTTAAGTAGTACCATTGAGGATGGAACAGGATGGGTGACCGCCTAGTGGTATTTCAACCTGAGCGTTTTCCGTGCTTCGGAAGGCAGGCAAAGAAAGCCGTTGATTGCCGTTCGTTGGTTCCCGGTTATCACTTAATTGTGGTAGTCTTCAAGCTAGTTGGAGGCCGCTAAGGCAGCTTGAAATCTCCAACAGTAGGTTGAGCACTTAGCCTACCTCCACCAATCCACAATGGGTGGAGTATTTGTTCATTCCCTTTGTGATAGAAGGCCTGTGCGCAGCAGTGAGACATGTGTTTTGATGAAGATTTTTGTAGATTGCAAGGATGCATCAATTCAATACCCACATTAACTTAAGAAAATACTTATACTGTAAATTTGTCGCAAATATGCTTCCTACATAAAGTTTATTGATTAATAAAAACATAAATCGAATGAAAATGAAAGCATACAATTTTTTATATTTAAATACTTACCATTAATTAATTTTGATTATGTTAGTTATAGCTCGAGCTACAAAAAATAAGTGGAGGGTTCTGTCTAATATTACTTCACTCAATTTATTTGTGTTATCTTTTATGTTTGTAGCTACCTTTCATGTGTGTTTCGGGGTAGGAGTAGTTCACCTATTGTTTTCTTTTTTTCATAAAAAAATAAATAAACAACGAGAACATCAAAGTGCACCCCACACCGCGCTGTTTTTAGAAAAAAATCCCCTCAAGTTTTACAGTAGTTAATGAATGAGGGTTCCCGATGTACCTACCAAAAAATTATCATCTAGTAACATCGTATAATATTACTAGCTGTTCCGCGCAGTTTCACTCGCGTTCCCGGGATATAAAGTAGCCTATAATACTCGGGGATAATGTAGCTTCCTTTTAGTGAAAGAATTTTTCGAATCCGACTGGTAGTTCCAGAGATTAGCCCGTTTAAACAAACAAACAAAAAACTTTATTATAGTAGTATAGATTAAAAAGCAAAATATTTCAGTTAATAAGACATAATTATGTGCAACGATTAAAAATAAACGTTTTTATTTTTCAACTCTAGGCCTTGAGACTTAAAAATAACATAAAAGTTCCATTTTTTTTATATTTATTTATCTCCACGAAGATTGTACAATATGTTTAACTACATGAAAAAAAGGGTTTCACTTTCAAACACGGAACCCAACAAAACCCTAACTAAGGGTGTGTTTACACTATCCGCGACGCGAGCCAACATTTAATGCCATATTTATTTACATTCAAAATAATGCGCACACGCACACCAGGCACGTGTTCCAAATTTGAACGTGTCATAAAAATTTCGGAATTTGAACGCATCTGGTGCGGTTAGTGTACACTAATCTGGAAATAAGATAGACGTAAAAATACGTTGATAGGAATAACAAACTGACGATTTTTAACGAGTCTGTGACAATTTTATTGATCATATTAGGGAAACAGATATAAACAAAGATATTTACAACGTTACGATGTATTTTAGCTGTTTTGGTAATTTTTTATGAACGGTTAAAAATAATTAGACTCCATTTTTAATATCATCGTATTCGGTCCACAAATGTCTTCTAATGAACACTAATCAAACTCAGTACAATATACTGTCACGACGTGGCTTTGGTTGGCTATCAGCTCTACTATCAGCCTACGACCGGAGCATTCAAAGTAGTAGATAATGCAGGTGAAGAAAATGAAAATTATGCCTCTGTCTTCGTCTTCCATAAAGATTATTGTGTAAAAATAAAGAACCCAGCTGGGTTCTGGTATATTAAATCTTTATATTATATGTGCACTGGTAAAAAATACCACATTATGTAACTAAGTCCATGACTATTGATTTTTATTTCATCTCAGAACAGGTCCAACAATGATTTGGTTCTCAATAATGACCTAGGTGAATGAATGACGGACATTCTTCATTAAAAAAATTGAAAATAAGAATATTCCAAAATTTTAACATTTGAAAATTGAATAATATATGTAAATTTGGAAATAGTATTTGTGACCAGAAGCAATAATTGAAATAGGAGAGATCGCATCGTTACAATACTAATCAAATCAAGATCAGTCAAATTATTAAGGACTGAAAATTAATGAAAACAGCACGGTGGCAAGTACTTTGCCTGGCTGGCAAGTACCCTCAATTTGAAATTGGGTCACGAAGTACCTAACATCGGTTTCCAGCAGCCAGGACTGTATGCTTCCCATCTTCAGCTACATTACCACGTCGATGTCGGTAAACAAGCATACGGCCCGCCTGATGGTAAGCGGTTCCCGTAGCCATATGGACACTTTCAACATACGAGTTACCGGCCCTTTCCCCTCCCCAACGAGCTCTGAGGACATAACATAAAGTTATTTGGCTGCGGTATTCTGTAAGGTAGAAGTACTCGTACAGTCGAGCTAACGCTTTGCTTTACTTTTTTTTTTTTATACGACTTAGTCGGTAAACAAGCATACGGCCCGCCTGGTGGTAAGCGGGTTACCGTTGCCATATGGACGCTTGCAACACACGAAGTATCGCTCACGCGTTACCGACCTTTCCCCCCTCCCCTATGAGCTTTGGTGACCTTACTCACGCGCAGGAACACAACTTAACACAACATAAAGTTATTTGGCTGCGGTATTCTGTAAGGTGGAGGTACTTCCCCAGTTGAGCTGCTCTTTGAGCGAATTAACGCTATGGTCTACCTCTCTTAAAACCTTACCTTACCTTTCTCATTAGTTTGATAATTAGCTATACTTTGTTAGTATTTATAACACTTGTATCAACAAGGTGTTCCACATATGAAAAAAATACCCACATTTAAAAGAATCATTTGTGATCTAAAGAAGGGTTATTACACATCCGTTCACATCACATAAAGGATAAAACCTAAGAAAATATTCGCAAGAAATGCAGTAGATTGGCCGATTTAATTCCACCCCATTATATTATTACTACGACCACATTATTCATTAAAATCTCAATGCACTTTATCTCAATTGTTTAGAGATTGTTTTCGTGTAATTTATGTGTTGGTTTTAAGTTGGTAATTTAGTAAATTGCCTTCTCGTAATACGAACATAATGCTATGTAATACGGGATATAAGTGTTTGGTGTAATGAAACAGTGAATGGAAGGTTTTTTAGATTCTCATTTGTTTTTTAGGTTTGAAATTTTTTACATAGTCATTTGTTTTTTTAGTCATTAACACTGTACAAATAAATAGAACCTCTTTTATTTGAATTAAGAACATTTGAAAAAACTATGAACATATTCGTTTCTTTTCCTTCTTTTCTTTGCTTTCAGTTACTCCATTCTGGCCACTCTCTGGTAGATAGATAGATAACTCTTTTTTGGTATACCATAGAGTCATCAGGGGGCACGGCAGTGCCCCCGCCATGTCGAGCGCGAAGCAAACACTGCTGTACCATCCTTTACTGGAACCATTTCGCCGCATTTTCAGGCCCCTATTTGAGAACCTCTGGATAAGACCAGAACGCAGAAATTTTCGACATCCAGTAAGCTATAATCACATACTTAAAATCCAAAATTTCAAGTCTGTAGGTCATTTAGTTCCGAAGTTAAGCGAAAGCAAAGTTTCGCATTTATGACACTCACTCACTCACTCACTCATGATCATCAAAATAGAACTAGTACTTCCCATAAACTCAGAGAGCTGAAATTTGGTACAGAGTTAGGGTTTAATGGCCACATAAAGGGAAGGCCAAGTCACACAACATTAACTATAATAATAAAGAAATCGCAGTAAGGAACCTTAGACTTGGCACGACTTTGTCTAGATTTCATTACTTTTTAGAGATAAACAAGCACCTCCATCGAGACTTGGCTAGCTTTTACAGAATGTTTTTGGTGGGATTAGATTGACAGCGTTACAATGAATGGCCTTTTGACTTACAGCCAATCTGGGGCCCAAGTCTGTTATTATTACAGATTAAGAGATAATACAGATATTTTAAAAGAGGTATCGTAGCGTTTATTCGCTCGTAGAGCAACTCGACTGGGGAAGTACCTCCACCTTATAGAATACCGCAGCCAAATAACTTTATGTTGTGTAAAGTTGTGTTCCTGTGCGTGAGTAAGGCCGCCAGAGCTCATAGGGTAGGGGAGAAAGGTTGGTAACTCGTGAGCGATGAAAAAAAAGTACTTTAGCTTGTTGGCAATGGAGTTGCCCCTGGATAAGAGCTTGTACAATACGGCCATAGACAGGAGTTCATCCTAAATATTCCCACAGTTGTTCGTATTTCAATACTAATTATTGCAAACCAAATTCCTGTGGTAGTCTGTGCTTTAGCTCTATATTAGGACTAAGATATATCCTATAGAAATAATAATTAATGCATAATGTTTATACATTACTCAGTTCTCAGACTTCTCAGTACCATTCTACGGTGCTTGACATGAGGCCACGGTATCGAATGCTAATGACAGATCCCTATGACTCGCGCACTACGTGTTATAGTGTTGGGACGCATAGAACGTGTCGATATTGATATTTTAATGTTTTAATTTATAACTAAGACTAAAGATTATTTGTGTTCCTCTTCTATGCGTTAACGCATTGTTCATGTGATTGAATTGAAACTTTGTACATACATTTGTTTCTGGATCTTGGACAATAAATAAAATTAAATTAAAGAGGAATTCATAGCTAAAAGTAGCGATTTGTATCATTATAGCTGTAATTTTTAACATCTAATAAATGAAATATATTGAAATTTATTATTCAAAAAACCTTTTAGTGTAGTTAAAAATGTGAGTGGTGACTTTTAACACTCATATACATTTTGTAGAATACAAAGATTTAAGTCTTTGTGGTAAAATTGTGAACTACAGTTTTAAGGCAATGATAGCTCAGTGGTAGTGATGTCGGATACCGAGACGAAGGTCCCGGGTTCGAATCAGATAGAGTTTTTGGTGAAACAAAACATCGTGAGGAAATCATAGCACGCTGGTAGGGTACTTTGTAGTACCCATCTGGCGGGCTACCACCCTCAACTTGAAAATCTGTCGCCAAGCACCTATTGGTGAGTTTCGACAGCTGAAATTGAGAGCGGTTCCTTCTAAGCTTTGTGTGCTTACCACCTTCGGCCACATCATCACTTACCATGGTGAGATTATGGTCAAACACACAGGCCTATACAGAGTAAAAAATGTTGTGAGATAATCGTCGTAAAAATATCGATAACAATTTAATATTCCTGGAAGACCACTGATACCCATCCACACGCAATCTCAGTTGAAATAGAAAAGTCATCGATAAACATATAGTAAAAACACACGGACTCACCAATTACTATGATGAGAGTTGGAAAATTATTGCTCTAGACTCTACCGTATGCCATCTCTTTCTTATTCCTTTGAAACGAGTGAGATGCACTTGAAGCTGCTGCGAAATGACAGGTTTACTTATAATTGAGTGTGTTTTGTTTATTTTATTACTTGTGACTTGCTTCTTGCCTAGTCCTTGAATCGACTCATGGGTATTAAAATTTTAATCTATAATATTTTTTTCATTTATGTAGACAAATAACTATCTCAAGTGTATGTTACACTTTTTCACAAGTAATCTTCCAAAGTTTAGCAAAGCTTTTTCTATGTAAACCATATATAAAACTAATATAACTAAATGTAACTACTTATAAATATTCTATAATTAAAAATAACATATTTTATGAATACAATTGAAGTCTTGAGTCCTGGGTAAGGGGGCCTGTAGCGTGGTAGTCAAGGTACCTATGTACTGCCCACTTACACCAGCCTACTCCTTGATTTCGGGTTTGTCGTGACATGATCGTGTCGTGTCGTATCGATGCCATTTATACTTCAAAACTGAATTAAAAGACAACGTCGGTATCAATCAATAAATACACAACTCTAGTTTTGTGACATTAAAATTCAAATTCCTGGAACTACGATATAAGGTTTATTTTAGGTTAAAATAATAAGGACCTAGACTCAAGTTTTCACCTAAGAAAACCAATTTTAATCTTCGCCACAATCATCCGTCACTACGTTGAAGATTGTGATACATCCATTATAGTATCGGTAGACCGAAACTTTCCCACCGTACCGAAAATAAAATCAATTACAACATAATTACAAACATCTACTAATAATACATCTCTCAAGTACGTTTGTTATTCTTAAGTAGTCAAGACGTTATTACTATTAGAGTGGGTATTGGATAATAAAACGTATTAAGTTCGAGTGTTTGAAAATTCCCATGCTGCCCAAAATAGGACAATGTTATGTTTGGACAATGATTTTGTATATTTATTATAATTAGCATTAAATTTATTAAAATTTTAATCAGATCAGAATCAGAATTTGTAATACGTATTAAAAATTATCGATATCGATAAGTTACGAATGAACAAACGCAATAAACCTTTTTTAATGGTTTAAATCATATTTTCAGTACCACTATCTAGCAATCTCTTAAAGATTATAAAGAAATGTAAGAAAGAAAGAAGAGAAAAAAACGTTGATTTATTGAGTACGAAAATAACAACAGTAGGTACTGAAAATCTATAAAGGTGATACCAACCTCATTATAAGCGTCTCTAGAGCTTTAAGCTCAAATCCCCGAGCTTACATTTTAAACAAAGTACGTTGTAAAACATAATAATAGCTTTTTGTGATCGTCGGTGATTTGAAAATGGTGACATTATTTTTTAAGACACTTTGTAAAATGGTTTAGAGGTTTACAAGTTAAACTTTTATTTTTGTACCCGCTTCATTGTATTTCAAAAGACTTAGTTGGTCAGAGAGAGAGAGAGAGTACTACTAGTTTCCGTTCTGTTTTATGGCGGGATCCTATTTCTCCGGAATTAAAAGTATTGTATGTTTTTTTTTCTATAAACGTGTCCAAATGTATCCTATTCCCTTCAGCTAATACTGCGTGATTGAGAGAAATAGTCATGTATTTACTAACCACGTCTCTACCATTTTCTGTCAATGGGACGTTAATTTCGTAACCGTTTACAATATTATACTAGAGAATCATAACTCTTATATTTATAAACAAAGTCTTCTCTTCAGTCATAACAAAAGCAGTATCTACTTTGAATTTAACTGATCTCTCTCAAGGTTCAGGGTCTAGATTATCAATATCCCTGAATAGTGCCCGTTATGAACCAAGTTCACATAAAGATACTAATAAACATCTCATCCAACCATCTCTACAGTCCATTTCTTCTAACTATCGCACTTAGGATAAACAAAGTAAGCTATTATACTTATATTTATATGCCAATTGAGGTTCAGGTTGGAGCACACGAGCTGGAGTCATCGGAATCCATGTCTTACTTAATCGGATTAATGTTAAATTTAGTGTATTTGAAATTTTTGATGCAGAAAATTTTGCACATTTTCAATGAAAATTATTGGCAATTCTGATTCTTCTATATTAGGTGGGAGTAAAAGTTATATTGTGGATTTTTGTTTTGATACCGTATCAGATTAGATTTTTGCTTTCAACGAGACCATACTTCTAGGCTTAAGTGCTTACCACCTGGATGTCATAATTGCCATTTAAATCCAATGTCAAAAATAAATACAAACGTCCCAAATAATATGGGATAAATTGAGTGTTTATTAAAATCCGATAATAAAAAAAAAACAATATAAGATTAAGAACAAACTTAAGTACACCACGACAAGCAATTTAATCTTTCATCAAAATTATTTGAAACCAAAGCATCATCTGCACCTTGCTTAACTTCTGTCGTTACATTTTATGTTACAGCCTCCATTGGACCAAATTGACATTTATATGAGTGAAGTTAGCAAGCTTGCTTAAAGCTGAGGTCTATCGAACTTAAAACTTCTTTTAAGTAGTCATTAATAATCCTGATTGTTAATAACAGTCAACTTATAGCATTAAACGATGGAATTGTAGCGTTTACGAGGTAGTTCTATGGAAGAGTTTAATTTTTTAATGTTTTTATGTAGAATCCTTTAATGATGTAAGAGTTTAATGAGTCTTTAGCGACTATATTTTGTATCGAGAAAGATAAAGATGCATAAAATGAACTTGTTTGCATCTTAGAAGACACCATTATAAGGAATCTCTCCGGTTTTGTATCGTATTTACATGCACCCTAAAGTCAACCTTCTTTATTTTCAAATTAGAGTAACTTTACTAATTGGCATTTATCTATAGATCTTTTTGTAACAGAACACTCCTCATTTCAATTTAGTTTCCAATTAGAATTATCAGTTAACGATTCATTATCTACACTCCACGTTGTTTTACCAATAAATTCAAAAACACGATTCCCTTTCTAGTTACCTTTCAACATAATGCCTGTAGCTATAATTACCCGCAGATTTATTGACTGTCTCACTACCGAGGGCCATCTTTTGTCAGCTCCCGTAAAAAAATGAGAAAAAAAGAAACATTAATTTAAACGTCGAGGCGTCGAGTTTTAAGTAGCATTTTGTCTCAGACTTATTTGAATTTAGTTTGACTACCCCAAATTAGGGGTGCCTTTTGTCCCCACTTTATTAATATTCATTAAACTTTAGAAGATTTTTAGTTGAGATTAAGTTTCGCTTTAAACTCTATTGTACTATTTTCGGAGTTTGTCAAGTGCTATTTGTCATAGAAATGTTTTGTTTCTTCGAGTGTGTTTGAAATATTGTTTGCAGTTAATTACTGTTAGGAATAATTGTTACGTATTATTCAATTTTTGCTTTGAGTACAAATATTTTAATTAGTTGATATTTTGCTTTATGAATAGTGGTGTTTTGATTTATCTTCGAACTTGTTAGGAAGTTTACAAAGCTGGGCACTTGTAGCTCAATGAAGCTACTTTATTAAAAGAAAAATCTTTAAATTTTATATCCAAATAATAACTTGATAATGACAGGCCAGTTGGCGTGGTTGGTTATAATTCCAACTACCATGCCGCAGGTCATGTATTTGATTCCCACCCAGGACATTCATTTGTGTGCATGAATATGTCTGCATGTCCTGAGTCTGTATATTAAGTATATTACATACAAAAAGTAGTATATCAGTCATTTGGTTTCCATAGTACAAACTCTGATTAGTTTGGGATGAGATAGCCATAATAAGAATGTCCCCGGATATTTATTTATTTATAAAGGTGGTTTTGGAAAATAATGCTAAATTTATAATTTAATAAACTAATACTTTTTTTTTTTTTTTTTAAATTAAAACTTCATTTATTTACAACAAATATGTACAAAATACAATCTATATATAGAAAATTTCCTCAAGCCTGCCGCTGCTTCCGATTAACGGCAGGGTTCCCAGAAGGCTGGCAGCGTTTCCTCTTTGGATAGCCAAGCTGACGCGTTGGCGGAAAAAGCTCCCCGCCCGCTGGTCTCCGGAGGTCTCGATCAATTTTGATGACAAGGTGCGAGCAAAACGGCGAGCTTCGGACCCCCACGGTCCCATGGTCTCGACCGCAAAAGGCACAAAAATATAGTTGGGTCCAATCGATGCGTATTTTTTGAATTTTGAATTTTCCGCACTGGCCGCAGCTGCCCCTGCAGCTTTACAAGTCGCCGGTAAGTGAGATGGCGCGAGTGTATCGACACATGTGGCATCCCACACCAGCGACTTGCCGACGCTCCAAGGGATCAAAGACATACCATCCGGTCTCTTGCCATCGCCCCGCGCTATATAAACTATTACTTATTTATTATTATTATATTGATTCCAATTTTATTTTCGATTTAGAAAAGGAATTACCTATCTCAATAACAAGAATAAAAATCTTACTCCTACCAACAAAATTAGAAAACAATTAACCTGTCAATTGTCATCACCTTTGAAGCACAGACCTATTTAAAGAAACATACCAAATCGCCCCGAAACCTATCTCGAAACGTAAAAAAAAATGTTTGTCGTCGACATGATTTACGCTCTTACCACTGACAGAATGACATGGACATTGATTTTAGACGTTTTAATTTCAGGTTAAGTGACATTTCCCTAAAACTATTTTTGTTTGCAGTGAAACATTTGAAATTGCTTTTAAAGTAACTTTACTTGGGAATGCAAAGTATTTGTTGGGATTGTGACATGACAGATGCTTCTAAATTGTTTAGTGAGGCAAATTAAATTTGGGTGATTTTAAGCACATTATCTTTTTAAGAAAGGTCACGTTTTAAAAAAGGTAATGATTATTTATTAAACCTCTTTGCTTTAAACTTCAATCATTAATTAAGACAAAAATGTCGTATGCAAACTTCTTACAGAAATACAATTGAGTTAATAGCAAATGTATTATTAATTAAAATAAAATGTCTTTACTTGAAAGGGATAGTAAATTACACAGTTAACAATAGGAACCTATGAAATCTCAAGTACCAAGTGCTGACAATTCTAACAATATATAATAGTAATATTATGATCACATATTTAATTGTGCATTGCTTTATAAAGCAACATGACAATACGGTTAATAAATTGTAACAGCATTCCTAATTACTACTTATAGCTATTGCCCAAATACAAATCTCTCTGGAATGCACTGATTTCACAATTATAGTTTACAATTTGCTTAAAATTCCACCATTATTTCATACCTTGCACCGTATTAAGTCATTCAACTTACTATATTCAGAAATATAGTATTAAATAGCTTATATAAATTTACTTTAGGAGTATACTTAAGTATAGTTGCAAATATTTTCGTAGGAACTACACAAACAACTGTTACATTTTACTCTTTAGCTTCAGTGAGATTACTCACTGCAGATATTAATGTTTTCTTGGAATCTGTACCTTCTGTATCATGTAATAGATCATCTTTTTCATCGTCCTCATCAATCGCTAACGTCCATTCAATTTCAATCTCTAATTCATATTGCATATGGTTTGAAATTACATTCTAATGTTTTTGCTGACCATTTTGGTATTCGCCGCCGTAAAGTCTAGAGAGATTGGTCCAGTTATTTCTGTTGAATAGTGACACATGCGCACACGCAGCTGGTGGTCGTGATCTGTTACAAAGGTATTTGCCACTAATGGTGTGGTGTCTATTTGGAGTTTCAGTAAAGTCCCTGAGATTTATGAACGCTGAAAACCCTGGTTTCATGTCAAAACGAATAAATCTTTCCATAGATAGTAGAGTTAGTAAAAAAATTCAAATGTTGCTAGTTGCTGGTTTTAATGAAAAAGAGTAGAGTATAGTATAGTATTCAGACAGAATAATAATCATCAGGTACGTGGATATATCATTTAAATTAAACAGAGTTGCGAAATCATATAAGTCTAAAACAAAAGTTTAATACCAGAATGATGAAAAGGAAGTTAAACTCCCAATATTCCACAACAAGTGTCTCACATGCACTGTTTAACATACAGAAACGTTTGCAATAATATTTGCAGAGGACAAGACCTTGAGAGACAAAAGTGTTATACAAAAGAGACGTGAGTTTCTGCCAAACAAAGAGTTGCAGTCGCCAGGCCGTCTACACACGTGTACAAATGCGTAATGCACGTAGTAAATGTATTAGATACAGGTATAGACAGGTGACATAATATTGTATTCAAGGTTGTTCATAATGATGATTGTAATATCGCTTTAAATGTAGAAGAAGAATATGATGTATTTAGTGATGTAATAAATTTGTAGACTGTAAATTTTACCATCGATGGAATTACTAAAGTTAGGGTCAAATATGATTCGAAAGATATTTGTTTGGATAAGGTAATATATTGATTTTAGTTGTTGAATGAATTAAGGTCTAATTCTCACGATATGACGCAATATGTGTTTTAGAGGTATTTCAAACTTACAAATCTACTAAAGCTCCGAAATATATTTTTGTGTGACGGTTAAGTTTCATGAGGAAAGTTACTCAAACGCCGGTTTCAGATCAAAAACCTCATCCTAACTCATTGAAATTGAGAGCTTGTTCCTATGTAGGCTTTGTATGCTTACCTCCTTCGGCCATATCATCACTTACCTTGAGATAGTGATCAAATACAAGCATATCTATCATAGAAAGATGTTGTTTGTTTAAAATTACAAATTTCTTTAAAAGCAACTTAATTTTCGAGCAAATAACTCTGCAATAAACTACAAATTTTATTAAAAAATGCTTGATAATTATAACTGTCATGTAAATTTCATACAATAATGAAATCATCTATATTTACCCACTATATACGCATTTAATACATACGTCAAGGTAATGCCAAGGGCATATTGAACTTAATGATTTTCCAGTTTCCATTTTCAGTAAAACATGTTTCGATATATTCAAGTCACATATGAACTGCGAACTGATTCTCTAACATCTTATTTTCCACTTCGGCTACAATGGAATTTCAACTCTAGAATCTGGTCAATAAAGTGGTTTTTGTATCGACAATTGTTGTACTTATGGTTTTTATGGATTAAGCAATCATGTGTAGGGCTATAGTAATCAAGGTCTTCAAGTCGCTGCAAGTTGAATGTCAACGTTTTGTTTACATTTTATATATAAAAACATTATTATGTATTAACCTGAGGTTTTCTCGTGTTGCTCCGAGTAACATGTATTTAAAATGATAATGTAAGACTATTGAATAACGTAGATGATTGTAATTTAATCAAATGTAACATGCACTTTACATAAACTAGGCTTGCTTACTGACCTTCAAAGCAGTTTATCTAATATGTATTAAAAGTATACAGAAGGACGATTTACGAGATGCTATATTGAATACATACTACATTGATAGGCAGGCCACATCGCTCGAAGAGCCGATAACCGATGGGGAAGAAAGGTTCTCAAGTGGCGACCACGTACTGGAAAGCGCCGAGCGGGACGACCTCGCACCAGGTGGACCGACGACCTGGTCAGAGTCGCTGGGCGCCGCTGGATGCAGCGGCCCAGAACCGTTCGAAGTAGAAATCAATGGAGGAGGCCTATATTCAGCAGTGGACATCCATGAGCTGATATGATGATGATATTGAATATAAAAGATATATATCGGAAACGATCGGGCATATTTTCAGTTAAGTTAAAATAGTAAGACACTAAAATAACATTATAATATCTTCATTAAAATCTTTAAAAAAAAGAAGCCACTAACAATACTTACCTTTTAGCAATGTTATTGCATCTACTGAAACTTCACTTACTCTACATTTACGAGTAAGTTGTGAATGAGTCGACATTTGACATCTTGATTGTATGGAATATACAGGTCGTTGTTTTGGTCAGCGACGAGCGACTCAGGGTAGATAATACAAATGATACTGGTGCTAAAAAAATATAAAAAAAATACTTTTTTTTTTTTTTATAATAAAAATAAAAACATATAATTTTGAAAAACATGTAATAAGCTAAAGTGTAGACATAATACTCAACGGGAGTACGAGGGAGTAAAGGGGTGGGGCGATGGCGGCTTGCGCCTAGCTCTAGTCTGTGCACGTGCCTAGTAACCATACTTTGCGGTAATTTTATTTCAAATTGAATAAGGTATTACTCAACATATTTACAGTATTTAATGGAATTAAGTCCATTTTTGGGGAATATATATTTTGTACTACCGCTCCTGGGTCGCTTGTCGCCGACCAAAACAACACCCTGTATAAAGTAGGTACTAGCTTCTGACTCACGGTTTCACCCGCGTTCCCGAAGGAATGGTGTTATCCATATAAAAAGTTCCTTATCTGTAATTCCAGGACATTTTCTACCTATGTGCTAAATTTCATCCGTTCAGCCGTTGGTGCGTAAAAGAGTAACAAATATCCTTATTTAATCAGAAACTTTTGCGTTTACAATTTTAGTCGGACCTGGTAGGACCACATATTTCAGTATTTGGTCACGAAGCAAATAATTAAAAATACAATACAAGATATCGAAGTGTTGTTCACACTTAGCTAACTGTAATTTCGATGGTTCCATTTATGGAAAATCTTCGATCGAATTCGGCGACCTGGGTCGAATCGTAATGTGTTATTTGTGTAGGGACAGTAAAATTAACGGGACTATACCAACCTCGCACAATGTAATTTGTAAACTTCTAGCGATTTTCAAGATAAAACAGCTCAATAAGTCACAAAAGCCTAGTTTACGCCACAAACAGTAATAACATTACAGTGGAGTACAGTATTACCCAACTGATATGGCTTACCGATGTACCTGCGCAGAAGATATATTTTCAAAGCGCGGGAAATACTATTGGTCAGCAACTGCCACCATGTTAGCGCGCGCCGGGCGGAGGGGCGTGACTTGCAAGTGAGACGGAACTAACAGCTGCAATGTATTATGAAACTTATAGTAGTGATCTAAGGTTGATTATCTTTCGTTAATCTTCGGGGCCATACTTTCTTTTCTGTGCGAACGAAGATTCACGACGCGCCATATCAGTTGGGTACTGTACACATTTAAAAATGGAAATTGTAAAGGGATAATGGATAGGAATAGAGTCTGATGAAAATAGAAAAATAAAATGACACATAAAAGCAGTTAATTCTCTTCAAAATAATACTATTTCGTCACATCAAAATATATCTGCTATTGTATATAGGTGTTTATCTGATATCATTTTGTCGCTCGTCGCTTGTGTATTAATAAGAACTCGTCTTCAAACTGGTTTCCAATGTTTGCAACCTTTACGTTTGTTTACTGTTTATTTTTAGCAATATCTTACTGAATTATCGCCTCAAAATTGCATTTTGATTGTCCACATAAAGCTTATCAGTTTTATGAGAGAAACAATGAAATGATTTTTAGAATTAATTATAGTGATTTTAGTGTCCAATATATTTTATGTTTCCTCTTCACTTTCCTAACTATCTATATCTTCTAAATTGACTGTATTAAATATATTAAGTTCAGAATCTCTTTTGTTACTATCTGCAGTAGCAATAAAATTAAATACAACTGTAACTTAACTGTTACGTTCAACAGTGGTCATTTTGATCAAAACAAAACATCTATTGGGTCTCCCATCACTTTTATCCGTCTCATACGCATGCATGGGCACGTACTCTCCTTGTACGGACTGTGGGCGAATGACCGATTGTGTTAATACGTGTATAAAATAATTTAGAATATCCATCCTTATGTGAACTCTAGATTTAATTAAATGTCTTTTGTGTCATGGCTCTTTATAAATTGGATGCCAGCAACAATATTATGACCAATTTGCTTGTGAGAGACTCTAGATGGTCCTTCGGTTATTGAGGTAATTTATTTCGCTATGGTGTTAAATTTATATTTATGCTTAAAATAAAATCATTATTGATTAATAGTGTTTTTATTACGTAGTTATTTAATCATTATCATTATCATTATCATCACCAACAAATTATTCTTCTTTTGATTCAAACATTTTAACACACTTAACTAATATTGTTAAGCTTAAGTTAAGTTATTCCAGCTAAGTAATAATTAAAGAAAAGTGCCGACAAACGCATCTAAAAGGTGTTCGAAATGTACTTATTACTTAAGTCATGTTTTACGAATTGTGCTAAATGTTCAAGTAAACATTTAAAATGTCTGGTGCATGTCTGAACGATGTTTGTGGGTTATTTAGGTTTGTCTACATGATGTACACACTTGTTTGATGATAATGAACAAGAAGATAATTTTAAAATTTTAAAATCCATACTTTGTATAATACTTCAGGATTAATAAGCTTCCTCTTTGCATCAAAAAAGTGCATCTTTTTTGGTTTAAAATCAGTATTAACCATTTCTTTATTAAAATGTTACTTTCTTACTTTTCGAACTTGGAAAGATTTATTCACATCAAGAACAAAACAAATTTGCATCAATTCCAAGCAAAACAAAAAAACAAGCTGTTTCGGCGTTTCAAAGGTAGCTAAGACAAACAACAATAACGAGGGAAATAGTAAACAGTAAGTTATTTCCAGTTTGATAAATACGCCGGGAATTTCTTCAAGTTCGATGGCGCTATGTTTATTTCCAACTGTTCTGTTATGAGAAATGGGGAGTCAGGGATATTGACGTAGGTCAGGCACATCTGGTACCGCGGTGCGAGTTTTTATGTGATGATTGTTTCTATTTTAAATTTAACACGTCTGGGTTGTGTCTAGTTATACAGTTGGTCATTTTGGAACAATTTTTATGTTTGACAAATCTTCAAAATATGGTGATAACTTTCCAAAAAATGTTGAAGTTTACAAAATGTTCAATTTCTAAAATAATGTAAAGTGAATTTAAAAACTAAATAAATTTAAGATATTTGAAGTACCAAATTGGTGAGCAATAGTGAACATTGCCTTTATATCTCAAGGACTGGTCTGGGACCCAAGTCTGCTATGACAGATTTCACAGTTTTGGTAGTCCGTTTTACTTAGTGCCTGTCCAAAAGGGGCGATTTCGCCTTGATTCTCTCGGGCGTATTACGAGTCAAAGTATGGTAGAAGTGCATGCGATTTACGCGCGTATTTTAAATTCGCACGATGCTTTTGGACGCAATGTATTAGCTCCCAGTATCCCTGCTCCCAATAACAGACTTGGCCTCTTGATATGGTACAGTCAATAATACATCATCATATACGTACAGTATAATGTGTGTATAATATTTTAAATTTCTTTCTTCTCTTTCATACAGGATCTTTCAAAACCGGGTTATTTGATTACACGTTCCAAATTGCACTTACCTTCTTTTAGTTTGCTTCCTGAATCCTTACAATGCTAATAAGTCTTCGGTGGGTATTAAATTTACAATATCTCAACTAAATTGATTGCAAATTGCATGCTACCGGTTTTTGCCTTTACGAAAATGAAATTTTACTTTAAAGGCATGAGCGAAGGCGGGATTGAAAATAAGCCAAATTTCAACCTTTTGAACGCTAAAAACAAAATTACTATCTTTTAAAAATACTTGTTTTCTTTTCTATCCGTTTATTTATCTAGTCATAAAATTATTACAGTTTCTTTTAGTATTGTATTTTATTATTGTGCAAAAAAATATTGTTACAATTACTTTTTTAGTACCTCATTTCGCAGATCCAAATCTTTATATTTTTTTTATTATGCCACTTATGTGGTAAACAAGCATACGGCCCGCCTGATGGTAAGCGGTTACCGTAGCCTATGGACACTTCCAACACCAGGGGTATCACTCGCGCGTAGCCGACCCTGCAGAAATCTCTTCACACCCTTTTTGAGAACCCCATGCTGTCCTCCATTGGGAAAACAACGGCAGGGAACTCATTCCACAGTCTGAGCGTCCGCGGAAGGAAGCTCCGTTGAGCCCGCACAATACCAAACAATTCTGGTTTCAATGTGTGAGGATGGACTCCCTGTCGATGGCGAGAGTTGCGATGGTGCAAGGAAGCTGTGGGCATCAAGTCGAACAATTCTTTAGAATACTCTCCAAATGAACTGAAAGAGTCCACTTTACCTTTTATTTTCTCCATTTACAAGTTTTAATATCGAAACTTCTTAATTCTAACCACCCGCAATTAGAAAATTGTCAACATGTAACTTATCGGTATGTTCAGTTACTCATGAGAGCCAGTTCCCTTCTATATATTTTAGGGTCGGCAACGCGCGAGTGATACCCCTGGTGTTGCAAGCGTCCATAGGCTACAGTAACCGCTTACCATCAGGCGGGCCGTATGCTTGTTTGCCACCTTAGTGGTATAAAAAAAAACTACTTTTCACATTGTGTATCGAAAAGTCTAGTTTTTTTGTTATTTATGGTATTTATCACCTACTCATAGTTATATCCTATCTCTTATAACTTGCACCAAACACAATTAACTACATCACATTGCACTTATGCAGTACAATTTATCAGGTGCCTTATTTATGGTTTGTTTTCCCACATTCAAGATCTTAAAAAGGAGGACACCATGTTCAAAATACGTATTAAAATTTTAATCATTTTATTATAGCTGTAAAAATGTGAAATTACTGTTTCCAATTCAAAAGTGACTTTGTAAACACTAACGAGCAATATAAAAAAGCCACTAACTTGTCATGAAATATTACCGAAACCACGCAAGATTGAAGTTACAAGCTTCATGAAGTGACCAGCAACATTTAACGCATTTCAAAAAACACCAAATTGAAGCAAAAAAAATGAAATGTTATGTGTTTAATTTAAAGCTTTGAGTATTTAGATTAAATACTCAAAGATTTAAAGCAGGAAAAAAACTAGGACCATTTGGACAAAAATACAATTGGGTTTACGGAATTAAATAATATTTTTTTTACCCTATTACAGTGCGGTTTCCTCACGATGTTTTCCTTCATGGAAAGCTCAAGCTCAACGTAGGATTCGAACCTAGGACCTTCGTCTCGGTATCCGACGTCACAACCGGTGAGCCATCATCGCCTTAAATTTTAATCATCCTTCCATCCATCCTTATTTTTTAATAAGGATAGATAGAAGGATGATTAAATCCATAATTTTATTTTATTATTATTTTATCGTAAACCCAGTTGTCTTTTTCGTCTAAATGGCTTTTCCAAATGGCAAAATCTTTTTTTTGTGTCTATGTGGTATTTTTAATACGTTATTAACACTTGAAGAAGCTATCTTGCGTGGTTTCGGAAATATTTCATGATGTCAGTGGCTTTTTTATATAGCTCGTCAGTGTAGTTTATTTGTTAAAAATTAATTCATGTAGGTATTCATTCATCAAAATAAAATTTACAAATGGTAGAGAATCTTCAAGATTATCTTCATCTGTGTCAAAGTCTTAATAGAGGGCAGACGGTCTACATGATGGTAAGTCCTCGTCTATGGGTACTAGTTATAACAGGAGGGGTACTTATTTTGCCATTACATAGCCCAGCAAGCAACCCGCTCTCAAGCATATCAACGACTTTTAAAGGTGGTAGCCAGCCAGGAAAGTACTAAAATGCCATCTCTTAAAATTCAGTCCTTGAAATGATAACGTTTAAGGGTTACTTTCTTATACTAGGTGGAGATTTCGAGATGGCATATTTTCGAAACCTATGTTGGAATAGTCATGCTGAACAACTTTTACTATGGGACCAACACTGAATTCTCAATTTTTTTTTTTACTTTACATACATTATGATCGAGCTAGGTTAACATTTACTATGGAAAGTTACAATTTTTTTTGAGAATTCACCATTGGCTCATAGTAAAAGTTGTTCAGCATGACTAATCCAACATAGGTTTTCAAAATATGCCATCTCGAAATCTCCACCTGTTATAAAAAAAACCTTACTTAAAAATCTTATTCAAACAAATTATCTCTACGATACATTTTCCGAGTACCCACAAAAAAAAACATAAGTACTCAACATTCGATACACCAAATCATAGATTAAGAAACCGAGATAAGTATAACATTATTTATATTGTATTAAAAAGTTGTAGGGCTACCGGACAAAGTTGAGTGACCTGAGTCGGTCACTCGCGGCGTGCGCCAGCGCATCTCGCTTGTTTCTTTTCTTTAACTATAGTACTTTGTGTATATTGTTTTGATTTTAATTTAGGTTAGTGTATAAAATATTTTTTTAAACTGATAATTATTTAATCAATAATCGAGATATACGAGTAAATTATTTTAGATCCATAGTTGTGTGTGGAGTTTGGTAATGCTGTAATGCTGAACTTGGCTGAACTGTAGGTCTAGACATGAGCCACTTTCTGTCAGGCTGACTGTTTGTGGAAAAGTTTATACAGTATTGAAAATTAAGCTAAAGCAGCTGACAGCCCTGTAGCAGTCCGCATAAAACCCACAAAACCACATGCGGAAAATGTAGTTTATGCATTGTATACCTAAGTACCTACCTGCTATACTTTTACTCTTTGAAACCTAAACGCATTATCAATTATAATAAAATGTATACTGTGTCTTTAACGTTCTATTTTTAAAAATCAACAATTCATAGATCGAATGATACAAAAAAAGAACAAATCTTTTCAAAATGTAATCAATTAGACTTAACACTCTGAATGTCAACGGGCATATTTCATTTTAAGGCATCATTTATCATTCACAGTATAATTATTATCGTTAGTATCATGTTAGTAATATATTCATGAATAATAAAAACTTATTTTATATTCGGTAGCCCGAGGGTTAAGATTTTTTATGTGTAAAAAAGTTTGAGTATCAGGTTTCTTGTGAATAGTTTTTTTTTATAAAAATTGGTAAGCGTAGAATAATTATATTCTCGATTTCTTTTAAGATAGACTTTGGGATCTAACCGAATGGAATTAAATTATTTTATTACTTTGTTCAGGTTTAGTGAACGTAAAACCTTTGGGATATATCAACATATCATCAGCCTATAATGTCCCACTGCTGAGCACATCCTCCTTTCACAAATTAGGGTGATAGGGAATGGGCAGATACTCCACCACGCGAGCCCACTGCGGATCAGCGGAGTTAGACTAGTGGACAACCTGTTGGAGTTTTCAAGCCGCCTAGTAAGCCTCCTCCAACTGTGATAACCAACGGCTTAACGTGTCTTCCGAAGCACGGAAACGCTCGATTGGAAATAACACTAGGCGGTCACCCATCCACGTACCGACCACGACGGTGGTAGCTTAACTTTGCCGATCGATTACGAACGGCTGATCATGCTACACCACGTATAGTCGTTAAGCTAGTTGAAGATCTACTAGGTGGCTTGAAAAATACCAACAGTAGGTTGACCAATAGCCTACCCCCACCCATCCACAGTGGGCACGCGTGGTGGAGTATCTGCCTATTCCCATTCACCCTCATTTGTGAAAGGAGGCCTGTGCTCAGCAGTGGGACGTTATAGGCTGATGATGAAAAAGTTCAAAAAAATGTCAAAATTAAAAAGTAATCAAAAAAAAGTTTTCTGTACTCCTCCATATAGAATTTATGCCAATTTTCACACTCCCCCGAACGCAAAATATGGTAAAGGATCTGACGATTTCGCTTCACGTATTTATATAAGTACTGTAGAGAATTGAATCTTACAGGCTACTTAATTATACCATTGCAACTTGAAAATTGTCACCACTCAGCTACCGTTTCATAAATCTGAAATCATGCGAGCTTTCTTCCTTGGCATAAATCAATTTGAGTCTGTCAAAACCAGAACACATTAGCGGGCCGTTTCGCTCAACAACTGCTAAGCTTGCTTTGTTGGGTTGTGCTAACTTTGTATTGGTTGGTTAGTTAAGATGCGTCACTTATAGTTCTGTTCAATATTTAGAATTCGATTGCTTTTATATTTCGTGGGTAACTGATTTAGCCATAAAAAATTAAAATATTTTATTTTGCTAAAAAAAAAGAGTCACTGGTGGATGCTAGATGCAAGTTTATCCGAGTTATTTATTTATGGAGCCGTTAAAAAAGTTAATATTATAAATGGATTTGATGATGATTAATCTTAATTTAGGGTTTTTTTTTTGAAAAAATGATATATAATACGACGAAATATAATGTATAGCCTCAAAGGTAAAGCGCTTGAATTCACTGCGAGAGGCGCTAGTGTAGAGTGAGATTGACTGTTTGTGAGCAGATTTTCAATAAATATTCATGATTATTGAAAAGACGCTGTCGCTATCAACCACAGTTTTAGGCGTGTTTTGTGTTTCGGAAACGTATTTCCTTCTTTTTTTCGGAACAAAATGGTAGTACGCAATACTGAGGCAGTCAATATTTTATTTATTTGGTTAATTATCAATTATATTGTCTTTGACGCGCTAAAAATATGTTTTCAACTTACTAACTAATGACGCCATCTAGTGGCCACCGAAACGGTAGGCCTCATTAGTGTTGTGATACAGTTGGTATCAATATATCGATACTTCACATGACTGTATCATTATTTTTAATCGTAACTAACAGCGATAAAATGAAACCAGTCACGTTATACCGAGTGACAGTGGCTTGCTCACCGCTCGTAGTACTCGAGTTCTATTCTGGTATCGGGCAACAATAAACTAACAATCTGTTATTAGGCGGGGACACGCGATCGTTTTGTAGTGAATTACTTATACCTACTTATTAGCCCGTACCCGTAGGCTTTGTTCAATTAGGTTTTATAGTTATGTAGTTTGTATAATAGAGTCTGTAGGGGCCTTGAAACTATATCTCGGAATTACGAATTCCAGTTAAAAAAAAATATGTAAATCCAAATATTATTACAAAATCAGCGATACAATTAACGTGCTAATTGTGATGTATTCCCCATTTTTGTATTTCTTTAAATAATATAAAATTACATACACCCCATAAAGAACTCTACAATTTTTTGCTCCCTTCTAAATAAAACAACCTCTAAATTTTGCACCGAAAATAAGGGCCCTTAATTTACCTCACCCTGTTAGATTTCAACAATAGGATTTACAAAGAACAGGTGTTCCACTTTTATTATTATTACGATACATTAGTTTATGCATTAAAGTGAAAAAAAAAACTCTCAACTTGCTACGAATCAAATCGGTATACGACAATGATTGCTCCACGTCGAAAAATAACACATCTGTAATTATCCATGTATCATCCCAAAACGTACCGTTAGAATAAAAAGTTAAGACACAAAATTGAATAAATTATTTTATGCATTTATGACGTTTCGTCGTGGCTCTAAGAAGAGGTCGTTGGTACTCAGGGGAACTAAAGCACAGGTGTCCAGCGTTCAGCCTGGTAGAAAAAGATGGGAATACAAAAGTGTATGCAGTTAGAAAGAGACGCAACCAAAATAAACGTTGAACTTGTGTAGTGGTTTTTTTTCTCTTTGCTCGCCCTCGCCTATGTTCGTGACGGATCTTTTTTTATATCGTTTTGTTGTTTCTTATAGCCTTTTTAGCTTATTTTGTTGCTTTTAGCTATATTTTAGAGCTAACTTACCAATTAAAGTTATTAGGTTGGTAGTTTTTTGATGAAACTCAAATCGTGCGTTTGCACTTTCCTATTCATTTTTTTGGGGTATACTTATTATTTTAAATAGAATTGTAAACATTTTGGGGTATTTCTAAATGCTATAAGTTTCTTAATAAAATATTTGTGAATGAGAAAAGTTTTTTCTCATTATTATCTCTCTGGTACCAATATATGCATTTTTTTTACATTTGAAATTTTTTTACCTATTAGACTGATAATTATTTAATATTAATAAACACAATGTCACAAATGTGTTCCTTTTTATTTAATCTACCCCAAAATAAAGCCCCTGCTTATTGTGGTGTAAAAATAATCAACATAGCATTATCGCCTATTATTTGAGGATAAAATAGAATTATACCACCCTAATGATTCCTTGGCGGAAAATCGTATTTGGGATTATTTGTAATAACAAATAAGTGTCAGTAGCAGAAAACAAGCAACGTTATTATATTTATTTATTCTTATAGTGGTTTATTTTCTCAGTTACTTATAATAGGTTTCATACTAAAAGCTCTATTATTCATCTATAATAATAAATCTTGTTGTTGTAGGTACTATGATTATTTTAATTTCTTTGAATTTTAGATTCAATCCTTTTTATTAAATTTTAATTGGATTTAATAAAAGATGTTTTATTGTTTTGTAAATATAGATCCATAACATTAAAAAAAATGATAATATTTATTTAGTATCTTCACATTTAATCTCCGTTAAAAGTATGATCATCAGAAAAAATATTTCAATTCGGCATTAGGATTAGAAAAATACTATTAGTGTTCGTGAAGGTCTAGTAAAATAAAGATACCTTGATATTACATTGAACTGGAAAGCAGTTAACAGTAGAGCTTTACGCCTTTTAATCGTAATTCTTATTTATCCACTATCATCCGAGCATCACGTGATATTTTATCCACATATTAAGTAGTTGCACTAATTATGCTGCTAGAATAACTTTATAATCCAATGCAATAAATTGCATATAAGTAATTGGTTTAATAAAAACGTGTTAATA
The DNA here is from genome assembly GCA_951394255.1 of Polyploca ridens. NCBI lineage: Eukaryota > Metazoa > Arthropoda > Insecta > Lepidoptera > Drepanidae > Polyploca > Polyploca ridens. The sequence goes on along the minus strand of OX596264.1, from coordinate 2,327,663 downwards.
TGATAAAACATACATTATACACTTAATTGATGGTAATTTGCAGCTGGTTAATTCTTTATATGCTTTATTTATTGTTTATGTCTTACACTCAGATTCTAGCAAACCTTCTGGATCATTCTACCTAATGTCAGATATTTTCAATAAATTTTGGATGAAACCTTTCTTATCGATTTTACTGGTAATCCGTAGCTATAGATTTTTCTAAATTTGAAAACATGATGACCCAAATTGTAAGCTTTGTTCAAAATTAGAACGTCCATATTCAAACGTAAGACCACATGCATTAAAGAACAATATAATGCAATCACACAACCATCTACAGGCTGTATCACTGTCATTAAATTATTTTTTACATCTGTGTACTCGCGCCTTCACATTATACTTTCAATACCACACTATAATTTTCATTTGACAAAGAATAATAAGCGTCTTATTTCGTATGCATTAGGCTCAAAATCAGTTAACATCAATAATTTGAATGGAGAATTTAAATTTGTTCTTATGCTTTTGTTTTTGCTAACGGTACAAAATGTCGATGAAAATCACGCTGTATAATTGTGATGGATATGTGTACAGTTTTGAGTTAATGTGTCTTTTATGTTTTTAAATGAAAGTAGGGTGTCACTTTTGTGGATGTTATTAGCTGTCAATGTCAATTAAGTACACCTGGTTGGCTGAAAAAAAAAACGACAGAAAAGAAGACCATAAATAATGATTCTTTATTTGAATAGAAAAGGAATTAAAGTGAGAAGATAATTGGCGAGGCAGGCAATGATGATGCTTTAGTTTTAATTATGTTATGCCAAGGATTGTGTTTAAAACACCAAAATTATTTATTCCAAAAAATATTTAAGTAGTTTTAATTGCGTATTTTATGCAAAATATAATATTTTTATTAGGTTTCTTGATCCAAACTAAGCAATCAAATTCAATTTTATTTTCAATAATTTTTTATCTATTTTTAATTAATTGTGTATAGTCATAACTTTTAAAGACCAACACTATTCAATGCAAAATCAAAAAGTATTTATTCAATTTAGGCCCTAATAAGGCTTTGGCACTAATACTTATGAACGATGCACAACTGTTCTGGAACTATGTTATAAATAAATTATAAATAAAATCATAATATCATAATTTCCTCCATAAAAAACAAAGTCTGCATTCCAGTCTGATTATTTAATAAAGTAAAATTCAGCTCATACATAAAGCAAAATATGAAAAAAAAAATTGTAACCTATCTTAACTAATATCAAGACTCAAATAAATCTTAAAGAAAACAAACAAAACAACATCAATTCGATTGCGAGTAATATACAACAACGGACACAACGAGTTTCTTATGCCCCACACACACAAGCACAATTCAGGTGTCAGGCCATGTACAGACACACACACACAAACGTATCGCGTAAAGCCAGTAGTGAGCCAGTTTATACGTAACTGAACGGTAATAATCGTGATATTGTTGTGTAGTAGCAGCAAGAACAGCTTCTGTTTAGGAATAGTTTAGATATAGAATATAAAAGGATATTTTTTTAAACAAATTGAAAAGATAAAAAATGATATCCTTTTTATCACTTTTCCTTACGATTATGGTCATGACAATATGAATACAGTGCTAATAGTTGTCTTAAATTTAATTATTTAACATTATATCAATAAATTTATTATGGTGTTACACCAGGCCTTTCTTACTATAAACCTTTTTAGTCATTTTAAAAATCGCAGAAGAATAATACATATAACGAATATACATCACAGGTAGAGCCTACATATTCACGTATCCATGTCCTACTAAAAGAACAACATAAAAATAAACAAAACCAAAAACAGGTTTTTCTGCTGACCGTACAACTCGCCAAGCCTCCGTGCAAGTGCTCGCATCCAAAACACGTGGTGCAAGAGAGAGAAAAAAAAGAATAAACCCTTTAATTTATGCCACGATAGTACTTGTATCTTGAAAATTTATCTCTTTTTTTCTGTCTTTTCGAAGCCTTTTTTTGGGTCAGTGGCCTTTAGAGATGGGCTGAGGCGATACTGTCGTTTGTCGATTATTTCCTTTTGTTTGAAATAAAGTCGTAAAGTCGATAACGTTGACGACGCGACGCGACGCGTTGATGTTTGCTGAGTGATATTTCCTGTGCAGTTTTATCAACTTTAGTACTTCGTTCGAATCGGATTAGTATGTTTATTTATAGTTTTAAAAACCTTCGGTAATTATTTCTTATTTTCTTAAGATAAAAAAAGTGCATTAGGTTTCTTCGATCTTTAAATAAAACAATACGATATTAATAATATACGATATGTCTGATGCTCCTAGTTTAGTAGTTTAAATATTATGTTTTGTTTAGAAGATTAAACAAAAAAAATTTTATTTGAATAAGTGATTAAAATAACTTTAAGTTGATCGTTGAAGTTGAAAATAAAAATAATATCTACACTAAATAATACCGGTTTCCTTCGATAGTCGACAAAATGAACAACACTAAACCACAGCACGGTAGCCAGCCCAACGCCTACGCGTTCTGACAGAATGTCACAAATCACGACATAGACTCTCGCTTTTGAGTTTTATAACCATCGTAAAATCAATCTGCGACGTACCGACGACAACCGCCAATTTCAACCGTAATGAAAAACCGGTATCGATAAAACTTTGGTACCGAATAAAAGTAAACATTGCCTGGAAAATACAAATGTATCCAAGTTCATGAGTGTAGGTAGACATTATGGATTTTATTTTTTTAATTAACCTTAATAAAATCTACAGAATTTGTCGCTCATCCTCTGGAAAAAAATATTTTTATTACTTAAAAAATGCATGTCAATTAAACTTTTTATTGTACGCCATTAATAAATGTTACTTAAATAATCTTGATTGGAAAGACTTTAAAAATGTTGGTTATAGCTCTATCGGTCTCTATTATACGACTAAGTCGGTAGGTAAATAAGCATACGGCCTGCCTGATGGTAAGCGGTTACCGAAGCCATTTTCCGCGACCTTTCCCCCCTCCCCTATGAGCTCTGGCGACCTTACTCACGCGCAGGGAGCCAATTCTCATTCACTCGAATTCATCACTCGTTCCAAATAAAGTTCGAACTCGTACTTTTTTCGAGTGAAAATCAAGTTAGGCTATTCTGAGAATTTCGAAGCCGCCATTTTCTCTTATTTTTCGAGGGCTAGCGCTCGAACTACTTCGACTGGTCGGGACCGTTCGAAACGTATTTCGAATGCGAACTATCAAACGTCAAACAGTTAGGTTGCCATTTGGAAACGTAATGACAGATAAACCTAAGGATTTCCGTTACGCACAGAAAATATTTTGTCATATTAATTTATAATTATTATATAAAATTGATTAACTTATGAATTCCGGATATATTAGGATATAATAAGAGTAAAACGTTGTTTTAAATATTTCATATTCATTAAAATCTTTTAAATTTTAATTTAAGATATAACATTATCACGTACGTTAACAAAACGCAATTATCAAGTGAAACGAAACGCATCGTGTAATTTGTATCCATCATAATGGCAACATTTACTCCTTACACTCGAACTTATTTCGAAGGTTAGTTCGATTAGTGCCGAGAATACAGGAATCGAAAAATTGACTACGCCCCTCAAAATGTTACGGTAGAACTAGAACTCGTAATGCAAGTTCGATTCGAAGGCTAGTTCGAGGGAAGTGAGAATTGGGCCCCAGGAACACAACTTTACACAACATAAAGATATTTGTCTGCGGTATTCTGTAAGGTGGAGGTACTTCCCCAGTCGAGCTGCTCTTTCAGCGAATAAACGCTACGCTCTACCTCTCTGATGTTAGTTTGTAAGGTATATATTTATGGGCCAAAGTAGCATACTATAAAACTAACGTTTAGTTTTTTTGGCGAATACAATTTTTCGTGACATTGCACTCTGGGTTTTGAATATAGAATTCTCAGCCATAAATCATATTGATGAAAGTTAAAACCATTTTATTGGCGTTGGTTAAAAACCGCCGCTACTGGTCTTAACATTTCGATACGGGCCGAAAATATTTTGGCGATATGACATTTTAAAAAAGAATGATTGTCGAATGCCGGAACATTATGGGCAACCCACAAAATTTTAACATACGGGTTCGGAAATTTTTGAATTCCGAAGCAAAACGAAATAAAAAAAGGAATAATTCTAAAAATAAATTACTGGTATGTAAAAAAAACAAGTAGCTTATTTTGTGAACACACTTTTGACTTTTATTCCCGAAAAAGGGGGGATATAATGGCCAAATTAAAAAACGGTAAGCCATCTATTTCCAAAGACAAAGTCGCCATAATGTCTACACTCAAAAAACTATTGTAGTGAGACTGAACAAAACTTTTAAAAGCAAAGAAAACCAACAAAGCAATGACTTCAAGCCTTTCGCATACATCATCAATAACAATGGTTGTGAACATATTTACATATGAAAGAGTGCGTAGTACAGTAGCCAGACGTTTTTAGTTATTTCTGGTTAAAGGTGCATGTAGGCTGGCAACTTTATTGTGTAAAAAGAGGTTGCCATGCTTTTGAATACTCAATTGCGTGTTATATTTTACTGTGTAGTATTCAATTTAAATTTACTTGTTTACTTATTGATAAAGTTCTTAATAATAAAACAATTTCAATTCTTGATTGTGCAAAAATATTACGTTATTGAGGTTTTGTTTGGATGCTGGAGCGGAGGCACGGCGTGTTGACCTTCCGGTTGACAAGGTTGTTTCGGAAGGTATCTGTGTCGGATTGCCGGGAGGGAGCCGATCGCTGAATGCCACCACTGTGATGGGTGCCAAGTGGAGGAGGCCCAGCACACGTTGGAGGTGTGCCCAGCCTGGGCAAGCGAGCGCAGCGAGCTCTGCGCCGAAGTTGGGACTAATCTCTCGCTGCCGAGCGTGGTTCGCGCTGTGGTTGACAGCGAGAGATCGTGGGACGCACTCCAGTCCTTTGCAGCGAGTTATGCTCGCAAAGGAGGTGGCGGAAAGTGACAGGGATGATACTACCATCCTGGTTATCCACCGCAGGAGAACCGGGCGTCGGAGGGCGGCTTTTTTAAGCCACCCTCCCCCCAAAATGGGCCCAAGGGTGGCGGACTCAGGGGAGTCTGCCGCCCATCAACATCGGGCCCGAGTAGTGGAGCGTGTGTTCCCGCACACTACTCAGGAGGAGACGGCAGAGACAAGAGCTCTGGTCTCTGCCGTCGAACCGGTGTACAGTCATTTTGTTAACGTTCACGTTCATTTTTGTTTGGATAAACATTTCAAACCGTAACTTAATTTTTATCTGATTCAAATCTATTTTATATTGTAAAAGATGTGGTTTATTCAAAAGCTAAGCTTATTATCATAAAAATGAGCTCTGATAAAGCTATCATAAAGATGAGAAAAATGGCTCAAGTCACTCAGCGCGCTTTGGAACGAGCTATGCTCGGAATCTCTCTACGTGACAGGGTCCGAAACGAGGACATAAGTAGGAGAACAAAAACTATCGATATGGCTCGTAGAGTTAGTAAGCTGAAGTGGCAATGGTCAGGCCACATCGCTCCTAGAACCGATAGCCGATGGGGAAGGAAAGTTCTCGAGTGGCGACCACGTACTGAAATCCACTGGATGCAAGCGGCCCAGAACCGTTCGAAGTGGATGCTAATGGGGGAGGCCTATGTTCAGCAGTGGACAACCTTAGGCTGATATAATGATGATGATGATAGGACTAGTAGTTTTCTTCTATACTAAACTAAACTTAATAATTTCATCTCGATCCTTTCAGTTGCTCGTCTGCAACATCCCAACTTATGTTGTACTAGAAAACTAATTATTATTCATGGCTGCGTGCAACCATGATAATTAATAAGTTTGAGGTTTGAAGACAATTTGCATACAATGCAACTGTCTGGACGCGAGTGTGTTCCGAAATAACACAGATTTGTAATTCTGGTACAATAATAATATAACAATAGCATTCGCTTGTTTAGATGCACTTTATTTTATGAGAAAATGGGATAAAAAATAGCTCAAGTTTTTCTAGCTCAGAATTTAATTTATTCGCTAAACATTTCGGGGCGGTTTTGGCCAGGAAAGCTATTATGCCAGTTAACACATCTGGGCCTTCAGTCTGCTATTATAATTCAATGCTGCTATTACAATTTGTGTTCCAATCACAGATATCGAGTTCCAATGAACTATCAGTGGTGTAAAAAATTACACATGTGACAGTTTTGGTAGTCTACTAATTCAATAGCGTCAAAACCTATTATGAATTTTGTAGACAACGCACATTGGCTCCGTGGCAATGTAGCTGTCTTATCCAACGTTGTTCTCGCAGTTGATTTACGGGAAGCTGTTTTTTTTTCTTTTCCTTGCCTTGCCATTAGGTACCTTACGCAAATCCTGGGACTTTCTTCACACAGACTATCTGCTCCCAAATTAAGCAGAACTTGTAGTATGGCAATCAGATAACTGATGAACTAAATTTTGTTTGTAAATACGTATTCAGTACACATAATTACACCCAGACTCAAGACATGCAGACACGTTTAATGTTCCTGGGTGGGAATCGAACCTGGAGTGGGTTCGATTTCAGGCTAGGTGATTCAGCGTGATAGGTGGAATCTTAATCAACCTCGCCAACTGGCCCGACAACCCATATTATAAGAATTGCCCATTATTATAAGAAAAAACGTACAGTACAGCTGAATTTTGTGAAAACTATGAAAACGAATATAATAATAGTAATAAATAATAATGAAAGCTATTCCGAGTTTAGAATTAGAATATTTATTACAAATCTTAAATATAATAAAATATTGAAACACCGCCCTATAACGATAAACAAGTCAAAAACACAAATCTTTAATTCCAACCCTTATAGCAAAACACAATCATTCCAAAATACAACTTTGATAATGACCCTAAAATAAAAAAATACATGAATTTGAAGCCTTAGATCTAAAGCAATAGAGACCATAAATGTGAAAACAAAACAGTAGACACAAATAAAAGTCCAGTTTAGATTGACGACCGTTCAGTAGTAGAAATTATTGCTCTCTCAAAGTCATTAAATAAAGCACAAAGTTAGTTACCTATGATCAAATTGATGATTTGATTACGTTTGATGCAGTGTTACCTATCATTTGGTATATCACGATAATAGGAGGAACAATTAACTATAATAATACATAATAGTACCAAAACGGTTTCGGTGTTACGCCTGTGGTGATACGCCTTGTTTTGACTACCTCGTATATATAAGTAAATCAATTATTTGTAATATTTTTAATAGTATAAATGCCTGTACTTGATCTACTAACAGTAGTTTCATTTTATTGTGAAATAAACAGTAAATTAATCCAAGCGATAAAAGCTCATTTGGATCGAGGCTTAGAATCATGCAATAAGTTTGGTTACAGTTAGACGATTTTTAAATTAAGAGGACTCAATTCGTCATACTTTTCATACAAAACCTCTGTACTTATGATGGCGTTGTTAAACATTTTTCGTTAGATGTTTTGAACAAATTAGTATCTTGTGCGCTATATCTAGCCGTGTATCTAGGCGTAATTTAAAAAAAGTGTGAAACAAATTCAGTCAAAGCCTCCGAAAAACAGCGTTTTTGCCTGAACTTTGGCCATATCTAATGTACCTATAAATTGTAAAAGTAAAGAAAACATTTAGATACCAGGCTTGCAAATGTATTGGAGATTCTAAATAACTAACTTTTTTTTCACAAACTTGTAAGATTTTTTCACAAGAAGTATACTCCTGGAACAAGTTTTATGAATGCGAAATCATGAATGACGACCTAGCGAAGCGGCCGCGAGTGATCAGCGGAATTTACCGACTGATAACCGACGGCCCTGATGCTATCTCTCTTTTTTCGCAGTTAAACATTACATTGGATGAAACAACAAGCTTTTAGACTATGCTCGCGTTGAAGTTGCGCCGGTCACAGAGGGCCGCCTTAACAGATTTACCCACTTATCACTAAAAAGTTAAGATCGCTATTTAATTCTCTTTTGTCAAATTACCACCACCTGCCATCACAAGACGAATCACAGCAGCTTCCATCATACGCTCAGATAAATTCAAAATAAGAGATTAACTAAACAAGTTCTTAAACGCATCAACAATTTGATTAATCATATATTACGTGACATCGTACATTATACTGATAATTATTGTTAAATACTTAATCCTATCTTCGATCTGACGGGTAACTGTTAAAACCAGTTCCAGGAGTCGAGTACAATAATTACTGTGATTTGAATTGAATGTATACTTGAGTGGTTTCCATGAAGTAATGTTGGTAGTATGTCTTTAATATCATTATCTGTTTTATTGGTTAATGCACTGTGGATAAGGGTGTTGTCTATATCATAATCATCTGCCTGATCTGTTCTCAATTATTTGGGGTTGGCGTAATATATACGCTTCTTCTATTCGACCCGCCTATCCGTCATATCAGCACACATTTATTTTAGCATGTTATATTATTTGTCTTATTTTTCACGCGCTCCATCCTCTTTTTTTGTCTTCCTCTTGTCGAATGACTTTTATATCCAGAACTTATTACTATTTGGTGGTGTTTCTTGATCTTTAATACTGTCAGTATTTCCTATTTTTAATTGAAACTACTTCTGACTGATTTGATACTGAAAATTTGAAGAGGCGTATTAAAATCTAACAGTATTTTTTCAAGATTGGGTGAATTCCTTTTGATTGTCATTTGGCACATTGCTCGATGATTTGTCTTAGCGTAGAAATGCTGCCAGTTTTCTAAGAATGCTGAGTTCCACTATTTTTAATTTTAGGTTTGTCTAAAAATATTTAAGGCTTGTATTATTACCAACATTTAAGTTTAGATTTTGAATCAAATTAGGTATATTGATTATTGACATCATGTTCAGTTCCATACTTTTTTTATTTCCAGTACCAACCCTAAAACTCTTCAATGATCATGCTCCTATGAAATTTTGGATGATCACGGAACAACAATCGATTAATCATGCGATGATTGTAAACTTCTTTTTATGTGGAGTCATCGGATTGTCCTTTCGGAATAATCATTGAAAATCGTCGTAGAGTTAAATGTGACAAATCATTGTCAGTTGAAATGATCAGTGATGTGTGAAAGTGTGGTCAAAACACGATTTTGTGGGAATTTCTGTTGAGATTGACCATTGGGATCAGTTAAGTCATTAGTCTATTGAGTGATGTATTTATTTACTTTAGTCTACCAATCGCATTAGAATCAGCAGTTCTAGATTTAACATTCAAATTGTCTATAATATTTACCGTCAAAACTTGACCTAATTTTATTTGTTAGATTGGTAAGTCTGTCTTTAAAAATAAGCCTAATTGTCTAAAAATCTTAAACCTGTGTGTGACCACAATCTCAACATGGTAAGTGCTGATGTGGCCAAAGGTGGTAAGCTTACAAAGCTTAGAAAGAACTGGCTATCAAGTGCAGGTGTCGAAACACACCGATAGGTACTTGGCGACAGATTTTCAACTTGAGGGTGGTAGCCAGCCAGATAGGTTCTACAAAGTACCCTACCACCGTGCTATGGTTTTCTCATGAAACAAAAAGCAATCCCTGTGTTGGTTTTTAAAGCTACATTGATAGTACTAAGGAGAAAATATGTACTTAATCCCTCATCTACACGTTTGTTCAAATTTAATTCCCCTACAAACTAAACCAATACGAGAAAAAAATCAATCTACTTTTCTAAAGTATGTACTAAGAAAACACTTAAAGCCTTAAGCCGCAGTTCCACTGCAACGTCTTTGTCGTTTGATGAGCGCGATCGTCCATCGATACTTGATTTATGTGAGTCGTAAACTGACCGTTTTATTACGCTCGAGTGTTTGATGTGCTACTTTTCATACCTCGCTGTTTACTTTTAAACAAAGTATTAAGATTTTATTTAGCTTTCTCGGTTTTTATTTTATCGGCCACAACTATGTGTGAAGTTTGATGCGCTCTAGTGAGATATTAAAATGGTTTCAAATAGGTTAAATCATAAAGTTTATTCGAATATTCTTATTTAACTACAAAGCTGCAAAACATTTGAATTTTAATGTTACTTGCTCGTTAGTTAGTATTTACTACCAAATAAATCCCTACCTTTTTACGTTATATATTTCAAATCGTAACCATAAACTTTTTCTCCAACTGGCAAATTGTCGCAAGTCACAAATCGCAAAGCAGTCATAATGAAAACCACACAAATTACAGAGTACTATGTCTTGCTCTTGCGCAAACCTAACATTATACGTTTCAAGTGAGCGCTGTTATATGTCATTACAGGTGGTATTACATACAAATTAGCAAATTAAAGTACCGTAGGATGACAAGTGATGAAATCATTGCATGACTGACTGAAATAGGAGTAAAGTGATCATATTGGGTAGCTGATCGAAGCTTCAGTTTATCCTTAGGAGGTATTAACGAGAGTTCTTATAACATCATCAAAAGTAGTATACCTTGAGAGAGTTGGAGCATAGCTTTTGTTTGCTCAAATAGCAGCTTGAGTGGGGAAGTACCTCCTTGCAAAATACCGCAGCGAAATAAAAATGTTGTGTTCCTGCGCGTGAGTAAGGTTGCCAGAGCTCATTTGGGACTCAGTTATCTGGTTTCCTTAGTAGAATAGAATAGAATAACTTTTTACTTGACAGTAAAACAATCAACTATACTAATACATACTATACAGAAGCGCTCGTGGTGTAGCATGATTAAACGTTCGACAAAGTTAAGCTACCACCGTCGTGATCGGTATCTGGATGGGTGACCGCCTAGTGGTAATTCAAATCGAGCGTTAGGAAGGCACGTAAAGCCGTTGGTTATCTATTAATTGTGACAGTCGTTAAGCTATAGGAAAACTTATATATAATTGTGACAGTCGTTAAGCTATAGGTCAACCTACTGTTGGAAATTTAAAAATTTCCAACAGTAGGTTGACCACTAGCCTACCTCCACCGACCCGCAGTGGGCATGCGTGGAGTATTGCCCATTCCCTTTTTATTTGCCATTTGTGAAAGGAGGCCTGTGCTCAGCAGTGGGACATTATAGACTGATGATGATGATGATGATGATAAATACATACATAAACTAAATTATAAATAATTAATTATACTGCCAAAGAAAGGGTAACCGCACGTTGATTTTCAGAGGTAACCTTAGTTGGCGTTTGGACGTCCCTGCTACAGTATTGATGCTCTTAAAATTAGAAAAACAATATGCAAAAATGAGATGTAAAGAAATTATAATAATTGTAACAGTGAGCAGCAATAAGTAACATAACACAGCAGAAAAAATAAGTTTTATAAAAAAATATAATAAAAAATTCTAAAAAATACAGTATATTACCTTCTGTCGAATTGAAAAGTATAGAGCTTGTCTCTACCTTATTTTGGGCTCAGACAGCCGTGTGTGAGGAATGAAAACATCGTGAGGACACTATAACACTGTGGTAACGTACTTTGTAGTACCCACCTGGCTGGCTACCACCCTCATATTAAAAATCTATCAATAAGGACCTAGCGGTTAACAAAGATTTTTATATTTTTACGATCTACTCCATCCATAAATTAAAAATTATTTTCACAGTGAGATTGTAGTCAAATAAAAAAGAGAATAACTTCATGCCCTTAAAAGGAATAATTTATTTAACGCTTTTATATTTACGTACTGCGGAAGACTTACTTACTACGCAGTAGTAAATAATAAATCCTACAGAAAAGTCAGAAAAAAAATCATAAAGCCGATCAGATTATTTTTTTGAACACAGGAAAAATGAGATAGAGTATCCCAAATGGGTCTATTCATCATCATCATCGAATGTACTACTTTAATATAGCCTAATGCGAAAAATAGTGTCACTGATCAGATTTGGATGAAATTGGCTAATAGATAGATCACACCAATGAAACATAAAAATCATTTTCTAAGCCAAAACAATCCCTAGGAAACACGATTAAAACCGCGGTATAAAAACTAGCCAGCTTTTATTGAACTTGCAATGTATGTAACTATGTTCGGGTGGAATCTTGCAAGTCGAATTTCACCCACTTCCAGTGGTCGGATTGACTTGATATTTGGTATACATTAGTATATTGGATGACAATGAAAGTACAGTTAATAAAAAGTACTATCACCAAAAAAAGCTTGCATTAAAAATTTAATTTTTAACAAAAAACTTATCCTAAAATTATCGCTTATAAGTTTATAAGTTACGCAATAAAAAAATTAAAATCAACATTGGAAGTATTTATGCGGACGTCCATATAGAAAATGGTTTGTATAATAATAACAAAAGTGGAGATATTGTAAATAGGCGTAAGCTAGGGACACCTGTGTTACGCATCTAGTGTACGGATAGAAAAACGAGTCAAGTATCAGTGTGCATTGAGGATAGAATAATATGGATCTAATATTATTATTAACCTGTTTATTAGTAGTTATTTATTTGAAAATGAATTATATTATTTTGCTTTTGAAAAAAAATACCATTATTATAATAATAATATTAAAAAAAGCTAATGTATTTAATTGACTTCTGCGATTAGTATCTGACAGTTTACTTTGCTTTATTTTAAGAACAAATATTTTGTCGTATTATTATAATAGCTCTGCAGTAACCATATCACTTTTATGAGCCCCCTACGACCTTTTTTACAAAAGCTTAATTAAGCTTTCTTCAATAGCATATCCATACTTTTCTATCATTGCGCTTTAGAAGGAAACGGCAATATCTTTCATCTCGCTCCAACGGCGGCCGGTCGCTGCACGTGTGTCGTGGAAACTGGTTTCGCTCGCGGACGGCGGCCCAAGATTTTATTAATTTGTATTTCTTATACATTTTGTATATCACCTCCTTGATACTCCTGCTAGCCTGGTACTCGGTCCATCGATATCGTTGATAACAAATTGCTTTTCTTTGTTCTGTCATTCTGTTTTCCTTCTTTTTTTTCGTTTTTAACTTGAATAGAGCTCTTCGGAGTCTTTTTTATTGCAAAAAATATATTCTGTCTTTTTTGTTTGCTATAAAAGAGACAGGTTTGGGTTGAGTTGAGTTGATACTGTTAACTTCATTTATATTACTTTTAAACTGGGATATTATTATATTTGTTTTTTTTTTATAAAGTACACGTGTAGTCCAAAATAATAAAATAAAAACAACAACAAATGCGTTATCATAAAATATAATTATTATCCTAATTAATCCTTTGCAATAATATGTTTTGTTCCTTTTTACTACAAGGCATAAGAAATACGTCATTTCAAAGCCATACATTATTTTAATAAATTAATCTTCCCGGGACAAAAGACGTCGAAACTTTGCCTGGAGGATCCATCGCTACTGATATATGAACCACTTTTTAATCAACTTAATCGGTTTCGGTACAGCTATTAAAGACTTTTTCTTTTATTTTTTACGAATTTTCTTTGTGGTTTGTTTTATGATTCACTCTGTGCGAGATTAGGAGACGGTAGATTTTTGTGCAATTCAAATCTTCTACTAAAATGTGAAGTACATTTATGAAAGTTGAATGAGTTCGTGCTGCGACTGCGTTGAACGTATTAGTGTCACAGTGCAATCACTCTACTAATGTTCTATCTCTATGACCAGTTCATTGGATAGTAGACATGAAGGGAACAACTCTAGATAATAATGTACTGATCTTTTTCAACCCATTATTTTCCCTTCGAGGATATCCCTTTCATCAAAGTTGAAAATACTTCCATCCTCAAGCTAATTTGGTGTATTTCCATTGCAATACCATTCAAAGTCGATAGGTTTGCACGTGAAGAGTTATCATTGTACCTACCTACCCCTTTTAAAGCATATTGCGCACACGCAGCCCGCAGGTGGCATAGATAATGTTTATAATAGAGGAGTGCAGATCAAGGCGATGGTAGCTCAGTGGTAGTGACATTGGATGCCTAGACGAAGGGTCGAATCCTGTAGTGAAGTTGAGCTTTCAGTGAAGGAAAATATCGCGAGGAAACCATAGCACGATGGTAGTGTACTCTGTAGAATCCACCTGCCTGGCTATCACTCTCAAGTTCAGAATCTGTCGTCTAGCACCTTAGTGTTCCGACATGCTACACTTGAGACCCCCCTTCTAGGTTTTGTGTGCTTACCACCTTCGGCGACATCATCAGTAATCGTAAGATTGCGATCAAACACAGGCCTATATACACAGTAAAAAAAAAATGATTTAAAAATATTTTTTATGAATTACTAATTTGATCATCTATTGGACCACTATTAGAGTAAAAGCCCAAATTCATACCCGTGTATCAGCCCACGTGTGCATTATAAAATACGAGTAAAATCACGATCGTCGCACGCGCAACGCAACGTAGGCGAAATTACCGCTAATAAACCTTTTGATTTATTGTAAGAGATTGTGTTTTATCTTGTTGTGCTATTAAAAAGTTGACTTGCAGTTCCTGGAGTTATATTTTTCATTTGTAGTTATAGGACGCGCGTGTCATCCGCAAGCCAAAGGATTAAAAGGGCAAAGGGAGAACTTGTATTGCTCTTGCAGTTTTTTATACGCAGTTTTTTGTCGATTAACGAAAGCCCGTAATCTCCGATAGAGCAGATTTTATAACATACCTCAAAGCTGAAGAGTTTGTATGTTTGAACCTGCTTAATCTCAAGAAGAACCTACATCGAGACCGTATTGAGTTTTTAACCCCTTAACTGAGGTTATAAAGCATCACGAGTGAAACAGCAGGATACAGCTAACGCTATATAAACCAAATGCAAAAACCGACCAAATTTTGAGAGAGGTGATAGCGTTTATTCGTACAAAGAGCAGCTCGACTGTGGAAGTACCTGCTCCTTACAGAATACCGCAGCCAAATAACTTTATCTTGTGTTCCTGCGCCTGAATTCATCGGAGCGGGGGAAGGGTCGATAACGCGTGAGTGATGCCTCGTGGGGCTATAGTAACCGCTTTCCATCAGGTGGGCCTTAGGCTAACTTGCCGACTTATCTGTATAAAAAAAATATATACACACCAATAATCTTATTATTATTATATTAATACGTGAAGGAAGAACTTTTTCGCTCCTTTTTTTAGCTTATTGCGCGCACGTAGGAGTGTGACATTTTGCATGTTAAAGTTTATATGCGGAAAAAGTACACAAAGCTAATATTTTGATATAATAATGCATTTTAAATACATTATTTTAATTTAAATAAAAACGTTACACACACTACAATGCGAAACATTACATACGCTACCACGCGTTGGACACCACACATATACACTTTTGTTTTTTTTCTTCTTAGTTTTGTAGTATGACAACAAATTATTTTTCCTACTTATTTATGCCAGTGTCAAGTTATATTATT
This sequence comes from Polyploca ridens, assembly GCA_951394255.1. Classification (NCBI taxonomy): domain Eukaryota; kingdom Metazoa; phylum Arthropoda; class Insecta; order Lepidoptera; family Drepanidae; genus Polyploca; species Polyploca ridens. The sequence goes on along the minus strand of OX596264.1, from coordinate 2,312,271 downwards.
AGTTCATTTGTTATAAAAAAATATAGACTCACTAGCTTTATAGCCCGCGACTTCGTCCGCGTAGATTATTTCTTTTTTCTAGATATTAATCATTGTAACAATATAGAGCTTTGTTCATGGCTATTGTCCGCCACTACGTGTGATATTGACAATAGTTCAGGTAGATCATATGCGAGGATGCCACATAAAACTGAAACAGTCCTGCCGCAAATCAACTCTAGCAAATTTCAGAGTTTTTCCCTGTGACTACAAACCTTAATTAGGAACTGTTATCTTTTAAATTCAAACGGAAGGTGATTTGGGATCAATGGTATACGCGGCAAGAAGACTGTTTCTCCTCTGGCAGAACCAGTAAATATTTTGACCTCAATAACATTGCGGCGGAGAGCTGTTACTTGTAGTCTAGTTCCACAGCACAATTTTGGAGGCCTTATCCTCATGTCTGAAGATCGTGGTCAACATCGGGTTTGCTTCTAGAGCGAATGATCTGCCTCCACTGGTTTCTGTCTTCTGGTTTCTGTAAAACTTGGAGGACGATGAGTCTTTTACTTGATCGGACCATCTTGTTGGTGAACGACCATTTAGTCGTTTTCCTTCCGTGTTCCCTACTATGATCAGATTTCCAAACTTTCATCGCCTTTGCGCACCATGTGGCCAAAATACGAAAAAATACGTTGGTGGCATATGGTGGACAATCGTGTTTTAATTTTGAGCTGCGATAGGATTGATGCATTGTTGCGTTTAGCGGTCCAAGGTATTTCCAACATCCGTCTCCAGCACCATATCTTGAATGCATCAATCCTTTTTCTTTCTCGGGTCAATATAGTCCACGCTTCCACTCCATACATGAAAATGAGGAATACCAATGCTCGTATTAACCGGATCTTTGTTTTAATACCGATTCCTCTCTTTTTCCTGATGTTGTTTAGGCGAGTCATTTCAATACGCCAATACCATAAGCTGAAATAAAAAAATTTGAAATTTTCACTCCGAAAATAAAGAACTTCATATACTAAATTTTTTTTTTTTTTCTCGGGGTAGCCTCACTCTCTAGAGAACGCGTCCCCAAGGTGGCGGATAGGGGAAGGCTCGTCGAATCAGTATACCTTCTGTAGGTGTATTGATTCGAAGGGTAGGAGGGAAATAAAATACCTCCCGCGGACCACAAGGCCGGAGAAGATAAACTCCGTCATCAAACCAACAACCCGGCAGATCATCTGGCTGGAAGAAGCCGAACAACAGGCGGCGGTCAAACATCCTGTACCACGGCCATCACTAACCGAGAGGAATTAAATATACTCTGAAATTGTGACAAGTACACCTTGGGAAAGTGTTACTTGGTATCATCCCACTTTTTAAATATGAAATGTCTGAAAATGAAAGTGATAGTATGTCATGCGATCCGGCTAACCCCCGGCGCTCTCGGGTTCCCGGGCCTGAGAGTGTGAAATCTGTTACCGAAGAGTGCACGGGAGTGGGTGACCAGGCCTCCGTGTTAGCTTCTACTACTGGAAACAAAAAATATGTACAGCAAGCATTTCACCCAAGCTTGTTCTTACCACGAACTCGAAGTTCCTCCCTGGGAAACATTACTCAAATACCAGCAAACATTTCTTTCAATAAGGAACAAAATGTAGAAGAGGAAGTTATCATTGTCGATGTAGATAAAACAGCTACCTGCCCTCCCACATGGCAAAGAATCCCAACTGGAAGAAATCCCAAAAGAAGGAAAACCTCAAACAGTCCTCCGCCAGAAACTGTAAAAACATCAAACAGATTCAGTGGCCTACCAATAGATACTGTTGAACAACCTACTGATTCAGTAAGAAAACCAAATAAACCACCTCCTATTATTCTTTATGGAGTAGAAGATATCAACAAATTAACTGAATTATTAGAAACAGTCACAGAAAGAAACCAGTTCACATATAAAATTGTAAATAGAAACCAACTAAGGATCAGCAGCATGGACACTGATACATATAAAAAGCTTATCACTGTTATAAGAGATAATAAGCTTATTGGACACACTTTCAACAGGAAAGAAGAACGATGTTTCCGGATCGTTATAAGAAACCTTCACCCTTCGACCCCATTTAGTGAGATAAAAGAGGAAATAGAAGCCACAGGGAACACGGTCACAGGCGAAATAATTAACGCCAAGTACGGACCAGACAAAAAACCAACTTCTACCTTTTTTGTCAATCTATTACCCGGACCTAAAAACAAATTGGCAAAAGAGATAAAATACATTTATCACCAATCTATAATTATAGAGGACCCGAGAAAACAAAAATCGATGGTCCAATGTCAAAGGTGCCAACAGTATGGTCATTCAAAAAATTACTGCATGAGGCCATTCCGCTGTGTCAAATGTGCCGAGTCTCATAAAACTTCAGAATGCCCAAAACGCGATCGTAACACGCCTGCTCAGTGTGCTCTATGCCTTGGCCCACATCCAGCAAACTACAAAGGATGTGAGGTTTACAGAGAAATCCTTGCTAGAAAAACAACAAAGCAAACTCGAAGTGATAAGCCTAAATTAACAACACAAAACAGAGAGACTAATGATAAGAAAAACAAAGAATCAACCTACGCAGACAAACTTCTACCCCCAAAAAAAAGCATAATCGATGACACAAACCAAGTCCCACAAACTGGTAATCCCACAATCGAACAAATGCTTATTAAACAGTCTGAAAAGTTTGATCTAATCCTACAACAGATGAGTACTCTTTTGGGTCTCATAGCCAAACTAGTTGATAAAATTTCAAAATGACTGCATTTAGACTTGCTACCTGGAACTGTAATGGACTCGCACCGAACAAAGATGACATAGAAATATTAATACAGCACTACCAACTTGATGTTATTCTTATCTCTGAGGCACACTGCACCGCCAGAACTAATATCAGATTTGAACGATGTCAAACATATATAACTAACCACCCGGATGGAACTGGCCATGGTGGTACAGCAATAGTTGTAAAGAAAAGCATCAAACATCATGTAATGCCAGAATTTAAAACAGACCACATACAGGCTACAACAATTGCTATAGAAGATAACCGTGGGTACTTTAATGTCTCGGCGGTCTACTGCCCACCCAAGCATAAAATATGCGATTCGGCATTCACCGAATTTTTCCAGACATTGGGCAACCGATTTCTTGTTGGAGGGGACTGGAATGCCAAGCATGTATACTGGGGTTCAAGACTCACCACAACGAGGGGCAGGCAACTGAAAATGAGCATTGACAAAAACAATATGATGTCAATATCGACTTCGGAACCAACCTATTGGCCTGCAGACCCCAAGAAAACCCCAGACTTGCTGGATTTTTTTATTGTGAGGGGGTTATCTAAACACTTCATGAAAGCAGAACCATGCTACGACAGCTCATCCGATCACACGCCAGTATTACTTACTATCAGCACAATGCTAATTGATAATGATCGGATTGACAAGCTGTATAATAAGCACACAGACTGGGAAGCATTTCGGGATTTCATTGAAGCCACCATTAACCTAAAAGTAGCGCTTAAAACTCCTAATGACATTGATGAAGCGACCGAATATATAACAAGGCTCATTCAATGCGCATGTTGGGTAAACACACCCTCCATAGAATCCAAAAGTAAATCCTCAAACCTGCCGTTGGATATAAAAACTAGAATACTAGAAAAACGTAGGCTACGTCGTATTTGGCATCAGAGTAGACTAAGGGTTGATAAAACTGCATTCAATAAAGCCACTTTGGATCTTAAGAAACTTATAAAAGAATGGAACAATATAACCCTCGAGACGAAAATGCAATCCCTCACTGCCACAGCTTCGACAAATTATTCATTATGGAAATTTACCAAATCATATGATAGACCACAGGAAGCAAAACCTCCAATCAGAATGAATAATCGGGATTGGGCCAGAACGCCTCAGGAAAAGGCTGACACCTTTGCTCTGCATCTGTCGACTGTATTCACACCCAATCCAAGGTGTAGTGGGGTAACTGACAAGGAGGTAAATACTAGCTTGGACCAAGTCTTCCAGATGTCCCTACCACCAAAACCTGCTACCGTTAGAGAGGTGTGGAGACTGATCAGGCAACTTAAAGACAAAAAAGCCCCTGGATTCGATTTGTTAACTAAGGAGGTCCTTATGGAACTTCCGAGGAAGGCAACAGTTTTTTTGACGACCTTGTTTAATGGTATACTGAGAGTGCAATATTTTCCTTCACTATGGAAAGTATCAGAAATCTTAATGATACACAAAGTAGGAAAACCAGCGAGCGAGGTCACGTCCTACAGGCCCATTAGCTTATTGCCAGTGCTGTCTAAGCTCTTTGAGAAAATACTGCTCCTAAGAATTCTGCCGATCTTGACAGAAAACACTATAATACCAACTCACCAGTTTGGATTTAGACAGCAACATTCGACTATTGAGCAAGTGCACAGAGTTTGCGAAAAGATTAGGAAAACACTGGAACAAAAGGAATACTGCTCTGCTGTCTTCCTCGATATCCAACAAGCCTTTGACAAGGTCTGGCACAGGGGTCTCCTGTACAAACTAAAAACATGTCTTCCCCATAGCTTCTATGCTCTTATGTATTCATATCTATCCGAAAGAATATTTCGAGCAAGGGAAGCTGGGGCGATATCTACCTTTTATACAATTAAGGCTGGTGTTCCGCAAGGATCGGTACTTGGGCCGGTGTTGTACACACTATTTACGTCAGATCTCCCACAAGTAGATGATGTTACTACAGCCACATTTGCTGATGATACAGCTATACTCGCCAGCAGCAAAGACCCTGCGATAGCTTCACAAACACTGCAACGGGGGCTTGACCAAATCACAAAATGGTTGCAAACCTGGAGAATAAAAGCTAGTACCACAAAGTCAGTCCATATTACCTTTACGCTTAGGAAAGGTAACTGCCCGGCCGTACTTCTAGAAAATACCACCTTACCTCACACAGAAAGTGTAAAATACTTGGGCCTACACCTCGATCGCCGGCTAACGTGGGCGAAACATATAAAGGCCAAAAGGCAGGAAATGAAAATGCGGTACAGCAACCTATACTGGCTTGTGGGAAGAAACAGTAAACTGTCAACCGACAACAAACTCCTCATATACAAGTCAGTACTGAAACCCGTCTGGATGTATGGCATCCAACTATGGGGGAGTGCCAGTAATTCCAACATCATTATGCTGCAAAGAATGCAGAATATGTTCCTAAGGGCAATAGCAAACGTTCCCTGGTTCATCAAAAATACAGAAATACACCAACTTCTTCATATGTGCACTGTGAAGGAAGAAATCCAAAACACTCGCATAAAATACCGACAGCGACTGGAGAGACATCCTAATGCGCTTGCTGCAAAATTAACCTGCCAAGAGTATACAAGACGCCTCAAGAGAAATAACATTTTGTAGCTTTCTTTGAGCTTCTTTTGAGCGACAAAATATGAGTAGATGCCTTCACTGGAGGGCTCACTCCCCCAATCAATGTGACACTCAAAAAGTTTGCTTATAGTTTAAAACTGATCGCAAACAAGCCCAAAAAAAAAAAATATACTAAATTTAATCCCCCTTTTCACTCCTTAAGTGTTAAAATTCAAACAACACCGATATTCGTTGCGTTAGTTTATAACCATAAGCTTAAATAATAAATTTAGTGTACTTCCATACACAAATTCATCCCCCTTTTTACCCTTTCGGGATCGGAATTATCAAATACGTTGAGGCACATATAAATTAATTTTCAATTGTCAACCTAAACACAAAATTTGAAGGTCCTAACTTCGAAACTGATGGACTTTCATATAAACTTGCATCCCCTATTTTACCCCCTTAAGGATGGAATATCCAAAAATCCTTAGTGGTTGCCTACACTGTGTAATAATATATTAAGTAACGTTTACTTTGAAACTGAATGACTTACATACATCCCATACCTTTTCACCCTGTCGGGGGTGGAATTGTCAAAAAAGCTGAAACATGTATAAATTAATTTTCAATCGTTAGCATAAATACAAAATTTGAAGATCCTAACTTCAGAACTGACGAACTTTCATACAAACTTTCATCCCCTATTTTACCCCCCTAGGAGTGGAATTTCTAAAAATCCTTCCTTACTGAATACCTACACTGTATAATATTAAATTTAGTGAAGTTTACTTTGAAATTGAAGGACTTTCTAACACAACTTCATCCCCCTTTTCCTCCCTTCGGTGGTGGAATAATCACAAACGCTGAGATAGCTATACATTAATTTTCAATCGTCAGCCTAAACACAAAATTTGAAGATCCTAACTTCAAAACTGACGGACTTGCATACAAACTTTCATCCCTTATTTTACCCTGTTAGGGGTGGAGTTTCCAAAAATCCTTCCTTAGTGGATGCCTACGCCATATAATAATACATTTAGTGAAGTTTACTTTGAAATTGAAGGACTTGCATACACAACTTCATCCCCCTTTTCCTCCCTTCGGTGGTGGAATTATTACAAACGCTGAGATAACTATATATTAATTTTCAATCGTCAGCCTAAACACAAAATTTGAAGATCCTAACTTCAAAACTGACGGACTTGCATACAAACTTTCATCCCTTATTTTACCCTGTTAGGGGTGGAATTTCCAAAAATCCTTCCTTACTGAATGCCTACACCGTATAATAATACATTTAGTGAAGTTTACTTTGAAATTGAAGGACTTGCATACCCAACTTCATCCCCCTTTTCCTCACTTCGGTGGTGGAATTATCACAAACGCTGAGATAACTACACATTAATTTTCAATCGTCAGCCTAAACACAAAATTTGAAGATCCTAACTTCAAAACTGACGGACTTGCATACAAACTGTCATCCCCTATTTTACCCTCTTAGGGGTGGAATTTCCAAAAATCCTTCCTTAGTGGATGCCTACACTATATAAGGTATCTTTGTGCAAAATTTCAAATCTCTAGGTCCAGCGGTTTGGGCTGTGGGCTGATATATCAACAATCAGTTTATCATTTTATATATTAAGATGGGCGACCTCTAGTACCTAATTATAAATCACCAAACCTCATAACAATCTCTCCTTCACAGATCGCCCGTATTCCGAATCAGACATCGACCGCCCAGCACCACAAACGCAGCAGTGCCGCCGTTCCGCCTCCTCACCACCTCTCACCCTGACTTTCGACTCAGACCTTGAAGATGACGTGTTCACTCCAAGAACTGACAGTGCCAACGACCTGTTCTCGACGAGGAACCTTGAGATTTTCGGGTACACAAGTCCTAGAACCCCAGCAGGGGTTCTCCTAAGTCCAAGAAGAGAGAGAACGTTTACCTTTTCGGTGACCAGTGAGAAGCATTGGAAGGATAAAGGGGGGACGGATGTAGCTGATGGCGTTACCAGGGATACTGATGTGGTATGTACCAATTCTATACTTGATTATATTTCGGGAACAAGTCTACTATTTTAAATAAAAACATCCTGACAATATCCCATTCCCATCTACAACTCCATTGCCATTGAGACAATGTGCGTTGTCTCCTACATTCGTAATAGATTTCGATGCTATTGAATTAGTAGACGACCAAAACTGTCATATGTGTAATTTTTTACACCACTGACAGTTCATAGTAACACAAATTGTAATAGCAGCATTAAATTATAATAGCAGACTTAACGACGCTATTGATTTAGTAGACTACCAAAACTGTCATATGTGTAATTTTTTACACCACTGATAGTTCATTGGAACACAAATTGTAATAGCAGTACTGAATTATAATAGCAGACTTAACGACGCTATTGAATTAGACTATCATAACTGTCAAATCTGTAAATGTTTACACCAGTGATAGTTCATTGGACCATAATTTGTAATAACAGACTTATGCCCCTATTACCCCGTCAACACTCACAGAATAGTCCGCGTAAATGTGTAAAATCCATGTGAGGCCTACACTGTGTCCTGCCGTCATATAAATGAAAATTCCACTTTATGAATATAACGTATTTTGGTTTAAAGTTATTACTTTGTTACTCTTTCGCTAACTGCAAAACAGTAGGTACCTACGTCATCATCTACCTGCCCTGTTCCCAATCATTAGTGGTCGGCGCAATATGTACGCTTCTTCCATTCGTCTCTTCTATCATAGATATTCTATATCAGAAATAACAAATTATAATTAAAATAACCATATAAATGCTAACCTTGCTAAAATATTGACTTACATCTAATTTTAAACGACTTATCTACTTTCCAACAAATTAGCACACGCCCGCAAAAATATTGCTCATAATAACAATAAACATAACTAAATACGCAATAAAACAGTAACACTTCAGTGTTTTTCTAAAAAGTCACACGTGCGCAGTCTTTGTTCGACCGCAAAGTGATTCATCACTCAAGCGATGAACCGTAAATACACATCAATTTATAGATATGTAGTCTTCATTCAGTATACCTACAAATTCTACTTATTTGTAGTAGGAAGTAAAATGTTTTTTTTTTCTTGGGGAAATCCTCATTGTATATCCTACCGCCCCGGGGGTAGCAGCCAGCCTATGTCAGACTTGTACCGGCTAAAGTACCTATTTTATTACTGTTGAATTATTTGAGATTTGTTTATACGATCAGGGATGTCGGACTGCCCCGCTGTAATTGATAAGTTTAAATGCCTAGTGAAGAACATCTTGGTAGGATAACAAACATTTTCGATAAGTACCTACAGCTCGTAGAGTTAGTAAGCTGAAGTGGCAATGGGCAGGCCACATCGCTCGAAGAAACGATAACCGATGCGGAAGGAATAGGTTCTCGAGTGGTGACCACGTAGGTACTGGAAAGCGCCGTGCGTGACGACCTCCCATCAGGTGGAACGAGAGTTAGAGCAAGCGGCCCAAAACCGTTCGAAGAGGAAGTTAATGGGGAGGCCTAGGATCCTTTGGCTGATATGATGATGAGGTTGTGTGACGTCGAACGCTGTGATGACAGTTGTGTTTTCAAATCCTACAATATGCATGAGCTTTTGGTAGAGGGAAATAATATCTTGATAATTATCTAACCATAGCATTTTAGTAAGTAGGCTTACCGCTTAGCTGGCAAACACCAACTAAAAGTGCAAATTTTGTATCACGCCAAAATTACTAACTCGACTGTATTGACTGGCTAAGTAGTGGAAGCTGAACAAGCTAATAATTGATTTGTTTAATTGAAGAATAAGATTAGTTTCGTGGAATAAATTTAATTTCATTCAGTTCAGTTATTTCCTTTTTGTTACTAACCGAGTATCAAAATATTCGGTAAAACCCTGGGGTAACTACAAGCGCCTCTCAACTCTCACATCGTCAATAAATTGCTATTTACAACGATCAGGCGTCAACGCGCAATAAACATTTATTAATAAGAGCGCAGTAGCTATTGAACAATTATTTCGTTTAATGGCTTATAATAAAATAAAAAGTGCTGACTGAAGGAGAATTAAATCTTTCAAATAGATACTGGTTTACGTTCAAATAAAATTTTGTATTAGTGTTTTGCTATTGGGGTGCTATTATATGGAATGGGCTTCATTGTTTAGTAGAGACGTGTCTATTCTTTGCTAGAAAATAATATATATTATATGTATTAATGACCTTTACGTTACCATTGTAAACTTATTTGTATAATTTGAGTCAAAAATAAATAATTATTTAGGACATAATCCAAAATCAAAATCAAAAAGTCATTTATTCAGTTTAGGCCCTAGTAAGGCACTTATGAACGTTAAATTGGTACATACAGTTGAATTTACCACCGTTTCGGAATACACTTAGTCAGCAAGGTTTTTTTTTTGTGGAAGATCTTTTAATATTACAGCATTTTTTTCCAAATACTTATACAATATATATATTATTATTATGCTTATTCGTACAATCGTCACTTAGCCAGGGGGATGCAAGTGAAGAGAGAAGCTACTACAACTATATATTCTTATCTTCCACGTAATGAGCAACCTTATAGTAGGCCTTGTCAATTAATCTCTGCTTTATCCAGGTCCCAAACTTCACAAGAAATATTAATATTAGGAGTCACTTGAAAAATATTTCCACCACTTTCCTTTGGTAACATTATCATTATTGAAAAACCAAATATTTTTGTAATAAGTATTCCTAAAGATAACAAAGTTGCAATATACATAAATTATTCTCATTCAATAATTTTCACACGTACGATAATACGGAGAGCATTAAGCCAAATTTATTCACCCGAGATGCGTATACGCATCTTGGCAACAAGCCAGGACGGACTCTCGTTACCGCTTTCCAACTGGCAACAGTAATAACACTGTGTTTTATTATTATTTTATTTTATTGACTGCTTTTGACGAGTCTTTGTTTTAATAACTATCTTTTTAGGGTAAATTTATATAATTGTTTTATTAGGTAAAAGCATTTACTAAAAAATATAGTTTTTGTTTGTGTCTGCTGTCTTACCCGTGTTTCCGTAGTATAGAGTGGACATTTTAGATGGGTCAGTCAGGGTAGCTATTGTAAGGTTTGAAGTTATGCGAAATGGTCTTAGGAGATCATCCCTAACGTTTTGAGTTAGTGGTGCCGATTCTGTTGTAAATTGCACTAAACTAATTTTAGTCACATCTCATCTCTTTCTTACGAACATTATTGAAAAAGGATAGAAAATATTTTAAGTTGTAAAATTAATCGTTGCCGTCTTATTTTGCGTGTATTTAGGCGTAACCGCGATAGATGGCGAATAAAATTTATATTGAAAACAAGCATTGGACTAATTTGATAGGACTAAATTTCTTACATCCTTTTCTTATGTTCTTTGTTAGAAAGAGAGATAGTGACATTAAAATTTGTTTACTTGTGAACAACAGAATCAGGGCCATTGCCATCGACATTTACAGATATCGATAAAAATTCAGGTAAAGGATCAAAAGACTCTATGTAACCAAGTTAGGTTAGGGTACTAGAAACATTATAATATTAGTAGAATTTTATAATATTTATATTTCTTTCAAATTTTATCACAATTAAAGTACTTTTATAAATAAATAAATTTTACTTAAAACTATTTCGAAGCTACTCCTAACTATTATTTATTATAGTACAGCCAAACTAGATACTATAGAAAATTAAATACCTAAGGCGCTGATCCCACAGAGAGAGTTCTAGAGTTCCGAGTTCCGAGTTCTGCATTCCGTGTTGACTATTGTGTACACAGCAAGCAGTCTAGAGTTCTGCAATATTCGCTACTGATCGCACATCATATACTTTTTGTACTTTCAAAGGCCCCACATAGCTTATAGTCAACGCGGAATGCAGAACTCGGAACGCGGAACTCTAGAACTCTTTTCTGTGGGATCGGCGCCTAATAGACGAGTTATTTCAGTTTCAAATCACAGTCTTCAAGTCAACTATAAATAATATCACCCGCCTCACACATTGCATTGCGCAATGAAGTCAAAATCGTAAACAAACTATTTTTGTCTCTGAAATACTTTTGTCACTTATAAGTTTTTGTTTTGACAAATTTAGGTCACGGAAGTGTAGTAAAATTAACAATTACCTAATAACTGTGTCAAGACTTAGTCCCTGTTTTTTTTTTTAATGTTAGTATAGTGTTTTACTATCTGAAATTTATTCCTAGGTCCGCATTTATAATAGTTTTAGCTACGTTCATAAGCTATAATAAGTAAAAATAGTTTTAAATAAAAAAAATACATAATAATAATATATTTAGAAAAAGCCTCCTCCATACCCGCTATCTCCCTTCACCCACTTTAACTTACGCTCTTTAAGTTTGAGGGTAGAATAAAATAAACTTATTTTAGTATTTAGTACTGAATTAATTACCCCACAAAACACAGCTAGGGGTCGGATTTACGCATTATTGGATGGATTTGATGTACGGGGCTTAGGATTTTAGTTATGTCTGTAGTAAAGTTAATGGTGACTGACGATTTGATTTGGGTGGTGACTGGATGGTGACTGGTATTAGATGTTTTTTTTATTGGTCTGTGGAATTATTGAGATTTCACAATGATATAATAGTTATTAATATTAAAGAAGCGCTTGTGGTGTAGCATGATTAGCCGTTTTTAATTGATCGGCAAAGTTAACCACCGTCGTGGTCGGAACCTGGATGGGTGACCAAAGCTTAACATTCCTATACAATGTACATGTACCTACAATGCAAACACTGTATGAAATACGCTATTCTTGTCTCTTAATTCACAGTGGGAGAGACAAACATACACACTTACACATATAATTATATATATAGGCAATTGAAGCTACAGTAGTACGCATTAACTACATGAAACCTTGTCTCATTAAGCAATATCTGAATTTGCGTTGAGGACACGCGCGGTGGTTGTATCGAGTTAATGTGATAAGGTTGTATGACTGTATTATTCATTTTAGTCAGTACTTTGTGTAGTAATGTATTAATAAATTTTACGATATTACTCGTATTCTGACGTTTTGTTTGAGGCTTGAACGATTTAACCTCTGGACCTGCCCTAATAGTGACTGCGCCTACACCCCTTTCGCCACGAACCATGCTTTTTAGGCATGGTATTGAAAAAAATAATGACAGTTGTCGCAGTATAACATTCAATGTCATCGAGATAACATTAGGAGAAAATGACGAAATGTGCCGTGAAATCACGTAGAAATTATAGTGGTGGAAAGAGCAATATTTAATTTCACAAGTAAGTATATTTTTATTGCAGTTTTACAGGTAATTTACATTAAAATCATTTTAATTCGAATCATGCATAAATATTATCCAACCATATTAAATAAACCAAAACTTCCATGTGATAATACCGAAAACTATCACTTTCATACATAGTCAGCTTATATCCTTCATTCATTATTATTATGACATGATTGTCATATTAGAATTAGTGCTTAACGCTGTCGAGAACAATATCGATAATAATAAAAACGAATGAAAGATTTTGCGTACGCAATATATTACCTGATTACGTCTATGTTAAACTTTACTATAGGTTAGTTATAAACCATAGAGGTATAAATATCTATTTATTAGAGCATAAATTTCCAAATTCTTTTATATACCACCTCAAACTTGCATTTTTTTTTTATGTAGGTGTTACCTAAATATCGTTGAAAATAAAACTAGCGTTAAGTGTTACCTAATTAGCCTTAAGAGCACTCAATTCGTCATACTTTTCATACAAAACCTCTGTACTTATTATGGCATGGTTGAACATTTTTCGTTAGATGTTTTAAACAAATTAGTATCTTGTGCACTATATCTAGCCGTGTATCTAGGCGTAATTTAAAAAAAGTGTGAAACAAATTCAGTCAAAGCCTCCGAAAAACAGTGTTTTTGCCTGAACTTTGGCCATATCTAATGTACCTATAAATTGTAAAAGTAAAGAAAACATTTAGATACCAGGCTTGCAAATGTATTGGAGATTCTAAATAACTAACTTATTTTTCACAAACTTGTAAGATTTTTTCACAAGAAGTATACTCCTGGAACAAGTTTTATGATATGCGAAATCATGAATGACGACCTAGCGAAGCGGCCGCGAGTGATCAGCGGAATTTACCGACTGATAACCGATAGCTCTGATGCTGTCTCTCTTTTTTCCCAGTCAAACATTACGTTGGATGAAACAACAAGCTTTTAGACTATGCTTGCGTTGAAGTTGCGCCGGCCACAGAGGGCCGCCTTAAGGCGCCGATCCCACAGAGAAAAGTTCTAGAGTTCCGCGTTCCGAGTTCTGCATTCCGCGTTGACTGTAAGCTATGAGGGGCCTTTGAAAGTAAAAATAGTGTATGATGTGCGACCAGTAGTGAATATTGCAGAACTCTAGACTGCTTGCTGTGTGCACAATAGTCAACACGGAATGCAGAACTCGGAACTCCAGAACTATCTCTGCGGGATCGGCGACTAAGGGTTACTTATTATTTAAGAGTTGTTGGCGTAGATGGGAATTAGGGTTCCATACAAAGGTCTCTTTAAATACATTATATGAATAAATAAATTAAATGCATGATCCCTATTGGCCCTGATTCTGTTGTTCACAACTAAACTAATTTTAATGTCACTATGTCTCTTTCTAACAAAGAACATAAGAAAAGGATGTAAGAAATTTAGTCCTGTCAAATTAGTCCAATGCTTGTTTTCAATATAATTTTAGTCGCCATCTATCGCGGTTACGCCTAAATACACGCAAAATAAGACGCCAAAGATTAATTTGACAACTTAAAATATGTTCTATCCTTTTTCAATCATGTTCGTAAGAAAGAGATGAGATGTGACTAAAATTAGTTTAGTGCGATTTACAACAGAATCGGCACCATTGTCTAAAAAATATCTGTAGCATGCCCCTTCAAACAGAACAAATTGTCAACATAAATAGGTCAAGTTGTTTTATTATTAAGTATTACCAATGATTTACTACTACTTTCCGTTCTATGGCTTTTTTCCTATTTTGTGCCAAATTTATCCGTTTAGCTGTTTATACATGATTAGTTTCAAACATCGATATCTTAAACTAACTTTCACATTTATAATATCATTAAGATGCCATAATCTAAAAAGTTAGTAAACGATAACTAATAAATAAAATATATGACTTATTGCAAATAGACGGAAAATAATTATGTTACTTGCTATACCGTACCGAAAATCGTTCATTCGTTCATCGACTTACCGTATCGACTGTGTCATGCACTAGTGTAAATGTGAATTTTGTGTATGTAGTTCGTAAAGAAATTTCGTATTTGTTGTAATTAGAAAAGGAGAGCGTGCTATGCAAAAATAGTATAAATATATAGCACACAAATAAAAATAGTAGTATGCGTGAAGTATAAAAACACACGATTCTGCATTCGTTGTAATAATTACGTAAAATAGATCTTTGTGAGAGTGACATCCCCCCGCAAAAGTTGGTTGAACGTGATTTCATACTAATTTGTCTTGCTTCACGTCCAGAGGTTAAATCGTTCAAGGTTTGAGGTTGTCTTAATTTTGCTTGTTTAGGTTCAAAATATTCTACCGCAGAGTCCATTTTCTAGTAACATTTACCTGTTTGCGTAAGTTTCTATGCAAATTACACTAATACCATAAATGTGAAAGTAACTAACTCTATTTGTCACCTTTTTATGACAAAACAACTTAAATTGTGATAAAATTTGGCCTAGGTATGGAAAAGAAAATAGGTTATTTATTCCAAGAATGCAGGTGAAATCGCGAGAGATGCAGCTAGTAACAAAAGGTGCCTAAATAATTAATATATTTCTAAAATTTTCGTAAATAATTGCGTCCGAATGTGTGTAAGTTTGTTTTTCTGCACTTAAAACTGCAATATTGTTGATAGGCAAAATTATCAAAACTAAAAAACTTAGGTCGATGCGTCTCATACCTATACTTTGCAAAAACTATCCTTATATTCTGAGATATTCTTTACACACTACTATCTGATCACAAACTAAGTAAACCAAATAACAGGGGGCCTAGTCTGCTATTACAGTTGTGTTCCAAGGAACAAGGAATGTGTTCTGAGGAGAGACTTTGCCTCCTTATGTGTGTTCTACCGCTTGTACAACGGAGAGTGCTCTTAGGAATTGTTTGACTTCACGGCTACCTTCCACCATCGCAACTCTCGCCATCGAAGGGGAATCCATCCACACACATTGAAACCAGAATTGTTTCGAAATGTGCGGGCTAAAAAGAGTTTTCTTCCGCGGACGCTCGGACTGTGGAATGAGCTCCCCGCCGTGGTTTTCCCAATGAAGTACTGCATGGGGTTCTTCAATAAGGGTGTGAAGCGGTTTCTTCAGGGTCGGCAACGCGCGAGTGATACCCCTGGTGTTGCAAGCGTCTATAGACTACGGTAACTGCTTTCCATCAGGCGGGGCGTATGCTTGTTTGCCACCTTAGTGGTATAAAAAAATACGGATTTGTCAGTATTGGTAGTCTTTTAATTCAATAGTATCTAAAATCATTAATATTTTAGTAGACATTGCATATTGGCTCATGCCAGAATGTCATTTTTGATAGCAGACTTGGTCCCCTGCCTTTTAGTTAAGTAAGTTAACATAATTTTACATAAAAACAGTTATATTTAGTCAGTTATTATTGCATCGGTTTCCATTTGTCATAAGTCTTTTGCAAAATGTATAAGCATCATTACAAATACAGGAGGCATCTAAACACTCATAAAAATGAAATGTGCAGAAAATTACAGATACCTATCCAAGCAAAGTAATCTTTTGTATTTTGTCATCCGTCAAAATGTATTTTCACATTTTCAAGTATCACCAAAGAGGGTTCCTCGGGGTTTTTGTGAACGGTGTCCTTACCTCTTGAGTACTTTTTTGCTTTTCTTTCGTACGTCTTATTCGCTTCGCCGGTATTAATATTCATAAGTAAATTGCTCGGATGATCTTTACGTAGGTAAGGGTAGGTTTTGTCAGGTTTATAATGGATTTTCGGTGTATGATTGTGAAATGAACCCCTGTTGATTTTTTCTATTTATATTTAAAGTTAATAGATTAAAAACTGTATTATTTTACTGAGTATAGGACTGTGTTTGACCGCAATCTCTTCATGGTATGGCCATGTTAGCACATACAACTCAGAAAAGAACTGGTTCTTAAAAACAATTTTCCTCATTGGGGTGGTATCCAGATGGGTACCAACCCATAACTGCATGGTTTCCTCACGCAAGATCTGCACGCTTGGTGTCTTCCTGCGTGGGTACGCGAGTCCTTCCGTCATACATGGCTATCCTCGTCATTAGCATGATACAAGATAGGGTATTTTGTAGTACCCACCTGCCTGACTGACCTTTTAATATGTACCTAAGCTATCTCCCAATCCATAGTTTTTTAAATTCCTGGCTATGGTCTAAAAAATCCACGCAAAAACCCAAAGTTCATTTACCACATTTAAATATTCTCTATGATCAAACACCACCCTATAAGATAAGGGATTAAATGAAAATGACATCCATTGTGGATGCCCACTTGTATAGCGCAATCACCCGAAACGTTCGCGAAGGAAACAGAGAAAAAGAAAAAGATATGAAATAAAAGGTGAATAAAAAGATAAAACATGCTGTATATGTTAAGGGGACGTCTTTAAAGGTTGTAATGGAGATTGCATATCTTTATATGTGATGCAAGAGGATGGGAAGTGTGTATGGATTTGGCAATAATATAAATAAATAAAATAGAAAATCGAATTTATTCTGTTGACTTTTAAACATAGAAAAGATTTTAATTTAATTAAAAAGATTTTTTTTAACAAAGAAAAATATTAAAATACTTAATAAATATTTTGCAATAAATCGACGATAACTTGTTAAAACCAAAAAGCATAAATTTCAATATAAATAAGGTTTTTTTAAAGTCAAGCTTCGCGTACGTTCGCCATCGGGTAACCTAACGAAACGATGCAAGCGATGCAAAGCATAATGAGGTGTACTGATTTTTTCACAAAATTTTATTTAACAGTAACACAAAACTTGACGAACAATAAACTAAACAGAGTGACTTGCGAAATAAACTTACCAGTTACAAAACTAGTTTTTTGTTCGTTACTTAATTATTTCATTAAATGTAACTAAAGTTAGTTTCTCGACAGCTAAAGTTAGTTTCCCGACAACAAAATGTCAACTTACATAATTAAAATTGTAGATCATTTTTTTTCAGTGTGCGTTGTAGATCGCCGCGTAATTCGATACAATTTACGTAAGCTTCGCTACTTTTAAGTATACCACTTCATTTCGAAAGTTATTTTACCAAATAATATTTCTAACCACTAATACCAACTCACACCAAACTTATAAGCATCTTCAGATGATCTCAAAAGTTCAAAAAAAAAGAAAAATGCGCCAGTACAAAGCACTCACTGGACTTAGCATAAAGCTAAGCCTTGAAGTCGCTTAGAAGTCCTTGTGGAAGCTGAGCCAGACGTTTTCAAGGAAAAACCTCGGGAAACGGATCGAAAATAGACTAGAAAAAAATCGAGACATCTCCACGGGCGAGTCTCAAGCCTCGAACCTTGGAGTTATGACGGGTGTCCGTTAGACAGAAACGAATATTAGATATTTTTTTCAATTTTTTTTGATGGTGAAATGTTTAATTTTTGATAAAAATATTTTGGTATAAATTAAATGAAATTATAATTCATGTAAAGTAAAAAAAAGTGACCAAATAATGAAATACCAGCTTAAAAAATCGTCAAAATAATAATATTATAAAAAATGCTTGTCTATTAAATTAATAGACAATAAAGTAAATCCTTAATTGGCATTAAGTTAAGTAGTTAAGTCATGAATGTCGCTACTTTATAGCTGTGGATTTTGTGTCATAATAAAATAAAATAAAAATAAAATAAAATTACCAAACAATAAATCGGTGATATTTTTTTTCTTTACAAATAAATAATGAAGTACTTTCTTTTCTTTAGAACTGGATATATTAATTTTACGTCTACAGCTTGTTTAATAATCAATATTTCAACCCCAATAGTCAAAGGATTTTTTTACCGAATACATACATACGTATGTATTTTATGTGTCGCGTCCTTTTCGTTAAAGTTATGCTTCGGTGTAAACGCGGAAAACCTTTGTTTCTCGCCACTCACCGTGCCGTATCATTAACTCGGAGTGGATGGAGCTTTTTTGACTTTTTAACGTTAATCTTTTTTTTATTTATGGAAAAACGAGTGGTGTCACTAGTCTTTGAGTTTCGACAAGCGAGTGAGATATCGCTCAATATTCGCTGATGGTGGATCGCATTAATTAAGCGAAATTTTTAAAGCTTTTTGATTCTTTTTTGTGGTTGAGGTGGTTGGGATTTGAATGGAAATGGTTATAGAAATGTTTTAAAGAGAGTGAGGTGTTTTGAGTATTTTTAAGAGATGTAAAGAGGGTTTGTGTAGACGGATTTTGCTGGATATTAAAATAAAAGTTTTTGTTAATTTGTATCTTAATTATAACGAATCCAAAAGTATCAACAAAAAATATAGGTGCCAATAACTAAAACAAAATTCATGCATCAACAAAGACTAACTCATTTTTACAAGTGATCAAAAAGTGATTCAATAACTTCAAGCTAATATTTAAATAATAAAAAAAAACTATTACAAAATACTATTAACTAATCCTCTTCTTTCTATTAAATACGAATCGTAATTCGACATACCAAATCATTGACCATGTTCAAAGATCATTAATATAATATTAACAATACACTGACATCATCAGTTTAAACAAAAGTCGTATGTTATTTTAACCCTTTATTTTACACCTGTTGATTTCATGGGAATAGTCACAGACAATAGGAAAGACAATCCTATGTTGAATGGGGAAGTATTGTTTACAAACCACATAAAATAGAAAATGCAATAAGTATTTATGCTTCAGAGTGTGATACATATTTCTTGTCAGCTACGCAAGACTAAAACTTTCAAGAAATAAAAAAAATGTGGCACTCAATTTAAGAACCTAATCAATACTCTGTAAAATAAGACGTATGTTAATTTTCCAATATTTTTTTAATATTAACAATATTTGGCCGTCGACTGACTCCAGAAAAAATTAAGACGGGGCCGAAGATGAGTAGTATGCTTGTCCAAATTGACTGGAAAGATAGATCGCGTTAAATAAAATAAACAATAATTTAAGCAAGATTTTGATTGTCTGAGTAATATAACAGTTTTTGTTACTTCATAAACCGAAGTAAAAAAATAAAAGTTAATAAAGGAATCAAAAATTATGTTTAATAAAAAAATACTGCTTTGCATATCAAATTTTAATAACATAGATATAAGTAGACGTGATATAATATCATAATAAGATATTGGAGACGACAAATATGAATACAAAAGGGCCGTGAACAGAGCAAATATAAATCATGGCATTACAGGAGATATCGTAATGAAATCGGGCGAATGAAAGAAAATGTTTAAGGGGAGGTCTCTTTGGTGCGATTCATAGAATTTTGAATAATATTGGAGCTGTATAATATTATTTCGATAAAAACTTTGGTAAAACGTAAATACCAGGGTTATTTTATTTTATATATACATTTATAATAATTTAATATAATTATTGTGCAAAAACGTATTTTTTACAGACAATTAGAATAATGTTTACTTTAACTATGTTACTTACTTAAAACAATAAAAAAGACAAAATTAAATAATGTATGATCATAATTCTTTCGTTTAAAGATATTCTGGATTCAAACTGCCAAAATATCACCACAGACAGCAGACACTGTCATTATCCGACAACAACAAAAAACTAAAAGACAGCAAAAAAGACGTATGAAGTACATCCCTTAACGTGAGTCACCTTAGAAAAGAGTCGTAAGTAAAAAATATTCAAAAATCTCAACAATATGGGTGAGAGTTGAGACGCCGTAATTTGGAGTCGTGCAAAAGGAATAAAGATAATAAGTCGACATCCATTGAGATTTCCCTTGTGTACAGGGTGTTTTTATTATGTTGAATTCCATCTTGATAAGTAAGTGAAGGTGTGGTATTTATGTAATAAGGTCTAATTATACGGGTTTGTAATATTTTCTTTTCTTAGTAAAACATATCAGAATTTATTTCGTAACTCGAATAGATAAACTAATTTTATTTTTATTAGTACTCTCGAACAATTTTTCTTCCTGAAAATTATATAAAATATATTCCCGCGTATGTACTTCCTGACTCCTACAACATAGGGAGTTTCAAGGCCACATGAATAGACTACATTTAGAGCACGTGGGCAAGCGTGCTCTAAAATTGGCAAAAAATATAAAAAAAACACGTTTCTTATTTTTTTTTATAAAAATTACACCGCTTATTATTTTGAATTAGTTTGTTCACAAAGAAACACATGTGAATTAATTTTAATTGTGATAAGAGCAAACTAAGTTCTAATTCTACATTAAATAAGATTTCATGAAATAAAAACAATATAACTCACATTTTTTTGAAATAATAATAATAAGAAACAAAAATAAACCATAATAATTAATATCCTTTCCTTTTTTTACATTACTTTTATCTACGCACATTATTGCAAGTCCCACTTCCCTTATAAAATACTTCAAAGCCGTACTCCGTAAAATATTTTCATAACAAATGTGCTAGGCGTAAAACCTGAGTTATTATTAACAATAAATCCCATATTGCACGGCTTGATGTATCAACACATTGGATATGGAGTTTATATTCACTTTTGAACAAATAAATACATGTTTGTTAATATATTTTGAAACGCAACAGATTCTCCGACTGAATTTCAGGCTTGTTTATAATGTATGTCCTAGTTTGAGTTTGACCTAAATTCTGAGATACTAGTAGAGTATCTAAACTATAAGTTGTTATATCTCGTTTTAGTTATATTTTGTATTTTTTTTTTTATTAGTGTAGTTATTGATTGTACTATTCTGAAGCATAACGTAGGCTAGAGGTTACTCCTCTAAAATATGTTTTCAGAAATATAAATAATTAGCTCATAGTTTAGATAATTATCAAAAAAAAATTTTAATTATTTAGATATTAAATACTCCCTCCAGTCTAAGTAGCTTCTAGTTTTTGTGGACAAGTACAAAGAGTGGCTAAGGTGGCTTCAACACCCTAACGGGGACAAATCGGCGAGTGCGCTGTATCCCTTTTTAATTTATTGTTATTTGTCAAAATCTTAGTGCACCTCCGCAAATATCACACTAAAGAAGGTGAAAAAAAAACATACAAATCTCTCCCCACACCCCAACGAAGCATTATTGTAATCTGTGCAATAAAAACGATATTAAATTTCAGACTTTTACTTTTTATAACGGAAGATGGAAAATGTGTATTTCATATCAGTTGTTAAAATAAAACGATGGATTTAGACGAGTTTGGGGCACGTGTGGTGTATAAAAATCGAGAAAATGGGAATAAATAAACATTAAAGACGTTACGGTAATAGGTAGGAACTATATATGTAGTAAATAAATATACCTTCTTTATTATGTATTATGGCCTAACTTAACCTATACTTTATGGATTAGGTATTAGGTACAAAATGGAGGAACGAAATTATTTTCAACTGTAATAAGATATATGGGTAATATATTCCTTTTTTTGTTACTTATAATAATATCCTTTGTTAAAATATACAAGTGAATATTTACATACTCCAAGTGTGTGTCTGAAGGTGAACATACATACTTGATATTATCTGGATTGATGGTGAATATTTCTAACTTGAACATGAAGAACCTATGATTACAGATTCTTCCTGTCCAAGATAAAAAAAACATACGAGTAACATTAAAAAAAAACATTTTATTTTTATATATAAAAACTTTATATTCCCAAAAAAGATTATTTTTCAAGTTACGTAGTTTTTCTTTTAAGTACCTTATTTACTATTATTTCCTTACAAATGCTACCTATTTTATGTTACCCGTTTTATTTCGTACACCCGCTTTACTGTTCTAACATAAAGTAAGAAATAAAAGATTTGTTATAAAAATTAAACCCTTAACAATCCCCCTCCTTATCTAAACGAAAAAAAGCGTTATAATTTTTATTGTTGTTCTAAAGATGCTCGTATCTCATCCACCATTTTGTTTTTAAAGATCGAATTTTAAAAAGCAAGAAATAAAATGCGCATAAAAAATGTTTGAGCATTATCCTTTTTATTACTGAAATGAAAAGATGTTTGAAGACAAAAGTAATAAGTATAAAAATTAAGGGATGCATTTTTATTTTTTTACGTTATTATATACGAATGAGAATACATACAATAAATATATAATATAATTATATAATAAAGATATATTTATATTACATGCAAAAAAACATGCATTACAAAACAATTCTTCATCGGATACTCGGACGATACAGACTAGTAATAAATCAAAATTATTATAAATAAAAACGTGTTAATATAACCGTGACTGATTGAAACCTTAATCTGAGAGAACTATAAAAATCAACGTCAAATAACATTTAGGGGCTCATCAAAAATTCAAAGAAAAATACCATTTAACTGTCAATAAATACAATTTAACGATTTAAAAAGAAATTAAAGGAATTAGTTGAAAAAAAGTGAGCCATAAAGTTTAAAAAACACGCTCGAAATTTTATATTTATTTGACGTTTTATTTAATTTTACGTCACTTTTTAGTTTAATTTAATGTGAGTGACGCGTGCGCATATGTTAATGACACAACTCACTTTTATGTATTACAGAGACTGTTACAGTTTTACGATTCCTGGTATTACAGTGATAAAGGGTGTTCCGTCCATTATCAGGTATTTAGTGTTAATTGCATGTTTTTTAGTATCGTCGCCAAACAAGGAATTATAGGTAATTTTATTGGTAATTAGGTTTTATTGAGACTTAGGTATTTCTTTTTCGTGGTTCAAATATGGCTGATTTTATGCTCCAGACAAACAAAATAATAAAAAAAAATATAAAAAAAACTTATTAATACTTCTTATCAAACTGACCAAGAAAATCAAACAAAAAAATGAGAATAGTACGTTATTAAAAGTTATGCATTAGTAGGTATTTGTGTTTTCCACTAAGCTAATAATAATAATAATTTCGCAATAGGAAAAAAAGTTAAGTCGGTTCATTATATATTGAAAAAATAAACATTAAGACTTATAATAGTTAAATATAAACAAAATATGTTACCTCTAGTAAAGATGTGTAAGCAAAATCATGACTTTACTACCAGCCATAGTATCAAAGCAAAACACTAAACTAGACACACAAAAGTAATATATTCCTATCTATAAATGGTTTACGACGAACCACGGACGTTATAGTGAATGAGATTCGAGTTTATTACGAGACAGCGATTAGCCAAAATCCTTATGACTTGACCATAAATAATGTGTATAAAAATATATCCCGAAAAAAAGAATAACTCATTTTTTTATAGTGACGCGTTTATGTGGACAGAACTTTTTGGGGTGCCGTTGGTTGCTGAGAAAAACGGCCAGTGAAATTGACCACGTTTATTGGTATTGTTCCATCAAAAAATATTATTTCTATCTTACTTATGTTTGATTTTAAATAATTAATATAAAAACACTGACGAGTCAATAGAGAAATAAGTCGAATTGCGAATAAGTAATTATAAAGCTACTAGTTTCCGCCCGCGATGTTTTTCTCTATTTTAGGCTACTTGCATGCCAAATTTAATCACGATTGCTTGTATCAAACAAATAAACAAAGTCACTTTTGTAAAATAAAACTTTTAAATATCTACAGAACCATGGACAGTATACCATCACACAGAATTAATTTTTTATAGTGATGTGACACACGCGCCGATACGGTTCGATATATTTTTTTTTATGATCGAATTTAATTTATTTGTGTCGTCGTAAACGTCAGTGTCGAGTATCGAGTGCGAGTTCCGAGATTATTATTTGTTGCGCATGCGATTTTTAACGATGCTGTCACAAGATTGTATGATGCGGTTTTTTATTAAATACAGTTTGTAAATCATGAAAAAGTAAAATTTGTTGCTCATATTTTTTGAACGTGTTATTTATTTGATGGCACGTAATTTTAGTTTTTGTGATTAAGTAAATTTATTAAATTGGTTACGGATAGGTATGAATATTTTTTAAAGTGGCTTTTAACAAAAATCTTACTATATTCTGTTATTAAGTGCCTATTACTACAAATAGTTAATATTGCTAAATAATTACAAATTAATAGAAGAGCAGCTGTACAAATTTTTTATTTTTTGAATTATTTCCGAAGAAAACCATCTAAATCTTTATATTTTTTGCAATAATATTTATGAAAGTTCTAGAAAATATTGAATTGTAAAATGTTGACTGTTAGTTTTAGTATCAATTCACATCAATGTAGCTCCTTCAAGCTGCTGAGATAAAGATACAAAGTTGCTTTATTATAAACTGTAACTGCAGTGGATGTACTTTGAAAATGAATTTAAATTCAATATTATCAAAGCTTACATTTTTATATCATATTTCAATCTCTATCTCATCTCACTCATATTTTAAATTGATTTGGATTTGATTTGGGTATTTCGCAAGTTAAAATAGAAAACGACACATTTCAAAAAATAAAAATATATCTATATTTTTTGTGTGTCGTTTTCATTCTAAACCTGCGATTTGTGATTCAATCATGAAATTTGGCACTCAGAATAATATGTTCTGAATTAGAATAGGATATTTTTATCCCGGGAAATTAATTGATCCCTCGGGAACGCGGGCGAAAACTTAGTTGTAAATAATATAATAGTAACTAAAATTATTTAATTTTATAAACATCAAATCATTATTAATAACCCATTCTCCTTCCGATGAAAAAAAATATCTCATTTCGCGATTCCTTATAAAAAACGATATTTAAAAAAAACGTATAAACTGTAAATAACCCGACAGATTGCTTAGTATTCTATTCATTTAAAATTCAACCATAAACATCTTCGCTTGAAGTTTAATTTTCTCCGCAAGGAAATGGGTTTTTCAAGTAGCCAGATTGGTATTGAGAGAAAATTTTATCCGGTATTTCGATTCCTTTGAAGCGATTTGTCGTGAGATGGCAAAGAACCTATTGTTCAACATCAAAGGTATTTTTTATTCGTACTTTATTATTACGCTTCTACGGACGGGGATATTGTAATACGATTGATATTTTCTTGTTTGAGCATTGATTAAATCTTATTTTTTTACTTAAAATTGAATTCTGGAATCATAATAATGTATTTTAATGATCTAGTTTTTTTTAGCATAGATTGCGGTAGATCAGTCGGGCCACAATTTCACCATTGTGATGATGTGGCCGAAGGTGTTAAGCACTTAAAGCCTTGAAGGACTAGAACTGGAAAACAATGGTAAAATGTCTAAATACTAAATAGTCCTAATACTGCGATGTATTTAACTCGTAGTCTCACGGATAGGTACAACACATGTCCTAAAACGGAATATAAAAAAACTGCTATTAAAATGATTAAATATCCTCAATAGAATACAAAGGCAATATAACAATTTACTTAAAACATCTAAAATCGACATATTTTCGGACAATCCTCAGAAATTCAAGACCAATATATTAATTTTTTTTACAACCTTATCTTGAAACACTCACCTTCGCGTCTGTAATATTTTCTTTACTTTTATGAACTTTACCTAATTTAAGATTTGAATTGTTATTTTATTAATAAGCTGTTAATTAATCTAGTGCTAATTAAAAGTAATATTATTTATTATTTTAAATTTTATTAATATGCACAAATTTAAATTCTATCCGAATTCTTTAATATTGTATAATATTATTAATTAATGTTTTTCTTGACGAAAACAAAATCTCTAACTGTAACTGTCCTCATTGCCGTGGCAGCCTTTAATTGAGGCAGCATTTAGATTAATTTTAATATTGCATGTTATTCAGTGAAATACCTAATGTATGCCTTGTTGATTGTCCTAAATAAATAAATAAACAGCATTGAAATAGTTCACCAAATACATACCTAATACTACGGTTACGGAATCCACTATATTTTATTTACCTTTCGTAAAAAAAACACCAGCAATAAAAATTCAAATCTAACTCCGAAAAAATACGTCTCAATTTCCAAAATAAATTAGATATCAAAGAAGAATACATTTTGTTTGAATTTATATCTTATTTACATTGAAATAAGACAGTAGCAATCTCGATGCGGAGGGTGGAATCACTGAATCGGAGTATCCTAATTTATTTTTTTATTTACTTCTTAAAATGTATGCAAATGCAAATGATTCCTTGCGATTGATGCTTTGTCGCTAGATTATCAGGTGGATGTATCTCTATCTCTGTCTTTCTTATTACACTTAGTATTTCTATCTCGTTCCCTCGATCTCGCAATAATGAAAGCAATTTGTCGGTCGCGTATTCAATTTGGCAAAGCAAAATTAGGTATAATAAAATTATACAGATTTACGCTAACGTTCCAAAGTAAAATGTACTAACGTAAGAGGATTGAGTTTTTACCTAATTTTATATGCGGAGGGGACACGTTTTGTACCTGTGATTTGTAATCTATTTAAATTAGGCTTAATAAAGAATACACCATGTATTTACAGATAAAATATTTATAGAAGAGTTGCTGTACCTACAGGCGTACTAATTATTAATCAACTTAAAAAAAGGAGATTCTCCATTTGACACGTATGTATGTATGTAATATTATTGGAACTGCAAAACATTCACTTGTGATAATTTCACGTTTTCCAAACAAATATACAAAAATGTATAGGTGTATGTATGTATTTATTTTTGTTTGTTCACGCATATCTCTGAAGATATTAATCGGATTGTAACCATTCTTTTTTTATTGCTTGACATTAACTTCAACTTACCCAGTTAACATACCTAAGTAAAAATTACGTAAATGTAACGTAATTTTTACTTATATAGGTAATATTGTCATAAGTTTAAGAAAAAATACTTATAATGTTTGCTGGGTAGGGAACAGTGCAAGTTTCATCAAAATCGGTTCGGTAGTTTTCAAGATATGGACAAATGTGTGACGGCCTGGCTTATTGATACGAGCTACGGGTGTGGTTTCAAAGGAAAAACAGTCAAATTCTAGTGCATTTAAGAAAAACTAAAAAAAATAATAGAAAAGTAATTTAAATAAATTCAATCGACTTCAAAATACACTAAAAAGTATGAAATAATTCTAATCTGACACTGATTTGAAGTCAGCGAAAGAGCACGACGTATTCCATTGACAATATTTTTAAGATTTGAAATTAGAAACGAATAAGGATTTATTGCCTGCATTTTTTAGTTTTTTTTTTAGTTCAAGCTCTTAATACGGTAGCTATATTTTTCAGGCACATAGTATCCTTTGTCTAAAGAGGTTTCCAGCACAATCTATTCCGATAGCATTACAAAGCGGCGTGTAAACAATAATAAATTACTAAACCATTAGAGTGTTATCCTTTGAGAGTGCTTCAACGTTTTATTGCACTACACTGAGAGATAAAGTCGATAGAATATACCAATACTGTGAATTATACCCTTTTATTAAACCCATTCACAGTTTATTACGTTGATTGGTTTAACAGCGTATTGCGATTTTGAATGTGAAAATCTTATATGAGTTATATCTATTAATCTAAGGAGTGTGTGAGTTCAACATGAATAATAAAATTAATAAATATCCTTCACTCACAGCTATCTGATCCCAAACTAAGCAGAGCTTGTTTTATGGAAACCAGATAACTGATATACAAAAAGGTATGAAGAGATTTCTGCAGGGTCAGCAACCATCCATAGGCAATAGCTTACCATCAGGTGGGCCGTATGCTTGTTTGCCACCTTAGTGGTATAAAAAAAACTACATATATTACTTTTTGTTTGTAAATACATAATTAATACAGTAATAGTTTTTTTGGGCATTTGCCTAAGCCGTGCTTGGCGATAGATTTTCAACTTGAGGGTTGTATGTACCCTTCCACTGTCCTAAAGTTTCCTAAACTGAAAGCTAGATTTCATTGTAGAATTGAAATCAATGTCAATACCATTTGAGCTGTCAACGATAAGAAAAAACTTTTAAATATCGAATAATTAAAAAAAAACTTTTAAATATGGAATAACAAACAACCTATATACTTTTTATGGTTCACATACACGGAACGGCTCTCACATAATGTGTGCACCTTAAATATTATTGAGTAGATATCGGAAAGCAGTTTAATGCGGCAATAACATGCATTGTTTCCACCCTACTATAATAAAAACTCCATTCAAATTATACTTACAATAAAACAGTCAAGTGTATCACTCACTCGAATTACTGCATGGGAAGAATTTAGAAGTTACGACTTTTTACGGCGGGCGGCGATACGATATCGACAGCTCGATAGAGCAAATCTTGGATGGAAAAATTAAAATTGAAGCAATTGAAAAAAATGTTTTATTTTTTTTATAGACTATAAGGTGAAAATCTCAAACACTCCTGCGCGCGAACAATGAAAAAATATATTTTGATTTTACATACATTTACATTTTTTTTATACAAGTATTATTAAACATGATATTAATTTCAGATTTTATTAGTAGACAAAATATATTGAGATTTTTATAAACCAATACAGTCTATCCTAATATCATAAATGGTGTATAAAATTAGACAGCTCCAATCGTATCGTCAATCGTAAATAAATAGAATCGTATAAACAAAACAGCACCCTATACACGGACTTGTACTAAACTTTATGAGGGCATTGTTTTATTAATATCTATAAAAAGTGCTTCCAAGTATGCCGCTTTAGCTAGAAGTTCTCTTATAGCTTTCAGTGTTTACAGGCTTTATGGGCATGCTAAGTTTATTATTCTTATAGCGTGCAGTTTGTTAGTTTCTCCAGTGTGTTCTATTAAGATTTATTATGAGGACAGTAAATAATTGAAATAAAATTAAATTTAGGGCTCACAATATAAATGGGATTATATTACATAGTGCAGAATAATGAGTTTACTCTTATTCTACTCTTAATTCAAATAATATAAATTAATACTATTGTGTATCTATTTTTTTCTGTTTCACTGTACTATTAGGGCTATGACGAAAGAGGAATATGGAATAAACTATACAAATATATTGGTATAACACGAACAACCTCTCAGAACTAAAAATAAAAATATTTAAATTCAACGCTCTAAATGTTACGACCTCTACGCGTAGCAAAATACTGAGTAGGTACCTAAGTGCCCGGGAGGCACAAAATACTGCATTGATAATGTTTTAGATAGAACAAAGAAATCTTGAAAATTTATTTTAGGTAAATGTAAAAATTTAAAATTTATTATGTTTTGTAAAAAGTCATAGAGCACTTAGATGTTAAATAGCGACCTAAAATAAATAAATTAAAAAAATGTTTTTGATGATATTTGTAATAAATACAGTCCTGCAAGGTTAAAACAACTGAAAAAAGGACTTGGTGAAACAAGGATAATTGACAATTGTTTTTAGGATTTGACTTAAATCGGTTTAACCGATAATTCAAAGGATCTTTAGAAAAAAAAAACGTCAATTTATGATTGACATGACCTTGTCTCTAGACATTAAAAAAACAAGGTTATTAATTGAGATTATTTTCCATTTCAGATTGACGCAGCATCACCAGAAGACACAGCCACGTCAGAGAAGTCCTCTGAGAGTTCAATATTGTCCTCAATCATTCCTGCAAAGCTTTCCGGATCCATCTGCACTGCAGTTCTCTTTATACTAGGCTGGAAACTATTCTCAAACAAACGGTGAACACCATGTATAGTCTTATATAGGGCGTTGTAAAAATAGGACGACACGAGACGTTCGAGGAATAACTTTGTCGGGTTATTCTAAACGATACGTTAATTTTTTTTTGTAAATTTTATATCGATTAATATTAATATTATTGGGCTATTTAAATAGCCTTTTTGTAATTATAGATGAAATATACATACGACTTTATCAAAAGTTGTGTGTTTGTAACAAAACGTCTGAACGAACGCACACATTGCATTTTATACTATATAGAATTTAATATCGCATTGTTTATTGTTTGGTCAAGATAATATTTGCATAATTTCAAATTATAGACAAAATTATAATTTAAATATTATTCATATTTTATTTTATTTTTGGAAAACAGAAAAATAAAGATATAACTCTGTATAAAAATACCAACATTGGTTTTTTCATATAATTGTAGCACATTATAAAAAAAGAATATACCTACTTATGTTACTACTTACAACGTTTCATAAAATTTGATTAAAAAAGATTTACAATATCTACCTATTCATAATCACAAATTACACATAATTTTATAGCTTATTAGAAGAGTTTTCTTGCTATCACAAAATTTTATTATAAAAAATTATATCAAATCTTTTACTTGTATTAAAAAGTCACTTTACATTCCGCTTTTGGTGTTGAAATGTATTAATAATATTCTAATAAACGTAAATGAAATATACATATTATTATATACTGTATACATACTTTAAGAGGTGTTAAGAAATTACGAAGGATTTTGTGGAATGGACCAGTAACGTATTATTATAAGATTAATGAGAAAAAAAAATAGATTTTATTTAAAAACGAAATAGAGTCCGTTTTTCCATAATTTGTTCCAAAGAGAGCAGCCTAAAAATTATCACCGATTGATCTCATTATTTTTTCTTTAAAAAAATGTTTATTTTAGAAAATATCGTAGCATATTTATATGTAGGTCTGTGTAGGGTTCGTGCCAAGTTGTTAAAACGAAGATTTTATCAGAGATGGTCTATTTTGTAATATTATGATTAATTATTGTATAAATTTTAATTAAGATTGATTGATAAGCTCTATCGTGTTTTTTTTGCGAATAATTTGAGGAATTTATTTAATTAAATTGTATAATCGAACTTTCATTTTATTTTTGGAATTTAGTATTGATAACGGATTAAATTATGATGAGGTTCGTTGATTAAAAATAAAATAAATATTTTTTTCTAAAAGAGAAGATAAAGATGAGTTTTCGTAAATTTATTGTGCTTTTATAAAATACTTTTTTGTAAATATAATTCCATTAGTTTCATGCTAGTTGATTATTCTTTAGATAAGATAAATGAGGCTTCGATTGAAGTAAGGTTTTATCATGGCACTAACAATTTTTGATCCATTATTTTAAATAAAAAATATTTTTTTGAGTTTTTTTTTGTTTTTATAATATGAAATGTATAAAAATTATGGAAATTGATTTATTTTAACGAATTAATTTTGTCCTCATATAAAATTCAAGACTATAAAAAAAATTACAGTTCTACACAATGGGAACAAAAAAATTTGGGAACAAAAACATGTTTCTAATGCAAAAAACTTATTTTTTTCGTTTATTAACATTTTTATTTTAAGTAATTTACAAAATATACGGAAGAATGTGTTCAAATGTGATATGTATTTATTTAAGGAGATGATAAAAATAAAAAAGAAGTTTTCCTAATGATCTCTTGGAAACTCTTATTTGCTGATTAGTTTTTGCATTTTTTTAACGAGTATACTCACGCTTACTATTTTCATATTTGTATATCTTTTACTATGCTAAATACTCATTTTTTACTTATAAGTATACTCGTTACAAAAATGTTTGCAAATAGAATGTAAAACACGCATTTAAGAGTTCTGTACATACATAAATTAAAATTGGTAATGCTTAATGCACTTTTTATAATAATTGTAATCTGTAGAGAAAATTTCCAAATTTCCATGATATTGCTTGACACAAAATAAAAAAATAATAATTTAAATAGGAGGTTCAAATCATGCACATAAATTATGTTATCGCTCTTATTTTTTCATGTTACAAAATAAAGTTACAATGTTTGTAATTGTGTTAAAAAAACTATAAAAACAATTGTTCGTATTTTTAGAGAATAAAATGTGATTTGAGCCTTCTATCTAAATAAAATATGTTCCGCTTACTGCTGTATGACATGGTAAATATTAAAATGTAATAATTATGAAATTCTAAGCAATATAATTGTAATTACTCATAGGTATAAGGTTTGTCTCACTACCGAGTCTTTCTTAGTTACGCTACAAGTATTTAAAAAAGAATAAAAATACTGTTTTAAAAAAATATTTGAATTGTAAATTAAAATTATTTTTTATTAGTTTAAAAATATTTGGTTAGTAAAATATGCGATTTTCTACTGTGTAAAGTTAAAAACGGCCTGTATATTTTAGCTAATTTACGATTTAGTGAATATTATGTTGCTGTAATTAATTTTAAGTTTTTTAGCTTTTTTTGTAACAGTCATACCAAGTGACTTAATTAAGATGTGTATTCTACTTTTAATATAATTATCATTTTATATTTTGAGATCAACTGCCAAATTATTTCTGTTTTTTTGATATTTTTATTATTTTAAAATATACTTTTTTATAAATAAAAAAATGTTTTATTACTGGAACCTTAGGAACGATTTCCAAAAGCTGTTTAAATAGTAAATCTTCTATTAAAACTAACGTAGTCATTTTCAAAGTCGGCTTCGAAGTTTAAGTTATAAAACTCATATGTTGTCTGAGCACCATCCATCTAAGTTAGATGTCTTTTCTAACTTAGAAAAACATTATCCGGTAAAGTTGTAGTTAAGTTAACGTGGTCAGTTAAAGTTGATCTATTTCACTTAGATGGTTTTATGACTACGTTGAAATGGCGGATTTAAAGTTAGGTGCTTACCTTTAAGATATTCTGACTTATATTGGCCATTTATTTCTTTGAATATAAGTAATCTAACTA
The DNA here is from genome assembly GCA_951394255.1 of Polyploca ridens. Taxonomy (NCBI): domain Eukaryota; kingdom Metazoa; phylum Arthropoda; class Insecta; order Lepidoptera; family Drepanidae; genus Polyploca; species Polyploca ridens. The sequence continues at coordinate 2,278,968 of OX596264.1, read as the reverse complement.
TTGTTTTTGTAGGTTCATGTGAAAGAATTTGAAATCTTTTTTTTTTATACTACTTAGTTAGCAAACAAGCATAAGGTCTGCCTGATGGTGAGCGGTTACCGCAGCCTATGGACACTTGCAACACCAGGGGTGTTACTCACGCGTTGCCGACCCTGCAGAAATCTCTTCACACCCTTTTTAAGAACCCCATGTTGTACTCTATTGGGAAAACCACAGCGGGGAGCTCATTCCACAACCTGATAGTCCGTGGAAGGAAGCTCCTTTGAGACCGCACAGTTCGAAACAATTCTGGTTTCAATATGTGAGGATGGACTAACCGTCGATGGCGAGAGTTGCGATGGTAGAAGGTAGCCGTGAGCATCATCTTAACACAACGATACCACACGAATTCTTTTCTCATACTTTGAGTTGAAATGTAAATAATATTTGTTGGTCAATCAAGCCTAGTGGTGACTTAAGTGAAACTGGTGAGGCCAGTACCTGCCTGTATGGGTGACTGCCCAGTGGTAAAAGCAATTAAAGCTGTTCCTTGTTATCACTTAATTGTGATAGTCGTTAAGCTAATTGGAGGCCTCCTGGACGGCTTGGAAACTGCACCTTGGCATGCGTGGTGGATTATCTACCCAATCCCTTTCACTTGCATTTGTGAAAGGAGCTTATGCTCAGCAGTGAGTCATTATAGGCTGTTGATGATGATTAATCAAGACAATTTCGACGGGCCGGTTGGCGCAGTTGGTTAAAATTCCACTTATCGCGCCGCAGCTCGTGGGTTCGATTCCCACACAGGACATGCATTTGAGTGCATGAACATGTCTGTATATCCTGAGTCTGGATGTAATTATGTATGTATTTACAAACAAAAAGTATTATATGTCCTATCAGTTATCTGGTTTCCATAGTACAAGCTTTGCTTAGTTTGGGATCAGATGGCCGTGTGTGAGGAATGTCCCAGGATATTTATTATTATTATTTATAGGCTGATGATGATCATGAATCAAGATAATATTAAGTCTGATTGGAGAATCTCATTTAAAATAATATGAGTAAATTAATAAATATTATCGTGGAGAAACATAAGGTCACCTAATGTTCAATACCTGATATTTATTTTAACTGGCTTCTAAAAAGATTCTCAATTTATCTAAATAAAAAAAAACTGCTAATTCTATAAAAAAGTGGGCTCTGTAACTATCAGTCCGATCCACGTAACAAAACATCGACGCTGTCGTAGCGACACTTGTCTCTGACCGACTACTCTGAGCTTATGGGTTTACATAAACATAATTCAACTGTATTTACTTGTAAATACCTCTAAGTAATAATACTATGGGACAATCGATGTCGAATCCGAGGATACACGCTTGCTCAGAAAATGCTTATTCACTCTAACCTATATTTAATTACATATCCCTCTAGCCTTCAAAGTGTCCAAATTATATGTAGGTGCCAGGAGATACAGACGCCGGAAGAGTATTTCACTCTTTTGCAGTTGGCATGATACATTAATAACTAGAAAGTATTATATACATAATAAGTAAGTACGTATAATCATAACGTAGCAAAACTGAACGCCGCTAAGTATGAAGGTAACCCATCCTATTACATATTACTGACTCTAGCCTTCAAGGTGTCCAAATTATATGTAACAGCCAGGACATGCGGATGCCGGAAGACTATTTCACTCTTTTGCAGTTGGCATGATACATTAAAAACTAGAATGTTATATACATAATAAGTAAGTACGTATAATCATAACGCAATAATAACTGAACTCCGCTCAGTATGAAGGTAACCCATCCTATTACATATCACTGACTCTAGCCTTCAAGGTGTCCAAATTATATGTAGGTGCCAGAAGATACAGACGCCAGAAGAGTATTTCACTCTTATGCAGTTGGCATGATACATTAAAAACTAGAAAGTATTATATACATAATAAGTAAGTACGTATAATCATAACGCAACAGTAACTAAACTCCGCTCAGTATGAAGGTAACCCATCTTATTACATATCACTGACTCTAGCCTTCAAGGTGTCCAAATTATATGTAGGTGCCAGGAGATGCAGACGCCGCAGAGTATTTCACTCTTTTGCAGTTGGCATGATACATTAAAAACTAGAATGAAGATATGCATTTGACTGACTTCATGAATATTATAGTGGTCCAAACAATTTACGTGTAAATAAAGTAGGATTCTACCGCTTGTACAACGGAGAGTGTTCTAAAGAATTGTTCGACTTGTTGCCCACGGCTACCTTCTACCATCGCAACTCCCGCCATCGACGGGGAGTCCATCCTCACACATTGAAACCAGAATTGTTTCGAACTGTGCGGGCCCAAAGGAGTTTTCTTCCGCGGACGCTCAGATTGTGGAATGAGCTCCCCGCCGTGGTTTTCCCAATGGAGTACAGCATGGGGTTCTTCAAAAAGGGCGTGAAGAGATTTCTTCAGGGTCGGCAACGCGCGAGTGATATCCCTGGTGTTGCAAGCGTCCATAGGCTACGGTAACTGCTTACCATCAGGCGGGCCGTATGCTTGTTTGCCACCTTAGTGGTATAAAAAAAATAAAAAAAATATTTACCTTCAAAAAGTTTTACTGATTGGAGGAGCAGTTTAAAAATGTTAAATTCTTCTTTTCAAAAACTTATATGGTAACAAAGCATATATTTATATAAATCTATAACAAATTACTATTGTCCTAAAACGTGTAAACGTATGGGAACATCTAATTAACCGAAACCCCTTTGTCAATCTTCCCATAATCAATATATATTTATAGACAAATTCCTTTAAAAAAATACTAATCGCTTAAAAATTATGCGAACTCATATACCTTTTTTATTATCAACCCTCAATAGTGAAAAAGAGAAATAGGGATGTGTTTAATCTACAAATTGAATTTAATCGACACGTTTTTGGAACTATCAATCGGTGACCTGCTGAGTTCTATCAAGTTATTTTTCCCACGGATATTTTACCAACTTTAAATCACACTAGCTGTACCCCTTGGATTCACCCGCGTTCCCGGGATAAAAAGTAGAAATACTCAAGGACCAGTATCAGTGAAAGAATTTTTAATTACGGATCAGTAGATTAAAAATACAAAAAAATCTATCTCTTTTTATAATATTAGTAAAGAAAAACATTTCTAAACATACTAACTAAATTTTTTGTTAACATTACTAGCCCCGCACCATACACACCATAGTCAAAATATGTGGCTTGGCCGTTTCAGTACTACAAGAACTATTGAATAACAAAAAAGTAATGAACAGTGAATACATTTTTCACCTTAAAAATCAAAATCAAAATCAAAAAGTCATTTATTCAGTTTAGGCCTTAGTAAGGCACTTATGAACGTTATGTACATACAGTTGAATTTACCACCGGTTCGGAATACACTTAAACTGAGAAGACTCCGGCAAGAAACTCAGCAAGGTTTTTTTTTTTGTGGAAGATCTTTTAATTTAATATTACAGCTTTTTTCCCAAATACTTATACAATATATTATACATTATTATTTTATGCTTATTCGTACAATTGTCACTTAGCCAGGGGGATGCAAGTGCAGAGAGAAGCTACTACAACCATATATTCTTGTCATCCACGTAATGAGCCACCTTATAGTAGGCTTTGTCAATTAACCTCTGCTTTATGAAATCTTTGAATTTATCATAAGACACCTTATTCCCATGTGACGGTAGCGAAACGGCCAAGCCACATATTTTGACTATGGTGTGTAGAGTTTGTAAAGTTAGGGCTTGTAGAGTAAGTGCATGTAGAGTTATAAGCTTGGCTCTACATGAGATCTGATGACTTTTTGACAATACGAGCCACATGTCTTGGCGGCAACATTTTACATATAAATGTTTTTGGTGGGATCAAAATTTATGGATGTAATCGGTAAAGTCGTTCTCAAGTTTAGTTATGGCGTGACCAAGGGAAATAGGGATTCATTTTTATATTTATAGATTGCACAATACATAATTCAATTCTACCGGATTTCCAAAGATGATAAAAATACATTTTGCTTACAGTACAGTAGCAATTTAGTCATATTTTTTTATAAATCCTATCTATCAATTTTACTTTGAATAATTATTCAAAATTATGTCTTATTAGAAAGAGTGATTGATAGAATTACAAAATTTATTGTTTATTTAAACGTGGTTTATTTTAATCATTTTATCATCCCTTTTCCAAAATTACAATGAAAGTACCAAACAGATTGGCATCCATCATAAATCCAATCGAACCGCTCAAATTGAGCACCAATAGACAAAATGTCCCAACTCATTTTTTTTCATTTTTGCATACGTAATATTCAAATTGCACTGCACGCACTATTAGGTGGCATATCGAAAAAATAAACAAATAATATAAGTTTTATTTGAAATTCAAATTTTTCGCCAGCCGCGAACTATGGCATTTGCATATAGACAAGGTAACAATCATCGATCACAGATGATTTCAATGCTAGGGTTGTTTATGGTGTAATTTTAATGATGGATTACTGGGGTGTTTATTTTCACACATTTTTTTGCATCCGAAAGTATTTTTGTTCTTTCAAATTCCACGCCATAGAGTCACAAGTCATGGATTCGATTCCCACTCATGGCAAACATTTACGTGCATCAAAATATCTGTTTATACTGAGTCTAGGTTTAAAGGTATACTCATCAGAATATATTAGTCCCAGGATATATTTTTTTCATTACTTACTTAACACAAAAAATATGACAAACAGTATGAAAAAAAATAACTCTATTATTTTAAAGACACAACTACAATAATAGTGATTCCTACTAACGACATTTGGCCTGTTAACTCTTTGAACATACCAATAATAATAATATATTGACGGATGTGTCGCTAATCAATTCCCAATTAGGCGGGAAACAGCTGCGTTACGGAAGTCAATACATGTCACACGGCGGCAATTTGATGGCATTTGAGTTAAATTTGCTATGTCATGTACAAATTAGTGGCTACATATAAATGTGGATATGTGGCGTATGGGAATACTAAATTTAGAGACCCCCTATTTTACCACTTAAGAGGTAGACATTTTGGAAACCCTTTCTTAGTGAATGCTTACTTTATTTAGAAACATATGTACAAAATCTCAAGTTTCGAATCGGTGATTTCGATTGTGTGTTGCATCTGTCAGTCAGTTTCTCATTTTATAAATAAAGATGAACGGTATATAGGTATTTTTATTTTCCCAGTTAAATTACTAGTTCATTAGAGCCTTATACTTTCATACGTACCTGTGTAGGAATATTATTTAAAAAAAAAAACATTTCATTTCACTAGGCAGATTTATTTTTTAATCACTAGCAATACGTAGTTCTTAATTTCGCGGGTTCAGATTTTTATAAAGTTGTTTCTATTTTTGATTAAATACATTATCATAGAACAGTAGGACAGTATATCAGGAAATCACTTTGCGTATGGTTGTTTTCCATAAAAATATTGAAAACGGAATTATTTAACAAAAAACTATAAAAACAAAAATTATATTGACTTCTGTCTGTATTGTATACTCATGTCATGTATGACTCAATCGCGTCTTTGAAAATTTCAGATTATTATTCATTTATAGTGTTTATAAGAAGTACATGAAACCTGCATTATTTTAGTACGAGTATATAACAAATTAATTACAATCGCGTACCGAAAACCTAGCCTTATAGAGGTATCAAGTTAACAAAAGCGTCATAATCCAAAAAAAATATAAAAACGCCGTCTCGACGTGCTATTAACAGAATCCTATGACAATAACAACGGTTGTTATGGTGAAATTTTCCTTTCATTTCCACCTTGCGACCAATAAAAAATGAAAAAAGAAAAAATATATATTTACGCATCGTAAAAACCACAATGGTGTATTTTATTTGCTCGAGCCATGCGGTGACGGGGTTCCGTATGCAAAATTGGTATGAAATTGAAAAACAAATTTGTTACATATTGCTTTTTTGATTCCCAGCACGGTTGTGCGGATTGGGTTGATGAAGGGTTAGTCTGAGACTAGATTTTTGAATATTTTTATATTACACTTTATTTTTATATTATTGTAGACGAATAAAAATACTGTTGTTTTTAAATTTAAACACGTTTTTTTATACACGAAGTCGGCAAACAAACATACGGCCCGCCTGGTGGTAAGCGGACACCGTAGCCGTATGGATGCTTGCAAGATACAGCATCACTCGCACGTTACCGACTCTTCTCTCTGCTATGAGCTTGTGACCTTACTCAGGTACAGCAACACAACATTAAATTATTTGGTTGCGGTATTCTGTAAGGTAGAGGTTTGCCCAGTCGAAATACTCTTTAAAATTTTTTTTTTGCGAAATTGGCCGAAATAGTAGATCAAACTCCAAAATAGGGATACAGTTTCAATGGGGTATCATTTGAAAGAAATTTTTTTCGACATTACAAAACAAGTTTTTATTTTCTTTTATATTGAGTAATTTTTGACTTATAATGAAAAACGTCAAAAAATACCAATATAATAATAAGTTTGCGAAGCCAAAAATCTGAAATAATTACAGTAGATAGGAAAAATGAAACGAAGTTTCTAAAGAGCATTTTTTTTTAATTATCAGATTCTTTTGCAGACAAACATATGCGGTCCGGATTTTTATTTGGGTACAACAGTTATGACCCAAACCAAGAAAAATACGCCCCAGGAAGGTCGGTTAGCGAGTCAGACTTAGATGCACTCTCGGCCGGTTTTTTTTCATAAACGGTTAATTTTATGTTGCAAACAAAAATTATATTTAACTAGGACTATCAAAAATAATTACAACAACTCACTACGGAGCTTTAGCTTATAAACCATTTCTATAACTTCATAAATATATACATCAAATTAAATTTAAAACAGAAAAATTCTAGGGAAAAAATAAAGTAAATTTGAATAAAGTTGCAGAATAATATGAGTGTTACAATGAAGGGGTTGTGTCAGTGTTCGCATTACTTCATTATACCGATATTATATGCAGTAGGATTGTGTGCGCGTTTTTTTATGTCTTTTGAGTTATTACGTTTTTGTTTTAGGACCCATAAGCTTTATGTTTTTACGAAATATTAATTGAAACGTAAACGATACTTAGTTTAAATTTAAATTAAAATATTAAATTGTTTTGTAAAGTTCAGTTCAATAGTTACAATTAACAAGTGACAAATGTATCTACCTACAATAATAATAATTTTAGAGATGTTTTTTACCCCTTGATTTCATAAATTACGTTCTAATTTCGGTCACTTTTTGAACGTCTAGCATATACTATATACTTTAAAATTATATATCATATACTAATTATCCCAATCCATAGTCAGATAGTCCAATCCATTATGTATCACTAATTCGTTCGGTTAACGTCCCGTCGTATCGGAATCGCCAGAATCAATCATGGCATACTAGCATCACGTCTAATATCACTTAAACATGCTGTTCACCACGCAAATGGGAAGCCTTAATAATATTCCTGTGACGGTCATAGATTAGATTGATCGACAGATGCGCCATATCTTTTCTGATAGAGTCTAAGTGCCTAACCATAGAGCATAGTTATAAGATATTATCGTGTCGCGCGTTTTTTTTTCTATTAAATTATACTTTGCAGTGAAACCGAATCTAAACCCCTTTTCGGTGGAAAGAGTTTTTTTTTTTTTTGGTAGGATCAGCAACGAGCGAGTGATTCACACGGAGTTGCAAGCGTCTTTATTACCGGAGGGTAAATGCTTACCATCCGGCGCGGCGGGCCGTATACTTGTCTGCCATAAAGAAACTGATTTTAAAAGCCACATCACAACCTGTATCCGTCTATATACTAAGGGGATTTCGACGAGTTTATTTATTAGAAATATTGGTTAAAAGTCGGATGACCTAATTGCGGTTTTTATCCTTCAAAGAATACCATCCTCTTTTTATAGCTCGCTGAGTGACTTAACATTTTTAGACCAGTCTATGCGTTAGTGTCCACATCTGCTCCATCTGTCCTGACAGGCAGGACGCATTTCATTTTCAACGTAATTCCAGTTAATACAAAAAAAAATATCCAAATCGGCGGATACTCTCGCCCCTTCTGTTCTAAATTATCTTCAATTATTCTATGAGATGTAAAATTATCCGATGATTGTAGGCGGTAGTCGCTGGACATTCAATATCAATGCAAATGTCTCGCTCTGGTTCTGGACGAAGGGGGCTGCGGTATGTTCTATGTTTACAGCTGTGTTGGATAATACAACGAATGTATGGTGTAATTATTATGTGTGTTTTATTGATTATCCGAAAACACACGTCTTCTTCTTTAGTTTTCATTTTCAGTTTAGCTTTTTTTTATTTGGACTTATTTTTGCCAGTGTCGAGTTTATATGTTCTAGTCATAATAAATATCTTTCACATAGTTCGCACAGTGCGTAAAAGTTAGGTTTTAGTAAAATGGTGGCTTTGTACTAAAACTTTTCACGGACTTTTTGAGACAACTTGAAAAGTCACGATACTCGTAATTCATTTATTTCACTCTACTAACTAGTGCAGATTGATTGACCTTTATTTGACAACATAAAATCGATAACATACGATAAAACTATTATATGTAGTCATAGGACTAATTAAATCTCACTGTCTCTTTCTAATAAAGAATATAAGAAAAGGATGTAAGAAATTTAGTCCTGTCAAATTAGTCCAATGCTTGTTTTCAATACAAATTTAGTCGCCATCTATCGCGGTTTCGTCTAAATACCGCAAATGAAGACGGCAAAGACTAATTTGACAGCTTTAAATATGTTCTATTCTTTTTCAATTATGTTTGTAAGAAAGAGATGTGATGTGACTAAAATTTGTTTAGTGCAATTTAAAACAGAATCGGCACCAATTATGCTTTTATAATTATCTATATGATTCAATACTTTTCTTCAAACCTAAAAAGACAGTTGGCCGAAACAATTGAATATCGAACTTTATTATATTCCAATTTTAATTCAAAATCCATTTAACTCCTGCGCACCCACTAAGCTGGGTTCATAAAATACAATTTAATAACCGTCCAACTAAGGTGAAACTCGTATTGTCTGTTTGTGCAACAAAAAAGGGCTAATTTCTCGACACGTGTTTGTAAATATTAATAAGTTTCTACTTAGTCATTGACTGTGGGAATTAACTGATGAGATTTCAGTAACTTTTATGATATGTATAAATAACTAGTGGCGTGACCCGTTCGTGATCGATTTTTTAAAAGAAACATTCAAAAATTCAAAATTTAAAATTATTTGCTTATTCAAATAGACCTTCACACGCACTTATGAAAAGTCTGACTCTAATACCGGTTTGGAAAGTTGCATTTGCTGCCGGCAATTAACTCAGCAATTACTGTTTTGAAAACAAGCTTAGGTTCATTTTAACATTTTGATGTCACTACGTCCCACTTTCCTTCAATAAGATAACTTCTTTCTTTTTTCTCTTCTAGATTTTATATGCTTACCACGTTTGACCACATCATCACTTACCAAAGTGAGATTATGGTCTAACACAAGTCTTTCCATATTTTTTAATCTCTACATTAAATATATTGAATACTCATTCTGTATATAAAGTTACCTTGAACACTCTCTGTTTTTCTATCAACTCATATCTAGATAGGTACCTACCTACTATACCCCTATCTATTACAAATCCTATCTCAACAAACAATACACACAAAAAAACATAATCAATTCTCTAATGATGGCATTTAAGCTGTTATTCCAAACCAACGCGTTTGCTTTCCTTACGAGTCACGTGACTAACACGTGGCTATACGAATCGACGCCATTTTGAAAATAGAAAACCAGTTTCCAATGAACCATCTACTGTAACAACAGCCTTATGAACATATTTCGATTAATACTGGCCGTATTAATGGTCATTATTTCAATCATTTGAATTTGGAATCGTTCGAAAATGAAAACAATTTTAGGTGGTGCATTTTATATGCAATTTGTATACCTTACGTAAAAGTAGTAAGGTTGAAATGAACTGCACTTCTTTCTTAGTAATTTCAAGCAATTTGATTGTATGGAAATGTATGATTGGTTTACAACAAATAATAGCGTATATGGTGGTTGTAAAATGTTCAGGGCGGGGATTAAGTGATGATTTTTTGAGCAATTTATCTTTTATTGTTCGGGTTTGAAGCCACGTGCCTCTGAATGTTTGTGAGGTGTTGATTACATGTAATTATGTGTTTACATAGTCCCTGTTTATAAAGACTTGAGTCGTATCTAATAAACATTTGAACACAAAATATACCAACTTCACTAGAAAACTTAACCCTAAAATCTTTAAAACCGGTCAAATCGACCGCGCGATATATAATAGGGATGTTAAAAAGCAATAAAATAACAGAAAAAATAAGAGACGTGTCATCAAATATCAATTCATCCCTCCACAGTAATTTCCAAAGCCGCAAAAATCATAATCAGTGTAACAGCAACCAGACGTGTTAAAAAATAAAAAAGTCAATGACAAGATGGGGACGGACACAACCAAAGAACTTTGACCTTCCAAAAGCTCCACAATTTCCTCTCTACCATCCATTTTTGTTGCATTTAGGGGAGGGGGGGGCAGGTCTTTTATAATTGGACGAGTAGTATTAATGGTTTGGACCTCGAACGAGACGTGCGAAATTTAATCTTCCGCGCAAAAAGTATTGAATAGAGCGGGACAAAAAGAGTCGGTGAGTGATAAATGGATAGCCTGGGCGATCATGGTTGCCTGGTACTTTTGGTTTTATTATTCAACTTGTTTAACTTCTAAAACTCCTTTCTAATTATTTTTAAGGTATGTTTTTACTACTTTTGTAAAAGTTTATTTTATTTTATTGGTACAAATATTTTTAATATTAACTCCTAACTCAAAACATTTTCATCGTGAGTAAACCACAGAACGGCTGTAGGGTACTTTGCAGCCCGTCAAGCTACACTAGAAAAATCTTCTGTTCTTAATTTAAAATATTTTAGAAGTATATTTTTTTATTCCAAATCCCAACAACTCTATGATATTCAGCATCCGTACTATTTCTAAAGATAACAGTAACGTAATAAAAAATTATATCTAAAAACAGACAAACAAACAGCTCTGAAAAGTGTTACCACGTCACTATCTAGTTTCCACTTCAAAGGCATGTAACAAAGCGACAGAATTGACAGTTACCAACATTTATCAATATTTCGAATCGAATATACGTAGACTAGGTTACCTATTAATGGTTTTACTTGGCTGTAGTTAGGTTCTGTTAATATTCACCTACTACAAGTTATTTTAATGTAGTATCCATTTATATTTTATGCACTATCTAGGTTACCTATATTATAACAAAATATTTAAAAAAAACTTCTTTCGCCTATTTTATCTCAATATTCTAATATATTCGCTTGAGGAATTAAAAAAACTTGACTAATTATAATTATCCAAAAAAAAACTCTTTTTTTTCTTTATTGCTGACTAGCTGTCCCCCGCGGTTTCACCCGCGTTCCCGGGATAAAAAGTAGCCTATGTCCTTCTCCATACCATAGGCTATATGCATGCCAAATTTCATCGCGATCGGTTCAGCGGTTTAAGCGGGAAAGCGTAACAGACAGACCGACAGAGTTACTTTCGCATTTATAATATTAGTTAGGATTATTTACCCTTTTGAAAAAAAATCTCTTAAATATCCCACAAAAACTACAAGGCGTGGATCAATCTATCACAGGTCTATAGTACCGGATCAGTACCACGTCATTATACTATAATTACGTATCAGAACAAGGGTTGAATGGATTCACAGGGTTTGGTCCCTTCGACACGTGGCTATTGTTTGATCAAGTTTTGGCCACAAATTATGGGCTTATTGCGGATGATTTTGTATGAATGAACGTTTATTGTTGTAAAATTAAAAATATTTTATTGAATTTTTTGGTCTCATTTTTTATATTGTCGATCTGACTTAATTTAAGAAATTGAGACGAAAGTCGTACATTGAATAATGAAGATTTTACTACAGATAATATGGAGTCCAAGAATATAATGTTTGTATAAGTCTGGCATACGAAAGTAGAACCTGAAAAAGCGCGGCAAATTTAAAAAAAACTAGATGTGGTATCACTCAGTATAGTAGGAATAAATTGTTTTGATACTTTACAAAAAAATTATATAAATATTAAGTTATGTTTTATTTTCCTAAGTCATATTTGCATGTAAATGAGTTAAAATTTTACATAAACTCGGTATATTTTATATTTGTATAGAATGCTTCTTAATAAATATAACTCGTTATATTATATTTTTATATAGAATGCTTTTAAATAAATATCCTGGGATATTCCTCACAAACGGTTATCTGATCTTAAACTAAGCGTACTATATATTTCAAATTCAAAAATTGTGGTTAATTTTTTCTAGTTTATATTTTTTTACCGTCGTAGAACAATATGGATAGATGTTTCAGTGATTAGCGACCGTAGAAGTTCATTTAGCATATTGTAGAACATTAAGGTGATCGAAAGAATGAGAAGGTGGACACTATAACACTGATTTTGTTATAAAGCCATTATGAATAAAGGGCTAGTATCAAAACTGGTTCTGGTAAGTTTTTTATGCCGGCTGACGAAATTGGCATAAATATAATGTTGCCATGCCAAGAGTTTCAATTACAGCCAGGCTCAACTTTCGTTTGCCAGACTCTAGTAGCTTCTCTTTGTACTAGCATGACTTTGTACATGACATGATAGCTATATGATAATTTGTATGACTAAGCATAATCATTGCCTGTCCTGTTCCCAATCATTTGTGGTCGGCGCAATATGTACGCTTCTTCTATCCGTCATACCAGCATCCACTCCTTTCTTACCCATATCATCTTTCACACAATCCATTCATCTGTTTTTCGGTTTTCCTCTTTTCGTATATCCATCTACTTTCATATTCATCACTCTTTCAGTGACGTGGTATTCATTCATGTCCATACCACGCTAAATGGTTCCCTCTCAACTTTTCAGTCACTGGCGCTACTTTCAAGCTTCCCCTTATACAGGTTGTAACGGAAAGTGTATATACATTACACTAATCCACTTTTTTGGTACAAGGCGCACAGATCGCGGAAGATAAAATTTTATATTAATATTAGCAAAGGACGCAAAATAATAATGACCTTCAGTAAGCGGTGACATATTGGTTATGATTTTAATTCAATAAACTTGAATTTAAAAATTTGGTTTGAATTTTTGAGTACCTTATTTTGAATTTAGAAACTTTTTATAGAGAGCCTTGTACCTGATGTAGTCTTCACCCCCTTCGGATGTATGTTACACCCTATATACTCATTCCTTATCTTATCCATTCTTGTTACTCCACACATCCATATCAACATCCTCATATGCATGCACTCTTCTTTCATCCATCTTCTTTACTGCCCAACATTCCGAACCATATATTAAGACACGGACTTATACATTTTTCCCTTTAGCTTTAGCTTTTTTATATGAATAAGCATAATATAGAAATATATTTAAAAAAAAAAACAAAAATAATTATTAGAAAGTAAGATCCAAAAAAAAATGCCTTGCTGAGATTCTTGCTGGAGTCTTCTCAGTTTAAAATGTGTTTCAAACCGAACAAGTCAAGTCAAGGTAGAGTCAAGCTTTAACGTTCATAAATGCCTCATCAGGGCCTTAGAGTTTATTCGAAAAGTCATTAATTGAATAACCAAGACCTAAGCATATTTACCAAAAAGTGATAAATGCGAAGTCCCCCAAACTTATTACAGACAAGTGTTGCATAAGTAATACTTAATACCTTCATAATAAGCATCAAAGTTCCCTGTAATCCCACAAAGTTCTTTTGGGATTAGAATACGTACTTAATACACGAAAAGTGGGGGATGCTGGATTAGTAATATTAATTTATTTGGCGCTAACTTTTTGTATGTATTATGTGACTCCAGCTCAATTATTGACTTCTGAGTATTATTAGACGTATGTTTAGATTCACCATTGGCCTGTTAGTGGAGAAAGACGACGTAAAATCTGTAGACTAATACAAAGGTATGTACAGTCCACTAATCCGTAATCGGCTTACAGTATTACGTATTACCCAACTTATATGGCGCGTCGTGAATCTTCGTTCGCACAGAAAAGTATGGCCCCGAAGATTAACGAAAGAATGCTTAAAACTTACAATCAACCTTAGATTACTACCATAAGGTTCATAATACACTGCAGCTGTTAGTTCCGTCTCACTCGCAAGTCACGCCCCTCCACACGGCGCGCGCTAACATGGCGGCAGCTGTCGGTCAATAGCGTTACCCGCGCTTTGAAAATGTATCTTCTGCGCAGGTACATCGATAAGCCATATTAATTGGGTACTATAATACATAATAAACTGTACGTGGTGAACTATTTGTGCCTCAGCAATGGGCATGTTTTTTTTCAGGTCAGTGTTTATGCAGCCGAAGGTGGTAAGCACTCACCGCAGGGGCTGGCTCTCAAGGCAGGTCCATGGTGATATATTTACCACTCTCAAGGGTACCTAGCTGGTAACCCTTCCACCGCCCATGATTTCGTCAAGATGTGTTTCTTTACCAATAGCTGAATCAAAAGCAAAGGTCACGGACAAGAGAGTGATCTTATAAGGGTTCCTTTTTTACCTTTTGAGGTACGAAACCCTAAAAAGCAAATTATTGCAACGTATGTTCCGCGATTTTTAAACGTACTGAAGATAATCTTTATGTATATTTTTGGCCTTGGCTACTCTGTATGACATAATCATTGAAAAACTTGCACAGAACTACTGATCTGCAAAATATTTTAATTACATCCCATCATATTGGAGACACCCTGCTGTTAATACGACATCAAAGCACACACAAATTTTGCACCCTCCACAAACTTACATTTGCCTTTGGAAAACAAGAAATTTTCTATTTTCACCCTTATATTAAACACAACAGAATAGGAAGTGTAAAATCCAGCGTGAAAGGTACCGTGGTTATGTATTTGTGGTATAAATTAATATCTGCCAGCATTTAGGCTGCTTATAGTGTGAGCATTATGAGCATTTGACACTAAAAGTGTGCAATATTAATGTCGCAAACCTTTGTAGGGATTATCGGATTTGTAAGAGACGATTGCGGGAAGTAGAATTCTTGATACTTATCAAAGTATTATTACCATACCTCATTGTTTGTCAGGGAGCTCTGCTGCTTTTGGAACTGCCTGGTATGTGCCCCATTTCCAACTTGAGAGTATCTTTATAGTATCCATGCTACGGATATACTTCATATAAAGATTTTTATTTTATTTCTGTAGGCTGATATGCAGGGATACAGTCCACCTATTCACTGTAGAAATAGACCTGAATAACTTATCAAGTTGAATAAAAAAGTAATTTAAAAAAATTAAATCGACTTCAACATACACTAAAAAGTATGAAATAACTCTAATCTGACACTGATTTGAAGTCAAGTCAGCGAAAGAGCACGACCTATTCCATTGAAAATATTTCGCTGACTTCAAATCAGTGTCAGATTAGAGTTATTTCATACTTTTTAGTGTATGTTGAGGTCGATTTAATTTTTTTAAATTACTTTTTTATTCGTCATTTTTATTTTATTTAAAGAAAAACTAAAAATGACGACTAGAATTTGACCAAGGTTTTGAGATGTTTTTCCTTTAACACCACACCCGTAGCTCGTATCAATAAGCCAGGCCGTCACACATATTTGTCTATATCTTGAAAACTACTGAACCGATTTCGATGAAACTTGCACTGTTCCCTAAGTTGAAGTAAATGTAAACCAATAAAAAAAGAATGGTTACAATCCGATTAATATCTTCGGAGATATGCGAGGACATACATACATACATACAAACACCTATGAACTTTTGTATAAATGTTTGGAAGCCCTAATAGATCATCATATGTGAATATATTGCAGTTCCAATAATATTACATACATACGTGTCGAATTGATAATCTCCTTTTTTTTGAAGACGTTTAAAAATAAGAACACTTTTGTGGTCTTCACGTTATATTTTATAGCATGTAAAATTCTGACACAAAATACAAAGCCAACATTCAAATTTAAACCTATTAATGCTTACATAAAATCGTTTATATCGATTGATTAATCATCCAAGTTATTAACATCTTCCTCCACGACATCCCACAAGTATCGATTATTGAATTCGATACTTTTTGCTACATCGATTATTTTCTCTTCGCTTACTGACTCTGTCATTTCCATATCATCATCTAGGAGAGAAGTTACAGATAGTAGAGCTGAGTCGGTGACGTTGATTGTATCACCAGCATCTCCTCTTTCTGGCTGACTTCTAGTTGTGCCTAAAGTCTGAAAAGAAAACATTTTTCTGTTAATTTTTTAACAAGAGATAAATCCCCTAACGAAAAGTTTACTTCAGCAAAATCAAAGTTATGGTTAAGCGATGAGGGTCACAAAGTGGCACCAGTCTTAGGTAGACTTGAGTGATACAGACAAAAGACTGAGCAGAATGGGAAGAGTGGTATGAGAGACAATACCCAATTTGTGAATTCACGCGGATTTATATGATAATAAGACCTCTGCCAGGTTGAATATTGTGAAGTCCAGCAGCATATAGGGAAAATTAGCATTTGAGCTTGCATTAAAGAAATAGCTTACAAAAATGTGTTACATCTTTTAATTTAGTATATTATATAGAAGACAAAGTATACAAAACTTACTAACATCAATAATAGCCATGTGCAGTATCGGTACCTCCAGTTTTAACGGTTTTATCTCCTGTGGTTCGTCATCTAGATAAGTGTACTCGTTGGCCACCTGCTAATACATCTTAATGTTAAGATTTACTCCATCAATCATGTGGAGCTACCAAGGCAAATACTACAGAATCCTGTAGCCTGGCTTAAAATAGGCAAGATAACAAATTCCACATTATTTTGACATTGACCCGCATAAGCAAAATCTAGTGATAGATTTATTTGTATGGGTATTGTATATTTTTAATATTTTATACTTTTTACCCGTCTTAATCTCCATTTCTCCAGAAAATCATTGGTTTGCATCAGAGCTTCTTTGCTTTCATGCAGTAGTTTATCAAACCGATCCTTTTTACGAACCTGCTTGTATTTCTTCAAGAACTGGAATAATTAATAACTCAGGAGTAGAACGAAAACGGTACTTACTGACAGAAACGGAATTGATCGAAGAATTAAAATATATACTAGGATATTTTTTGGAGTTTTCAACTATGTAATTATACATGTGTTTTCATATTATAAGGTTCTAATAAATTCTTGAGGGATGAATGTATAGGTCATTAGTAATCAAAAAATAATATTAGAATAATAATCCGAGGGAAAAAAATCTTCTTTGACGTATGGAGAGTCTCTATGCAAGTGAAATAAGGATTTATTAGGACCTTATATTGATGAGGTTGCTTTATCATCGTAAAATGAAATCTACATGATTTTTGATTATCATTTGAATAAAATCCCAATAAAAAGCTAATTTAATTTTGAAGAAACAGTGATTGAAATAAATAAAACAACCTCTATATTATAATCCTAACTAATATTATAAATGCGAAAGTGAGTTTTTTGTTTCTTTGTTTGTTAAGCCTTTACGCCTCAACTACTCAACGGACTATCATCAAAGGCATGCAGATAGCCTATGGTATGGAGAAGACTTTTTATGAAGCTTTTATGAATCTTTTATGAAGCTTTTTATGAAGGTTTCTTCAGGGTCGGCAACGCGGGAGTGATACCCCTGGTGTTGCAAGCGTCCATAGGCTACGGTAACTGCTTACCATCAGGCGGGCCGTATGCATGTTAGCCACATTAGTGGTATAAAAAAAGCACGGGGGACAGCTAGTAATTTTAATGAAACTTTCAAGCATGTTTACAAAAACTCTTCGTCGTCAAATTTAGTGGCAATAAAACTATATCTACGAGTCATACTACAAAAAGAATATAGAGATTTCATACTAACAGCCATAGTAAGAGTTAGAACTAAAATTTCTGTAAGTAAAATCGGTAGACTTGTGGGAATTTCAGCGCCCGTCATCTGAACATACTTCGTCTCTTCTATAACGACCTTTTTGATAAAACATGTGATTTTGCAGAACATCTTTTGGAACATATCCACGAAGCCATTGCCGAGGATGTGGTCTATCAGGAACAAGGTAAGGAATATTGTTCCGTAGAATACTGCGTTGAAAGCTTCTACCAACATGGTGTCCCAAGTGACCAGACAACGGGGCAGATTCAAATATTTTATAATTATTTACATGATTCACGTGTAATTTTCATCGGTTTTAGGATTAAGTCAGCGGTGACAGATGTTACTGGTGTTGTGACGACAGAATAGATTGTTTTTAAAAATGACTTAGAATTGATATAGGTTGCATATTGATTAAAGATTTACAAAAATTGTGGCTTGAACACAGGAATTAACTTTCTATTTGTAATACTTTGCTATGAGGGTAATACCACAGATTACTAAATAGTTACTACGTAAGTAATACGATATTTTGAGCGTTTTCGTGTATGCTACCTTACTAAAAATACATATAACATATTTTAATATAGCGCAATATATTTGAAATTATTACGCGTGCGTGTGTGACAAGCTTTAATAACGCATCCTCATGATTATGTTTCCATGGCAACAGTTGTTATATTTACATTTAGTTGACATTAGCAACAGTGCCACAAGCTTTCTCTAAATTAGAGACCACGTTTTTGTTTCTGTAAATACAAAAAAATACGATATATAACTTTATTCTGTAAAAATCAGTTGTATACAGTTTCAGTTCTAGTACGCATAAACAATGGTAAGTATATCTTTAATATTAGGTTTTACCTTATCACACTGATATCGTGATAAACGACTTGATAAGCTTTATTGATATTTCAGCCACCAAAAGGAGGGAAAGGAGCAAAAGGTGGTGCTAAGAAGGCACCAGGTATGTTTAATTTAATAATCTTATGGTTAAAGAGATTTGTATTATGCATTGCAATGTTTATAGAAGATAATTATGTTATTTAAATTCTAACTACATTTTATATTACAGCTATAGTTATCGATGGAGTGGATACCTCCGAGATGTCAAGAGAAAAACTTGAGCAATTCACACTTAGGGTGAAAGAAGAACTAGACAAAGAAAGAGAAGAAAGAAACTACTTCCAATTAGAAAGAGATAAAATCCGTACGTTTTGGGAAATTACAAGACAACAACTAGATGAAGTTAAAGCGGAACTGAGAAACAGAGAAAGAGCGACAGAAGAGTCCCAGGAAGAAAATGAAGCGCTTCTTGAAACGGAAAAACAAAAAATAAAGCACTTAAAATATGAACAGCAAGCTGCTGCAGCAGCTTTGCGGGCTGAAAATCTTGTAGCACTAAAAGCAGCAAAGGAAGAACATGCTGAACAAGAGCTGGAATTGCTTAATGACAAGAGAATGTTAAGGCAAGAAATTAAAGAAAAAATACTGGCTGCTCAAGATGAACTTCGAAGAGCTAAATTGATGCATGCTGAAGAATTATCGAAAGTTAGAGAAGACTTTGAAGAAAGAGCTCGTCAGATTGAAGATAAAGCTGATAAAAAACTGCATGTGACTAAAGTAGAACTGACTGTGAAACATAGAACTGAGATAGCTGAGGTTGAAGAAAGAAAGAATAAGCAACTTTCTGAGTTAATTTCACATCACGAACGCGCCTTTTCGGATTTGAAGAATTATTATAATGATATCACATTGAATAACTTGGGTGAGGTTTTTTATACTATTAAGGTAGCAATAATCGTAGGCCATAAGCTTGCTTATGGCCTACGATTATGGTAAGCGGTTACCGCAGACTATGTACGGACATAAAATCTAGTGGTAACCCGAAACCCTTAGTGCACGAAGATGAGCCTGACGAGTCACACTTTTTCGAATGTTTAATTATCTACGATTAGGTATTGGTAATTAAAAAAAATATTATTAGGACATAATTTCTACTTATCATAAGTTCCAGTTTTATCTTAGCTGGTCACTTCATATTTTCAGGACTTATAAGCAGTCTTAAACAACAAATGGAAGATATGCAAAAAATAAAAGAAAGGGCTGAAAAGGTAGCTAAAGACGCTGTGGCTGAAACAAAGAGTCTGAGAGAACCACTGGAGGCAGCCATTATAGATAATAAGGAACTGAAGAGGCAGATGTCGAATTATGATAGAGATAAAGCTGCGTTAGCTGTAAGTAAATACTTATAAGCAGTAGGGTTTAGATTAGTATACATTGCAGCACCTTAGAATGCTCTTGTCTGTAACGCTCGTTCTTGCTGAAATTAGCTTATATTGAGTATACTTTATACATACTTTTTCAAACCACATGATTAATAAGACTAAGGGCAAACAATAATTGTGCAGCTGTGGGCGATATTCTAAAGCTATCAATAAGACCCATTACTTTGATCAACTGCATTTGGGAATTTCCTCCTAGGCTTTATATGCTTAGCACCTGAAATTATAGTAAAACACAAGATTAATATCTCCATGTCTTAAAATTTAAGGCCAAAACAAAACAGCTCTCAGCACTAGAGAAACAATTCGAAGTATTGAAATGGGAGTATGAAGTGCTACAAGTAAGATTTGACCGGGTGCTGGCAGAAAGGGACGAGCTAAAGTCAAGATTCTCCAGAGCTGTCCTAGAGGTGCAGCAGAAGTCATCCTTGAAGACTGCCTTATTGGAAGTCAAGCTGAAAAATATGGAGGCAAGGGATTTGGGTCCGAAGGAGATACATGTAAGTCAGACTATAGAGTTCTAAAAGACTTAATGCCAAGTAAAATTAGTACATTTGTGAACCATCTTTTAGAGATTTGGTTAGTAATTGATCGTTATTAACCTAGAAGAGATTTCCACTTCCTACACGGCTCTTCCATAGATTTTTAATAGTGTCCAACCGAAAGTGGTTTTTACGACCGAAACAGATTTTTTCAGTTTCGGCCGAAACCGAAACTTCCTTACAAGGAAGCGACTCGGAGCTATCTAGGTTATATATTTTTTTTTATGGATGCTACTTACTGAGGGCTTTTCGTTGATGTCCATCAACGGCATCAGATGCTTGTCTACCTGTAGACTTAATTTAAAAAAATGTTTACGCTGATACTATTTGTGGTTGAACTTTAAGTAGGTAATAATATGGTAGGAAATAGGTAAATTATTAGTATAGTAAACTCCACGAGTTCTGAGCACAGATTGACAGCTGCCCAGTAGTTAATTTTTCGATTTGTTTGGCGGAATGAAGCAGGGTGAGCGCCGAGCTGCTCACCCTGCTGCTCGTCGTCTATTGGATTCTCGCTTGTCATTTGGCTACTGTGGTTTGGCCAAAAGTGTACATGCGCGAACTTGCCCCCACTACTACCTATCTGTGCTCATCATACGTGGAGTTTACTGTTCCTACTTCTATATTCGTTTTTAAATAGGTACAGTAGTACCCAACTAATGTGGCTTACCGATGTACCTGCGCAGAAGATACATTTTCAAAGCGCGGGAAACGCTATTGGTCGGCAGCTGCCGCCATGTTAGCGCGCGCCGTACGGAGGGCGTGACTTGCGAGTGAGACGGAACTAACAGCTGCAGTGTATTATGAACCTTATAGTAGTGATCTAAGGTTGATTGTAAGTTTTAAGCATTCTTTCGTTAAGCTTCGGGGCCATACTTTCTTTTCTGTGCGAACGAAGATTCACGACGCGCCATATCAGTTGGGTACTACTGTACTGGCTTTCATAAGAGTACCCTATAAAAAATAAATATACAACAAAAATAAAATAAATTAATTTAATACTTACAGGAACTCCTAAAACTCAAGGACACACAAGTGGAGGACCTCCGCTACGAAGCTGCACGTCTCAGGAAAGCTCATGACGACCTTCTTGCAACGTATGAAGCAAAACTTTCAAAGCTGGGAGTTCCTGCTGATGAACTTGGTTTTCAGTAAGAATATATTTTAGCGCCATCTAGTGGATCATTAATAAACAATTTCAGAATGCCTTAAAGGACACTGCTATCAAGGTGGCGAGTGTATTTAAATCCATTAGTTTTTACACTTACAGCGCCATCTGTACAAATATACTTGAACTACTTAAATATTTAAATAAGGGTTGCACCGACTACGAACAAAACATTACTGTGATTTTTGTCACCCTTATTTATTTCTATAGAAGTATTATATTATATATGAGAATCAACACTAATATTTTTTTTTCAAATCTGTTATTGTAATATATTCTGATGAAAACATGAACCGGGCACCATGGGTTGTGTAGTATGATAAAATATAGTACAGACCAAAGGAAGCAGAGGTTTTGTTGGGTAGGTAGCTAATCCTTGCTAGAAGTTTATACCAAAAATCATAGGTGGCGCTGCGCTGTATACACCATTTTAGTTTACTACTCTAACAATAGGTTGATAATGGTGCCGATTCTGTTGTAAATCGCACTAAACTAATATTAGTCACATCTCATCTCTTTCTTACGAACATGACTGAAAAAGGATAGAACATATTTTAAGTTGTCAAATTAATCTTTGCCGTCTTATTTTGCGTATATTTAGGCGTGACCGCGATAGATGGCTACTAAATTTATATTGAAAACAAGCATTGGACTAATTTGACAGGACTAAATTTCTTACATCCTTTTCTTATGTTCTTTGTTAGAAAGAGACATAGTGACATTAAAATTAGTTTAGTTGTGAACAACAGAATCAGGGCCAGTATCTTTATTTATTTTTCAGACCTCTAAAAGCAGTTGCTGTAGCAGGCCTGTCTCCTATCATTGGTCAAGGACCAGCTGGATTGGTGACCAAAGATCAAATCTAAAATAATAACAATATAGGTAAATATTTATTTTTACATGGTATTAAAAGATTTTTAGTGACTTACGTGTAAAGTGACGTTTTTAAATCGAATAAAGTTTTTGATTGTTAATTTTGATTGTTATTTAAACTTTCAATAATAAAATATAATTAATAACCAGACCTAATTTTGCTATTGACTGAAATTAATTTCGTCGCCCAAAGTTTGTTTAGACTTTAGCATGTACATAGATAGATGCGATCCTACTCTGGATTGACAAATTGAGTAGGTACCTAATATTTATTATGAATAATAGAATTAAAGTTGAATATGATTGGTATGGTAGGATTTGCAGAAAAATATTAACAATTTTGGAGAGATTGAGACGGGCGTTACAATTATTGTTCCTTTGGAATTACATCGTGGTTCTTAAATTATTTTTGTAACCTTAACCTACCTAACCTAATTTTTATGACGCGGTTATTTAATCCTTACTAATATAATAAATGCGAAAATGAGTTTGTTTGTTACGTCTTCACGCCTCAACTACTCAACCTATCATCATGAAATTTAGCATGCAGATAGCCTATGGTAGGTATTGAGAAGTACATAGGCTTTTTATCCCGGGAACGCAGGTGAAACCGCGGGGAACAGTTAGTTTTAACATAAAAATAAATATAAACCTTTATATATGTTTGCCATCATTATTTTAAAAGGTTATTAATCAACTATTATTCTCGATTGAAATGTTCTTATAACATTCATATTTTACCTCACTAATCAATTATGTTCTAAGGTCGTTAGGCTTCAACAAAAATAAAAATAGATTTCATGTCCAATTAAATCAATTATTCAGAAACTAAGCCATTCTCTCATAATCGATTTTGGTCACAACTACCTTTTATTTTTAAGGGCAGCACTGCCCACACGAAAGGTCAGTGATGAATAAATAAAAAGAATAATTCGAAGCCAATAAGTATATTTTATTTCCTACTAACTTTTTTTTTTATTTATTTCATTATGTACAAAACGGTCATAAGGCAACAGTTCCAAATTAATGTAAACGCATGTTTTTTTAATTAATTTACGATGAATATAAATGCAAAATGTTATCGCATTTTGAAAAATACATATTATACATACATAGGTATATAAGAAATTATAATTAGCAAGAAAATTTGCGCCACAGATGCTATAATTATGAAGGTTACATATTTACGGTTTTTTTTACATAAATAATTATTTCATTTTTATATGATATATTTCAGTAATTAGTTTGCTCAGAATCACCAGTAGAGTCATTCTCCAAAAGTTTTATGCTATTATTTTTCAGATAAAACTGATAAAATATAGATAGCAAAACGACCATTAATCATAAGGTAATTTAAAATTAAATTTTCACCTCAAAATTTTCTTGAACCCCCAAAGGTTCTCTGGTAAAATAAAAATAACGTTGCATAATACTTCAGTACCTACCTTCTTTAGGTTAGATTATTATTTAATGTAATTAAATAATAAAAAAAATAACGTTAATATTTTCAATGTAGATAAACTCATGAGAACCAATTCGTTAACCAAATAATGTGAATTTTTAAACATGAAATATGTAACCAACATGTAGTTCTATATTTTTACTAAACTAAATGTTCAAAATTAAATGCATTTTACATATCATTTCAAAATGGACAATTTAGTAAGTACATAAAATTAACATAAAACACTTTTTTAAATTCCGAATTTTCATTTTGTGATGTTAGTAGTTCAATTTCATCAAAATGGTTTTATCACTTTATTTTGATTTTAAGATTCCAGAAAATATTATTACACTTTAAATGTTTTATGTATATTTTTTTAATTAAATAAAAATAAAAAAGGTTTTAAAAACTGTATTGTATGATTTGGTGAAAGTAGGTTGAAAGCCTATTTTCAACGTTTACTTTCTAATAATATTTAAATTCCGTAAAGGAGATTGCCAATTTTATTATATAAAATGCGTCACTTGAAAAATTGTTTTCATCTTTTATTTGTAAAGTAAATAACAAATTCAGTTTGATTTTAGAATAATATTTCATTAGATACACATTGATACATTTAAGGGGCCGTGGGCATTCTTCTTTACAAATATAGATATAATATTTATATAAACGTTATAACAAATCGAAAACAATAGTTATTGTATTTCACGAACATTTAGAAGGTATTATTACAGTGGTATCATCACATAAAGCATGTTATTACAATGCAATACAAATATTTGAATAGTAAGTATACACTAGTTCGGTATTGCGAGATTAACAAAAAAAAAAACAAAAACTTTTTCGGTAATCCAGTTTAAAAAGTATTTGAGACAAATATTTTCACAAGCATTTCCTGTAAAATAAGATAAAGCCCGAGCAAAGGTAATATTTTGTACATTTTCATCATAATGGTAATTTTTATTTTTGCAGTGTGCTTTATCTCGCAAGTTTATTCCATGCAAATAATGTATGTTAACTTATATGTATTTTGTGTAGGTAAACTACCAACTTGTCTCGCAAAGCTTTATTGTTGAACTAGTGTACGCATACTATTATTTATGAAGATCTCAAAATTACAATATTTAAACACTAAAAAATATTAAAATTCTTATAAATACACAACCAAAATTCAGACATTTTATGGGAATAAACACAAAAATGTATCTAAAAATTAATTTGACATTATGTTACGATGTGATATTACATAAAATTGCTTTTTACTTAACACTAAAAGCATTACCTACCTAATTTAAAAATGATTTAACTAAGCATTAAAAATAATGTTATACATCGATATTATACATGATATATTACTGAACTTAAACTATAAAAACATAATTCATAATATTTAAATACAAATAATTATTTTCGTAAAAGGCGTCTAGCTATTTGGATTTCAAATTATTTTATTTATTTATACTTCTTATTATAATTATTAATTCATCAAATTTTTATTCTATATAATGTGCGTAGGTTTTTTGCGATATCTAACAATCTTCTCCAATCTACGTGGCTTTAAGTTTAACTTTTTCTTTAATTTCTAAATAAATATATTTTGTATCTATTAACAACAGTAATAATTTCCCTTTTATATTATTTTCTGAAAGTAGATACTAATTTCAATTAAATTTCATACAATTTAGGCTTACAACAAACAAAAATATACCTACTATAATCACATTGGAACCTTTTATTATTATTATTATGGTCGCAAACTTTAATTAACTCAAAAATAAATTATAATTTAAATTTAAGTTACTAACGTTTTTCGCATTCAGCTTTATAATATTAATCTAGCATTTACGCAATATTCACAAGCCTTTTTTCTTTCCATATTTAAAAAAAACAAAAAATGGTATGACAGTCAAAAATATTCCATAGAAAGCAATTTAAGTACGTAAAAATGCATTGATTGAATTATTTTTGTGGTCCTGAATTTAACGTTATAACAAATGAGGAATGGTATAACTAAACAAAAATCTTAAAGAGATATCTTTACATTTAATTCGACATAATTACGCAAAGTGCTTGGTAATTTTACTGAAAATGCTCTCTAAAAAAATGCACGTAAAAATCGTGCTCTATTAAAGTTACATCTGAATAATTTCGGTTTAAATAATGAACTCTATTTCGGTAATGGCTTATAATGTCGGTACGGATCAAAATGGACAGTGTGTTAATGAATTTTTAAATAGTTGAGGCTTGGGACGGAAGAATCGATACCACTGCCGGCATGGCAAAGACTACAAATACAATCGCAACACGTGTCCGATTGTCTTATTACTTAGGGAAATTATAAGGTATATTATTAAAAAGCTTTGTTATTGGAATTTTAAATAATCCAGGCTAACGCGTGGCTTATAAAATGTGTTTATGTAATTTTAAGTCTTTTTGCTTAAAATTTATATTTTTAATGGGTATAGCAAAGCCAATATTATTATCATGTACATTATACATTAAAAAAAATCCCTTGTGATAGATTTTTATACATTTTAATTATCTTTAGATATTGAGATTTTTAAGCAGTTGAGCATTATTTTTTAAATAATATCAAAGATGCAAACTTAATCTAAATTAAATTTCAATTTGTCAATTTTAATAAACTATACCTTACAAACTAAAATGATATTTATGTATTGTACTGAGGAGTCAATTTTATTTTGTAAAAGAAATGATAAATATAATCGATGTACTTCTAATTATATGATACTTCCGTAATTATCTTTTTCCCACATATATATTGATATATTGCTTTCCACAAATCAACAATAATATAAAGTTGGTTTATTATTTGAACAGTTTCATTTTACATACTTTTTCTTAGATACTTATAATTTGAATGTAAGTTCATATATTTCTCAGCACGCGTGCAATTTGACACCATTAGCATACGAGCATATTAAAATTCTTATCGTATTGTAATTACTATCAGAGATAAAATTCTTTATTTCTAATAATATAAATTTGCTTTTTGTGACACCATCTCCTATTTATGTTCATTAATTCATTTTATTATTGAGCAATCAATCTTATTCAATCGTGAATTTACAATCATTATTATTCTTTAAATTGCAGCTTTTATTTTTTTAAATTTTGGTGTTTATTATTTTTTTGACAGACCATTTTTGTTATTCTCCCTTTCAAATTTCTTTACCAAATAGAAAATGCTGTCACAAAATAATTATTTCAGTATCTTTTTATTTCACAACGCGTTATAAAAAATTCTTTCGCCCTTTTATGACCTTTTAGCGGTCTTTTCAACCTATTTTTCTCTATTATGTACGATTCCTATCCTTGTCCTCTTTCACTCTTTTAGAGTTGAATAAGAGGTGTAGTGTGGTAGCGTGTTATACAAAATCACAAGCACAATTATTATTTGTTTGCTTTCGACCCAAAAAATGTTTTTCTTTTTCGTTCACCTCATCTCGTGGTACACTCTGTAGCCGATACCGCATCTTCAGGAGTCCTGTCATCTGAAAAGATAAATACATTATAAAAATATTATTTTCTCTACAAACAAGATAACAAAAAAATATATATTGAATTTTTATATTATTATTTAAAAGCATTATGCTGTATTCCTTGCAAATAAAAAATGCTATCTGTTTTATTTTAGTAAAGCAAGGCGTATGGATATGGTAGAAAGTAATTAATAAATAGATACGATTGGGTATTGCTTCACTTTATTAGTGCTTATTGTAAATACATATTCAATATTTTAGGCTGTTTACAAACTACCTAATTAAAAGCATTGAATTAATGAAATAAAAGGTTTAGACAGTCAATTAAAATATTTTCACTGGGTGATGATTATGCTTTAAGCCTAATTTTATTGAGAATAGAAAAAAAAAGCATTTCAACGCCTGCCTATTTCGATCGGTACCAGGATAATCTTTTTTACTTGTGGTGCAATAACAGGTATGCGTGCGTGTTTTACGATATTGCGCTTTAAGCGTAACTGAATAAAGCTGAAATTTTCAAGGACGTACCTCAATGTGTTATTTTATGTCGTTATTTTTCATGTTAGGCGTTCACGAAGGATGACTTGGTCCTGTCGGATTGAGAGAATTTATTTATGAATATTCTGATTTATTTAAATTCTACCGGGATTTTTGTGTACAGTGGACTGTATTTTTTTTGATAAATACTTCAAGATAGCATTTTTCAGTATTCGAGTATAGTGTGTGGTAGTAAAGTATCCGAGTGTAACTTTTTAGATTATTATTTATTACCTTTATATTATTTTAGATCCTAGACCTCACACCGTAATATTGATTATTATATTAAATTCACTCGGCTTAAAAATATATAATTTCTGTGTCTTCTAAAAGTTTACATTTTTTTTTATTTATAAGTAGCTCATAATAATTTTAAAACTATAATTTCTCCCCAACTATGTATAATAAATTTATTTTTACAACATTAAAGTCCTTATTTAGCAAACTCCTTTAGTAAATTGCCCATACCTACGCCCCGCATACTTCCTTTAAGTATTTGCACTTACACAAATGTACGTAGTGTGTAACTTTGCGTTAAAGCCTTTGGCAGGCAATTTAAAACATTAGGTATATTCTGGAAATGAGAAATAATGTGCTTGCTAACATGAACACGTAAATTGTGATTTGTATTTATTATTATAGGAAGGAACCGACTTCTTTTATAACGACAATTTAATTATAATTATTATTGTATACTAAAATGTTTCTTTTTCTTTTTCAAAAATAATATTTATTTTGTTAATGTGAACAATACGAATCGCAAAATTTTTTTTGTTTATAAATGTTGGTGATAATTATATATAAGCTACTGTATTCTACTTTAAAAATATTATCCCCGTAAATAAGTTAGTTCTATATTTTTTTTTTCAATGAACACCTATTCATGGCATTTTATTTTTCGCCTTCCAATGTTTATTAATTAAAATTATAAGGGACCTACTCAAAAAATATCTAAATGCCAATACAGTACAATAATGAATTAGGTATATTTTTTTTATAAATCATATCGCTTAAAAGTACTCTACTTCGTTATTTTTGTATCACTAGAAATATAAGTTACTACTTTCCCTATGTATTTTTAGGCAGTTTTAGTTATCCAAAGACGAATAATAATATCACTATCAGCACCATAGTATGAACAAAAGTAAACTCTGTATGCAAACTTATAATGCATTCTAGCCAAAATAACATTGATTCTAGCTGCGTTTGATGTTCGAGCAGTTAGAATGCTTCGAATATACCGAATATTTCGAAGCATGTTTTGCTCTAGGTACAGGTGTAGCTCCTCGTCGTTTTAGAAATAGGAGTTTATTTATATGTCATAGCTTTGCGTCATATTATATTATATTGTGCACAAATATTAAAAATTTAATTAAATTTGATAATGACCTACTACAAAAATGTATAAATTAAATTAAATTTGATGAATTATTATACAATTACAATGTATTATTAAATTATTATTGCACTGTATTATTCAATTATATTATTAGTCAATATGAAATCAAAGAAGCAATGTTCTTTTTTTTTAAAATACATTCAAATAATAAGTTCTTTGTTAAAAAAATCATTTTTATACAAGCTTTTTTTGATTGACTTTTTTTACTGTACTTGCATTGTCATCCAATATACTAATGTATACCAAATATCAAGTCAATCCGACCACTGGAAGTGAGTGAAATTCGACCTGCAAGATTCCACCTGAACAAACATACATACATACATTACAAGTTAAACAAAAGCTTATAAAAATAAAATAAGTTATCCATTAGCCATTTGTCAATAACGTGTTCAGATTGATTAATGGGAAATTCTTTAAAATGGACTACGGAAACGGACTTATAGACTTAGAATTTCGCTACGCTAAAGTTTGTATGACTACCTCGTGCTCTCGTCACGTATTTTGGTTTACATACTCCAATATTATCAATCAATTTAAATGAACGATTACACTTACCCAGACAATGAAGCAGAATTTGAAATTGGTGGACTATTGGACTCGAAGCCCTCCTTGGACTTCTCATTTGCCAGCTGCATCTTCAGCTGATGTCCAAAACACGCCAGGTCCTCTCTGAACGTATCGGACCCAGGAGTCGTCGGCTTCTCATCATCTCCTGTCGCCATGCCTTCAGCATCACTCTTCAATGGAGCCTGTTCCGACTCGTCCTCCGTATTGTAAATCTTAAAGTATGCAAACGTCAAATATATCACTGAAATAAAGAACGAGGGTATCGGAATCGCCATGGCGTACACCAGGTTTAAGGTATTCTGCCACATATCAAGATCGGTGATCACCAGACCAGGATCAACGCGGCTGTAGTAACAAGTATAGTTGTTGCCTATTGGCCTGTACTTTCCATGGAATATGGTGCAGTTTAAAATTGGTGGGTAGCCACAGCCTTTGACGTTTGGGAAGAGGCGTGCTCCAGTGAAATACCACTCTGAGTCGTTCCCTTGTAGTCCAGTCGGAAGGACATCAGGTAGTTCTTCCTCAATCATCTCTGGGTACGATTTGTCGGCTGTCACTTCGTAGTTATCATACTCGTAGTCTTTGCGCAATGCCCTTTCGACTCTGATCAGATTTTCGTATTCTGTCGCAGATATATTAGCACCGTACCCCAGTTTGTAGTTGACGCGTATTTGTGTGCAGTCGTAAAGGTCCTTGGTGCAACCTTCTCGACATGAAGCCCAGGAGCAATTGCTTACTCCCACCAAATGCTTCACTTGGGTGGTAACACATGTCGCCCCGACTGGATCGAATTGCATGAATATTGTAGTGAAGGCTGGCTCTATCACAAATGGTACTAAGAAAAGAAATGCAAAGAGACTGAACGTCGCAAGGAGCACGAATGTTGCTGTCGTGTAGAATAGTAGTTTCTCGAGAAAAGTTGGGGGGATTTTTTCTTCGTCGGCCATTTTGGCATGGGGGCACTAGGAGCGACCATATCGCTTGTCTCAGCTCGGCTGTGTCATTTCATCCGAATGTCTGTGGTCTTCGGTAACTCCAGTGATTCTGCTATTTATGTGTTGATTATATTATATTAGCTGTTATATTTACATTTTTTATTTGTTCAAGTGTTGGTGAGGCTTTGATAAAGTTTGGTTTACTTTAAAGAGATTTTTTTCTTTATTTATAAAATCTACACTGACAATAGCCAATAGCTCGAAATTATGAATGATGAGATCAAGTTAATAATAATAATGATGAGGATTAAATAATAAAATGCTGTTCAAAATTTAAATAGTGGAATTTCAAAAGCCAATCAATGAAGTTGTATTACAATTGATTCAGAATAAAAAAGTTACTTCTAAATTCAAATATTATTGTAATACCAATCGATATTTAAACGAACATAACTAGCTGAAAATATCAAATTCTATTTTTAAATCATCATCATCATCATCATCAGCCTATATTGTCCCACTGCTGAGCACAGGCCTCCTTTCACAAATGAAGGTGAAAGGGAATGGGCAATACTCCACCACGTGTGCCCACTGCGGATCGGTGGAGGTAGGCTAGTGGTCAACCTACTAGCTTAACGACTATCACAATTAAGTGATAATCGGGACCAACGGCTTTACGTGCCTTCCGAAGCACGGAAACGCTCGATTTGAAATACCACTAGGCGGTCACCCATCCAGGTACCGACCACGACAGGCGTAGCTTAACTTTACCGATCGATTAAGAACGGCTAATCATGTTACACCACGAGCGCTTCTTACACCACGAGCGCTTCATTTATTTTTAAATGATACAATTAAAAATAGAATAAGGAATTCCTAAATAATCCTAACTACACAACATTTACCTAAAACGCAAAAGCGTCACAATTCCAATGTGACTGTCCAAATATTTACAGAATACATTCATGAACTGGTTTCGAGGCTAGATACCGACGCCAGCATGTCTGCCTGGGCAAGAATCCAGCATCTAGTATCGATTGTGGCTAGATTTAGCACCGAATGTGTGAGTTGGTCAAGGCTGTTTGAATTTTGGTTTTAAGGATTAAAATTGTAGAGTATGAAGTGTTAAACTGCTTGAAATGTATAAACTCAAACTGTATAAAAAAAAAACTGAAATTTTGTAATATTTAATCTCACATACACAAAATGTAGTTATTATAAATATAAATTAATAGAATACAAAAATATATAAATATAATGCATAATCTAAGAAATGTATTAGAATAATTTATTTATTGTGCAGACCAAGATTTCTAAATTGTGAAAATGTTACTGAATAAAAAAAAGTTAAGTCTAAAAAAATCTTTCGCGTCGAAATTCTCCGTATTTTCAGCGATGACAACAGTTTTATTTTTAAGAATATATAAGATACAGAGTTATATTAGAATGTTAACCGGACACTTATTCAATTTAATGTGTATATTCTGTATAATCTAAAGAAAACCCGTAAAAAATAGTCCATTTCATAGAGTCGACACATTTATGATTTTCCATTTTCAACCTTATTCCAGTGAAGAACGAGTGCTGTCAAAATCGTAGTCAGTCCGCGCCTTAATACTTTTAGTAATCTGTGGATAGCGTAGTTGGTTTGACTTTGATAATAAATTTTATAACTTTATACCATGTATAACCAATTATTGTAATTCTGTTTGTTGTCCTGAATAAAATAAAATGACAAAACAAACCCTTTTGACCACACTTCCACAAGGGAAATAAAAAAAAAACATAATTAGGATATTTTCTATAATGACAGCGGATAAAACCGCCAAAAATAACTAGTCAGTCATCCTTTGAATGTATCTTTACACAAAATGATGTATCTAATATTAGTGGACGTGTTAAACAAAAAACAAAGCTTATTCAAGCCTTAATGCTTTCACATTCATAGGAACATCCATCAATTTCAGTTGTCAATATCGTAGGAAATGTATTTTAGAAGTTATATAAGGCTTTTAGAATAACCTGATAGCATTAAGTCTTTTAGCACGACGCTTTTTAGGGTTCCGAACCCGAAGGGTGCCAAACGGGACCCTATTCATAAGACTCCGCTGTCCGTCCGTTCGTCCGTTCGTCCGTTCGTCCGTCCGTCCGTCCGTTTGTCTGTCCGTCTGTTTGTCAGTGGGCTGTATCTTATGGACCGTAATAGGTAGTTAGCTGATATTATCACAGAATGTCTATTTCTATTGTCGCTATAACAACAAATAATCCAGTTGCGAAAACTTATTAGTAGCTATACAGGGTGTTGTTTTGGTCAGCGACGAGCGACTCAGGGTCGATAATACAAATGACACTGGTGCTAAAAAAATACATTTATATATACAAATATATTTTTTAATAATATTTTTTTTTTTTTTTGAAAATCATGTTATAATCTAAAGTGTAGACATAATACTCAACGGGAGTACGAGGGAGTAAACGGGTGGGGCGATGGCGGCTTGTGCCTAGCTCTAGTCTGTGCACGTGCCTAGTATGGTTACTAGACACGTGCACAATTTCAATTTGAAATAAAATTACCGCAAAGTATGGTTACTTTGCGGTAATTTTATTTCAAATTGAATAAGGTATTTCGCAACATATTTACAGTATTTAATGGAATTAAGTCCATTTTTGGGGAATATATACTTTGTACTACCGCTCCTGGGTCGCTTGTCACCGACCAAAACAACACCCTGTATATATTTTTAATTATATATTTAAAGAGAACCTGTATTAACAAAGCTGTTAGTTTCCTAAATAAATAATAAGAATTAAATAAAATAAAAAATTAAAGGGGGCTCCCAAGCCCCATATAAGAAACGTCTTTTTTGGCGTTTTTTATATTTATATATTGTGTGTTAGATAGATGATTCCTAGGTACAAAAAATATCTAATTACTCCGTCAGTCAGATATCAGTTAGTTTATCAAAAAAATATTGGACACGTATTTTTTGCTTTACGAAATCATTAAAAATTGACAAAGATAAAGCGAGTCAAAGTTAGGAAGTGGGGGTTCGTGACGTCGTGAACTTCAATACAAGATATCTTCGTATTAGCGATGGGTAACTAGCCGAAATTTCAATAGCTTAGCTAGCCGGCTATATGTGGTATAAAAGCCAGCTAGTTAGTCAGCTATTTTGGCTATTTGGCTATTTGGCTACACACACGCACACACAGCTACCGGCTACGCGGCTAGATTGGCTTTGGCTAGTTGGCCAGCTACCGGCTAGTGGCGGCTAGAATGGCTTTGGCTAGCCGGCCAGCTAGTGGCGGCTAGTGACCTGTGGCGACTAGGCGGCTAAATTCAAATTCAAATTCAAAATCATTTATTCAAATAGACCTTCGCAGGCACTTATGAAAAGTCTGACTCTAATATTCTAATACCGGTTCGGAAGGTTGCATTTGCTGAGAAGAGCCGGCAATAAACTCAGCAATTACTCTTTTCAAAACAAGCTTAGATTCATTACATAATATTTACATTCTAATCGCACTGACAACAATTGCGTGCCCCGGCGCGGCCGCAAAACTACAAAGTAGACTGAATCTATATTTAATAAGTAAATAAATAAATGGCAAACTTAAGCAGACCAACCCCCACAAGCAGCACCTGTTCACAAGTATGACACGTGTGGCAGCCATCGCCCTCCTCGCCATATTGGAGGCAAGCAAAGCAAAGGCCTTAAAGTGAGCATGACTTACTTAAGTCTGGCTTAGAAATAAAAAATACACTAAAGGGAAACTACCCGCTGTGTGTGACGTAAGCTTCTCGTAATGAGGAGAATTTCGTATGATACCTCTATGGTCAAAATACTTGTCAATACGTGCACTTAAGGTTCAAATTGGTTCGAATTATCAACAGTTAGGCAGGTAAAAAAACTCCTCATTCTTTCTAGCTAGCGAGTAGCCAGTAGCCATCCTGTAGCCAGTAGCCACCCAGTAGCCAATAGCCAATTATCGTGTTGACAGATAACATAGCCGTGGCTATTTTGTGACTAGCCGTTTTTTGGCTAGTTATTAGAATAGCTATCCACCTCTACTTCGTATTTTTTTGTTTAATTGACGAAAGAAAAAATACGTGTCTAATATTTTTTGATAATGTAAAAGACGGACTAAATAGATTTCTATTGTCATCTAGCCCATTCTCGCGGTTTCGACATCGATGTATATATAGACATTTTGCGAAAAACATGGCGGTCCTATATCAAAACATTTAGAATTTTTAAGATATACGCCACATATTTTGGTAAATGTCTATGCGACAATGTCGAAGTTGCGAGATTCGGGGCCTTTAGATCGCTTAGGATTAAAAATCGTAGGACTAAAAACATTGAGCCAGATTTACAGGAAATAATAAAATTATTTGACTGAGCTTTCTATTTTTTGTCTATACGACTAAGTCGATAAACAAGCATACGGCCCGCCTGATGGTAAGCGGTTACCGTAGCAATATGGCCGCTTGCAACACACGAAGCATTGCTGACGCATTACCGACCCTTTCTCCCTCCCCAATAAGTTATTTGGCTGCGGTATTCTATACGGTCAGAGCCGGTAGAGGTCCTTCCCCAGTCGAGCTGCTCTTTTAGCAAATAACCTCTCTCTCTCTCTCTCTCTCTTAAAATATTTAATCAATTAGAAATGTTATTTATTTTATTTACTTATTTACTCTTAAGAAGATTTACAGCTTCATTTCTACGATAATGTAAACTTATAGATGATCCTATGCCATTTACAAATCTCCACCTATATATGTTGTTTATAGTACCTGCCTACCAAGTGAAATCTATCAAGCATCTTCCAAAGATCTACCGGTTGCCTCCGTTATACAGGATGGATACGATATACAAAAGGTCAATGTGTCTTCAGCAAAAATGTATCGAACAGCTTTTTTGTGTGATTTCGAAGTTGCTCCCATATTAAAAATTGTTCGTTATGAGTACTTTACGTGGTTTCATTTATTGTCGTATCCATCAGTCAGCAACACATTTGCAATCTCTTACATATTGCTTTGTCTATAGGTGACTAAAAGAGATATAAATAAAGCATTATAGAGTCAATGAGCTATTATTACTACGTGTAGAGAAGACGACCTCCCACCAGGTGGAGCGACGACCTGGTCAGAGTCGCTGGGCGCCGCTGGATGCAAGCGGCCCATAACCGTTCGAAGTGGAAATCAATAGGGGAGGCCTGGAGGATATGATGATGATAGAGAAGACGCCACACATCACAACTATGTTCCGTTCAAGTGAGGCCATCCGGCCACACTTGTTGTTGTAGAAGGATGAACGAAACGCGCAACCGCCATGAAAATCACTGTGTTTGCAAGAAAAATACTTCTAAAAGCGTTCTGATAGCGCTACGTATTTCTACTGTCTGCTTAGACGACTAATTATTGTTTCAGCGCTAAAGAGAACTTTAGTTGACTCAAAAAAATGGGACATAACTTTTGCTTATGATAGCTTCTCTATACGTAGTAATAATAGTTTAGATTTTTGACCTCAATGTTTATGGCTAGTTATGATTTGCTCAATGGTGGTATGGTGGTAAGAATACAAAAGTCCAAAAAATAATTGAGGGTCTTTTCCGAAAATTTTTAACACGATAGTCCGATCATGGACTTCAAATAGTAATCAAATGAATTGTACCATATTTACATCTTGTTAATTTTCCTGCAATTTGAAAACGAGAAGAAGAGTCCTCAAAACTTTCAACTATTGGAACATATACCTTTAAATAGATGCTTTGCAAAGATCTTTAACTTGAGGGAGATAGCTTATTTGTTTTTTTTTTATGATATGATTGAAGGTTTTTTTTTATAATTTTTATTGTACAGTATTACCCAACTGATATGGCGCGTCGTTAATCTTCGTTCGCACAGAAAAGAAAGTATAGCCCCGAAAATTAACGAAAGAATGCTTAAAACTTACAATCAACCTTAGATCACTACTACATATAAGGCTCATAATACACTGCAGCTGTTAGTTCCGTCTCACTCGCAAGTCACGCCCCTCCGCACGGCGCGCGCTAACATGGCGGCAGCTGCCGACCAATAGCGTTTCCTGCGCTTTGAAAATGTGTCTTCTGCGCAGGTACACCGGTAAGCCATATTAGTTGGGTATTACTGTACCGTGTTAGTTGTAATATAAATTTTGCATGCCTTATTCTGGTGAAAAGTGAGAACTAAGTATTATAGACTAAGATCCTACGTTATACCACATTTTATGCAAAAATAAATTTTTATTATTATATTTGATTTAGATCTTCCTCATATCTTCCTACTTCCTAAGGCTTTATGACTTTTTACTAATATTTCTTAAGTTTTTTTTTTTTTTTTTTTTTTTTATACCACTAAGGTGGCAAACAAGCATACGGCCCGCCTGATGGTAAGCAGTTACCGTAGCCTATGGACGCTTGCAACACCAGGGGCATCACTTGCGCGTTGCCGACCCTGAAGAAATCTCTTCACGCCCTTTTTGAAGAACCCCATGCTGTACTCCATTGGGAAAACTACGGCGGGGAGGGATTTTTATTTTTAAGAAAGCATCATGGAATACATCCGTCCCGTAGCTTGTACAACGAAACGGGGACAGCTGCAGAAGCTATGTAAAAGCAGAATAGAAGTAAACAATTATTTTTAAAACAAAAGTATCTCGAACGACAGGCCGTTGTATTGTTTATGCACCTTTCTACAAGACTTTGTTTTAGATTTTTTTTGTGTTATGTTTTTTCCGTTTGTTTTGTGTTAGAAGTTATAAGGTTAAAAAACTTATTAATAAGGTTGAAAATAAATCGAAAGGGTTTTAAATTATGTTAAGAATTAGTCCTTAGGGACACGCTGTTTCGAATGGATCATAATTATTGTACCCATATAAGTAATAGTAACATTAAGACTTAAGAGTCATTTTGGCGTAATTTATTCAGTAAGCCAATAAATAATATCGAAATGAAAAGATCGCAACAATGGCCCTGATTCTGTTGTTCACAACTAAACTAATTTTAATCTCACTATGTCTCTTTCTAACAAAGAACATAAGAAAAGGATGTAAGAAATTTAGTCCTGTCAAATTAGTTCAATGCTTGTTCTCAATATAAATTTAGTCGCCATCTATCGCGGTTACGCCTAAATACACGCAAAATAAGACGGCAAAGATTAATTTGACAACTTAAAATATGTTCTATCCTTTTTCAATAATGTTCGTAAGAAAGAGATGAGATGTGACTAAAATTAGTTTAGTGCGATTTACAACAGAATCGGCACTAATATAACTCTGGAAAAACTAATTTCAACTCAAATATTAATTTCCAAATAAATACTATTGTATAGCTGACAATTTGCGGCAACATTTGCTACCTTATTGTATTGCATTGTAAGGTTGCCATACTAGAATATACTAGCACAATTAATTGCAAGAATATTGCCTTATTAACAGCTTGGCTTAGAATAACCGGCAATATTTCTAGCAACATGCAATTTTATAACCTCTCTATATGGACTTTTATAAAGCTCAAGTAAAAACCGAATCTATGTTTAATAATATTGGGCAGTAAATGGGATGAACGATTACATACAGCTGAGGAGAGAATGTTGATCATAGAGTAAGAATATTAATAGAGAGATACCGTTAACAACATTACCTTGTGCTAAGCGTGAGCAGTTTGCATATAGATGCATTCATAGATATACCGTACACTAGTAATTTACTGTCAAAAAAAATATGAGTTCCTCGTCATTAGTTCACGGTAAAAGAATCGATGTTGGCATTAATTTATTTTTATTACTGCTGATAGGCCTGTTTGACCACAATTTGTTTGTAAGAGATAATGAGGCCGAAGGTGGTAAGCACACAAAGCCTAGAAGGAACTGGCTCTCAAGTGCAGCTGTCGGAAACACCGATAGGTGCTTGGCGACAGATTTTCAACTTGAGGGTGGTAGCCAACCAGATGTGTACTACAAAATACCCTACTACCGTGCTATGGTTTCCTCACGATGTTTCCCTTCACCGAAAGCTCAAGCTCATAGGATTCGAACCCGGGACCTTCGTCTCTATATCCGACACCACTGAGCTATCAACGCCTCAAAATCATTGCAATATTATGTATTAATTAGTCGTTAAAATTATGAACGCGCAGTTCATTTCAATGCAGCGCTGCACATACCCGTGCTCACGGCACATTTTAGTATAGTCTCTCTATTAATATCATATCTCTATGTTTGAGATAGACGGCTTCACTCCACAAGAGAAATCATAAATTAGCAGTGACTGAAAATTTGAAAGCAAACCATTTGTCTTGGCATGGCATCTACTTTTCTATCTATCTATCCATCTGCTAATATAAATCTCCGCATACATGCAAGTCAGTTTTGGATTCTTGTAATTACTATGAAATTCAATTAAATAATATTATAATGCGAAAGTTTGGTTGTTTGTTTGTTGCTTCTAAGGGCCTAAACGGCATCACCAATTTTAATGAAATTTGACATATAAGTAGCCTATAGCATGGAAAACCCATATCGATACAAAACCGACAAAGTGATAGGGTACTTCGTAGTACCCACCTGCTTCTTCAACAGTCAAGTCTGAAATCCGCCAAGCACTTAATGGTATGTTTTGATAACTTATAACTTCGTTCTCTCATAAGCTTCAATTTTACCACCTTCGGCCACGTCATCATATGCTGGTGCTAGCAAAAGCAATTCTATACAATGTTAATAAAACCTATACTTGTATGGTATTCTTGCAACTTGTATAACCTTTTAAATAATCAGCATATACAACTTCCGAAACTCCAAATAACTCTTTATTTAAAACTATTTTTTACACGGATAAAATGTACTTAATGTATCAAAAGGCTCGTTCCAAATTAAAACACTATTACATAACTTAACCTCAATGCAAAGAAAAAAATCTCTGACGTCATACATAGTTATAACTATTTCACACGTTGTGTTCTAAATTTGAATATCTAGAAACAGAACTGAAGTAATTGAACTGTAATTATCGAATTGTGTACAATCAAAATTGGAACATATGATTGGTTCATATTCAAACGTTATTGATTCCAAATTATATTATTAGGGTTGAACATAATGGAATAATAATGAAATAAAAAGAGTTTTCAATACGAGTAATTGCTTACGCATTATGCCGTAATGCAGTAATGACTGGACATATTTTTAAACTCTTTTTATTCTTTGGAATGATATTGATAGGGATGGTATTATTATTATGAAATGTGTATGAAATTGCATAGAAAATAGTGTGAAAATGTTAGATGTAGACTAGAAATAGACGACTAGATTTAGGTTTAACCAGTCTTCATCAAAGCTCAGCTCACTCAAATCGTACCTACACACAATACACGGTGTCGAAAGTAATTTGTTACACGCACACTGATTAATTCGAACACTAGACCATTATGTTCTTAATTCAAAACGTATTTTTGATTAAATTTTATTTTATGACGTCGATTTTTAATCAGACGTCGACGCGATACCGCGGCTCTGCCACTACTGGGCGCAGGCAGTGTCGTATCGGTATTATTGGCACTTCAATAACGTGTATGTACACTTTGAATATTAAAAATTATGAGTTACACAACCATTATTTAGTGTTCTAAATTAAAAAAAATATCAATTAATTAAATATCATAATTCGAATTTCGAAAGAGGATTACTCACGCGACGACCAATAAAAAAAATATGTCGTTTATAATTGGAACGTTTTATGTATATGAATTTAGAGTTAGATTTATGAGTTCTATATTCAATTTTGGATAAATGTTTTCTTTTTTAAATAAGGATTTGGTTTCGTACATTCGTTTATTTGAGTGCGCGCGTCGCCCTTGCCCGGTCGATAGAGCTCGTATCATGTGCTCCGCTAGCGTACGGCGACAGACAGTCTTTCTTGTTTTACAATTCCCAGCTCCTAATTTCCAATGTTATTGGGATTATATTCGTCTGCATGCAATGAACATTAGCCTGTATAAGCTTTATGTTGACCGGTTTTTGTATGTATGGAAAAGTGACCTTAATGACATGTCAAAGGGTGGCCTACGGGTAATTTTGTTGAAAGCGTTTGCAATGTGTCACTTTGTCTTACTCATTGGGTAGAAGTGCAATGAATGACGCTTTTACAGTTTATGGGGTAATGACGGAATTGTTTGGGGTAGGTTGATGTTTATTTTCCATTTGTTCTCATATGTCTTTGTCTGTTTTTGTTATAAGCGAATGCTATTGCGTAAAAAATGCATTGAGAATGTAAGAGCTAAGCTAAAACGTTATTTTTTATAGAGATGACTCTATGGTACTGATGTCAAAATCTGTGACGAAAGGCGCGGGTTTAAATCCTACAGTGAGCTTGAGATTTCGGTGAGGGAAAACATCGTGAGGAAACCATAGCACGGTTTTAGGATACTTTGTAGAACCCGCCTGGCTGGCTACCACCCTCAAGTTGAAAATCTGTCGACAAGCAGCTACCGTAAGACATTTTTTTTGTTACTAAAAAAATTCCTTCCGCGGACGCTCAGACTGTGGAATGAGCTCCCTGCCGTGGTTTTCCCAATGGAGTATAGCATGGGGTTCTTCAAAAAGGGTGTGAAGAGATTTTTGCAGGGTCGGCAACGCGCGAGTGATACCCCTGGTGTTGCAAGTGTCCATAGGCTACAGTAACCACTTACCATCAGGCGGGCCGTATGCTTGTTTGCTTGTTTAGTGGTAGGTATATAAAAAAAATACTTGCAACAAAATTCACTGTGGTATTACTAAAGAAGCCTAATTGTACGATCCCGATTCTCTATTGGATTTTAGGGTTCCGTACCCAAAGGGTGCCAAACGGAACCCTATTCATAAGACTACGCTGTCCGTCCGTCCGTCCGTCCATCTGTCTGTCAGTGGGCTGTATCTCATGAACCGTAGTAGGTACATTTGAATTTTTCACAGAATATGTGTTTCTATTGCCGCTATAACAACAAATAATGATAATGAAATAAAGTTAAAAATTAAAGGGGGCGCCCATACAAGAAAGGTTTTTTTTTTGGTTTTTTTTTTCACAGCAAAGTTGAGTTAATTAATATTATATGGAATCCTCCGTATGCGAGTCCAACTCGCACTTAGTCGGTT
Source organism: Polyploca ridens (assembly GCA_951394255.1). Classification (NCBI taxonomy): domain Eukaryota; kingdom Metazoa; phylum Arthropoda; class Insecta; order Lepidoptera; family Drepanidae; genus Polyploca; species Polyploca ridens. Next base: position 2,236,532 of record OX596264.1, on the reverse strand, counting down.
TTATAACACTTTAGTACTAAATATGTACATATGCATATTATAAAATAAATCGTAAAAAGAACCTTTGAAATTTTTCCCTTAATCTTTGCTACGAAGTCATGATACACAAAATTTTCCACAGCGTCAAGTAAAGCCGGTGTAAGTAAAAACAGGTCAAAGCTTTGTGAAGTTTGTAATTAGAGGTATTCAATGTACAAGTATGCGAGCCGCTGTAAAACACATTATTAATTACTTGCTTTAGACAGATTCGTGTACAGTAGTACCCAACTGATATGGCTTACCGATGTACCTGCGCAGAAGATACATTTTCAAAGCGCGGGAAACGCTATTGGTCCGCAGCTACCGCCATGTTAGCACGCGCCGTGCGGAGCGGCGTGACTTGCGAGTGAGACGGAAGTAACAGCTGCAGTGTATTATGAACCTTATAGTCGTGATCTAAGGTTGATTGTAAGTTTTAAGCATTCTTTTGTTAATCTTCGAGGCCATACTTTCTTTTCTGTGCGAACGACGCGCCATATCAGTTGGGTACTACTGTACATGTTTCATCTGATTTGATACAAGCTTCTTTGGTGAAAATATACGTATTATACCAAAAATATCGAAATCTATAAATACGACGGACATAGCTCGTAGAGTTAGTAAGCTGAAGTGGCAATGGGCAGGCCACATCGCTCGAAGAGCCGATAACCGCTGGGGAAGAAAGGTTTTCGAGTGGCGACCACGTACTGGTGCGCGCCGAGCGGGACGACCTCCCACCAGGTGTACCGACGACCTGGTCAGAGTCGCTGGGCGCCGCTGGATGCAAGCGGCCCAGAACCGTTCGATGTGGAAATCAATGGGGGAGGCCTATGTTCAGCAGTGGACATCCATGGGCTGTTATGTTGATGATGATCTATAAATATTATAAAAGTGTAGAAGCAGCGTCTGTAAATCCTTATGATCCTTTATTTTCGATGATAGCTCAGTGGTAGTGACGTCGGATACCGAGACGAAGGTTCCGGGTTCAAATCCTACAATGAGCTTGAACTTTTGGTGAAGGAAAACATCGTGAGGAAACCATAGGATTGTGGTAGGGTACTTTGTAGTACCTACCCATCTGGCTCGCTACCACCCTCAAGTTGAAAATCTGTCGCCAAGCACCTATCGGTGTGTTCCGACAGCTGCACTTGAGAGCCAGTTTTTCTAGGCTTTGTGGGCTACCACCTTCGGCGACATCATGACTTACCACTTGGTAAAACACTGACAACCTTGCAGGAATGTGTTACTAATATCATAAACATCAACTTTTGATCAAAATCTAATTTTTTTTTTGCTTTTTTTGTGTTCTTCAAAAAGGGAGAAGAGATTACTGCGGAGTCGGTAACGCACGAGATACCCCTGGTGTTGCAAGCGTCCATAGGCTACGGTGACCACTTACCATTAGCCATTACCATTACCATGTAGGTGGGCCGTATGCTTGTTTGCCACCTTAGTGGTATAACAAAAGGGCTTAAAATAAAATTATTTTTGGTTTCTACGAAGAACAAGAATGTCGTAGCGTTCTCGTAGCGGTATGCGTATTTCGTAGCAAGTAACTTTAGTTATAAAATACGCAAATACGTTGTGATAGTTTAGTGAGATTCTAGTGAATAGTTAGTAGTAAAGATGGTGGATAGTAAAATTTAAATATTATTTTTTAATCTAATATTATTGATTTTCTTAGCTAATTAGCCGAAATAAACATAAAAAGAAATTTATAAATGTGATAAAAGAGACTAATCAATGTCAGGATTAAGAAAGATTATAAGAAATCCCAAAGAAGAAGTAACAAAGCCTTTCTTCCTTAATTGGGACGTTCCAATTATAAACTGGATTTATTTGCCGGAAAGAAAATGAAAAGTTTAGATTTATGTCAATTGCAATAAAATTTAATAAATACGCCAATGCAGTAGAACGCAAGGTTCCGCGTGAACAGAGGTCATTCAACCCTTTTAAAATAAAGCCATGTAGCAGCAATTCTCTTAAGAGGTTGACATACTGAAGGTAAGGCGGAGCGATTAGCGGATTGCTTTTATTTGGAGCGCCTCTGTGGGATCGGTCGCAACCACAGATCACGAGAGATTGGCTGTGATGCTTGGATTTAGCTTAGACCTGATGTCCCGCTAAACTCCCCACTTAATATCAAAACTATACGTAAACGAACGCCAATAGACCAATAGTAGACAATTTTGACTCACACAGCCCAAAAAACTCACTTGTTCGTAAGCTCTTGTAAATACGCAATACCGCGCCACACCGTGCTCTCTGATCTACACACTTGCGTGTATAGAGATAGATGAACGAATCGCATGACACGATTTTCATTGCATGTTCGAAACGAAGATAGCCTTACGCTCCTGTATAACTAAACAGCAATGTATGCGCTTCATGTTCTTTGTTCAAGTTGTACCTTGGTCGACCTAGCTAAAATCATTTAATGTATTTTTGAGATTTATACCTACCTACTTTAAATATTTGAAAAAATTTATACTTAAAAATGATAAGATACCATGATTTTTGTAGTTCACATGTAGGCTTTTTATTCACGAGTACCTATCCTATAAACTTGCACTTTTTTGTAAAATAAAATTGTCTCAATATCTGCTGCAGCTATCCATAGTAATACGAGAAAAGACTATTGAAATATGCAAAATAAACTAATTCAACCGTCTCGATATGCGTCAATTGTCTGGTTTTGATAACCAGACAATTGACGCAAACAGAAAATGCAGCAGAACTCCACCCGAGGACACCATTGTAATTTATTATCTAATGTTATAAATAAGGTTTTGTCAACAAGTTGCAGGCAAACCATTCCGTTGTCGATAAACGCTCTCACATCAATGTAATAAATAATTATTCACTGCCATTTAATATAGAGCGACCACTGCGTCCATTCCATGCAAGAAATTTGAAAAATAGGTTTTTAACATATCTATTGCTGTCGCACTTATACTTATTTAAATTAGACGAGATCGCTATTTCGTAATCCCCAGTTTTCTCATACAAAACTGGATCGATTAAAAAAAAAACAATAATATTAACAAGAAGGGCTTTGGCTATGTCTGTCGGTTTTCCTTTGTTTTTATGAATTTGTCAAATTTGTTCGCTAGACGTCTGATAAGGGCGTTAAAAATGTTTTTGTGATTTTAGAATGCTAATTAATTTATGGAGAAAAACAAAACCTAGGGACATACAGTGGTACCTACAGATTTCATGGTAAAATAATCATTGCTCTAGTGTCATTATCCAGAGAGGAAACTGAGGATTACGTTTGTATGGAACAAACGCCACCAGTATTTCCTCTTAACAAGAATGTGGCCATGCATATTCGCCGTATATTTATCGCATAAGTACATTTTTAAATTTCTTTAAAACGCTTAATCTTCCGCTCCGCTTAGCAACATGTCCCTCTTAACCCGTACATAATATATTATTAGTTTCTATTGATCCATGCTAAGCATTCTTTCATGCCTACCTCTGCCTAAGTCCACGGTAAGTATATACACTAATATTGTTCATTTCCACGTAATTATAAGTACAGGCTAACTAATAATGTATTGCCGTATTGAAACTCTTTGATGTCGATTTTTTTTATTAGAAAAGGGCATAAGGCAAAAGGGCACAATATCTACAGATATTGTTCAGTAAAATTATGTACACGAGTAGTTGAATTAATAATAATAAGCTTTATTTATCTGTCTATCTATTGAAAAGAAAAATACATGTCATAAAACACTATAAGCGCTTATAATGTATTGTGGAGACTGGTGCCCGTACTAAGGTTTGACAACCTGTTTTACAGGTCTCCAGGTCCCCACATCTTGGACTTGGTATACAATTTGTTTCAGACAATAATAAATAAATATCCTGGGACATTCATCACACACGGTCATCTGATCCCAAACTAAGCAGAGCTTTTACTATGGAAACCAGATAACTGATATAATACATATACTACTTTTTGTTTGTAAATTACTTAATATACATAATTACACCCAGACTCAGGACATACAGACATGTTCATGCACACAAATGCATGTCCTGTGTGGGAATCGAACCCGCGACCTGCGGAGCGTAAGGTGAACCATAACCAACTGCGCCAACTGGCCCGTTGTTAGCCAGCAAACAACCAAAGTAATGTTTATTTTTGATTATGATAAATATATATATATATATATAAAGTATTGTATCAGTGAATATTAGAATTTTCTGATGGAAAATAATCGTTAAAGTAAAATTATTTTGTATAATGATACCGTTTGTATTTCATAGCGTGTGTAAGTATTGTGTTCCCGCCATATTTATGGGAATATAGAATAAACTGGAGTAATTTTGATTTATAGTTTGCAAATAACCAATCGCCCCCAATTAGTACACAAGATAAAAAAAAATATATATATAATTTTAAATGTTGTCAAATGCTGTAGGAAGATCAAAGAAAAATAAACGGTTAATAGCGAATAAGGATCGTAAGTCAGCAAGAAAACTGAACACTTATAGGATCACTTTGTTGTCCGCCTGTCTGTCTGTCTGTCTGTCCGTCTGTCAAGACCCTTTTTCAATAAAATAGGTACTCAAGTCTGTATCCCTTGGAGCAGCGAAAAAATCAAACTTTTAAGTCGACGTAATCAGTAGATAATGGCTTATGCCGAATATTTAGACCATCGCAATCGGAATCAAAACCTATAGGGTACTTCCCATTGACATAGAATCATGAAATTTGACAAGAAGCAAGACCATGTAGCACAAGTAAAGAAAGAAATCCGAAAACCGTAAACTTTTAGTAACATCACATAAAAAATTACATAATCGGAAACATGGGGAAAAAATTTCGAGACTCGATTCCCGTGATGACCTATTTACATCTTTACAAGTCTGCAAGGAACCCTCGGTGCGCGAGTCCGACTCGCACTTGGCCGGTTTTTACTTTTTCCAATAACAAAAACATCCATCTATATTTTTTTTTTTCTAGGGTGTATAATAGCCCCTAGGCTACAGTCTGAACAGTAGTCGATAAGCCAAATTTATCTTTTGTCTGAGTGTCCGCCGTCCCTTATTCACGTAACGTTTGCTACACCTTCAAAGTCTGAAGTCCGATACTCTGACAAAATATATGCATTGCTATTTGCATGTTTGCATGGTGGTATGGTACTTTATCGCTAGCGGTGAGTTCTTAATAGATCGGCAAAGTTAAGCCCCACCCGGTGAGGCTGGTACGGGTTATCGCCTAGTGGTATTTTAACTTGTTTTCCGTGCTTCGTAAGGTACGTAAAGCCATTGGTCCCTGTTATCACTTAGTTGTGATAATTATTAAGCTAGTTGGAGGCCTCTTAGGTGGCTTGAAAACTTCAACAGTAGGTTGACCGCTAGCCTACCTCCATCAATCTGCAGTGGGCATGCGTGGTGGAGTATTGCCCAGTCCGTTTCACCCTCATTTGTGAAAGGAGGCCTGTGCTCAGCAGTGGGACATTTTAGACTGATGATAATGGTATAGGCGGTGATAGGCAATTGTTGTACCCGCGACTGGCTACCATTTAGTTGAAAATCTCTTGCAAAGCACCTAACTATGTGTTCCATCAGTTGCTCTTAAGAGCCTACTCTTCTTATCTCTGTCTGTCTAACCTTCGACAACGTCATCTCTTACCATGATGACATAGTGGATGCCTATTTATTACTACGGCAGTACTTTAACTTTTTCTGTCAGTTTAGAGTCGCTGGGAACTATAGATAATACAAGTGGCCCCAGATTTCTCCTTGTGGAACTCCAGTAGTAGCGGTTTTGTAGTGAGTGAAGCTGGAGGGATGATGATGAGAGTGGAAACAGGATTATTTAAGAGAGGTGGAGCATAGCGTTTATTCGCTCAAAGAGCAGCTCGACTGGGGAAGTACCTCCTTACAGAATACCGTAGCCAAATAACTTTATGTTGTGTTCCTGCGCATGAGTAAGGTCGCCAGAGCTCATCGGGGTCGGGAGAAGGGTCGGTAACGCGTGAGTGATGCCCCGTTTGTTGCAAGCGTCCATATGGCTACGGTAACTGCTTACCATCAGGCGGGCCGTATCCATATTTACCGACATGGTCGTATAAAAGGGTAGGTACATGAATAGTATTGAATGTCTATACTGACCGAGGATAGTGATTAAATCTATATTTATAAAATTCAAAGTCCTGACTGACTGATTGACTGATATATCAACGCACAGCCTAAACCACTGGTCCTAGAGACATGAAATTTAGAGGGTATATTCTTTGTGAAGAGTAGGTATCCACTAAGAAAGGGTTTTTCGAAATTCCGTCAGTTTCGAAGTTAGGATCTTAAAATTTTGTGTTTAGGCTGAAGATTGAAAATTAATGTATAAGTGTCTCGGCGTTTTTAATAATTACAGCCTCGAAGCGGGATGAAGTTGTTTTGTTTTGTTTTATTGTTTTAGAAAAATATGTCATTTGATTCCTGTAGGCCACGCGGGCGAACCCGCGAGCAGAAGCTAGTAAATCATCATAGTTATGTTTTAAAATACAAAATTATTGTAAAGCTAAACTTGTATCCAATGGTTCTAATTTCTTTCTATGCATGTCGTAAGAATTACTGATTTTATGCGTAAAATTCTGTTTCACCATATTTTTTTTTGGAAAGCTATTGTGATTTTGGTATTAATAACATTCTTTCTTTATGATATCAAAGTTGATATAATAAGAGAAGAAGATAATAAGAGTTGTTCGTATTATTATTGATGATTACTTCTACTCCTCGGTAACTTATATTTAATAGTCGCACCATATAAGCTCTGCTTAGTTTGGGATCAGATGACCGTATGAGAGGAATGTCCCAGGATATTTATTATTATTATTATATATTTATAATAAAACAATTCTAGAAAATAAGCTTTATTTGTCATTACACTTTGTGTTGTTCTTGCGCGTTATGCTTTTACAGCGTTAATTTTATTCATAACCTTAAATTCTAAATTATCAATTTAAAATAAAATTATCATTTTAATTATTTACATTTGATTCGCAGCGAATAAAGTTTATAATACAAATATTTTACAACAATTGAAAGGCATTTTATTTTAATTTACTTAAATTTTTATAGTGGCTTTCCACAGTGCACGGTTTCTCAAACTTTATAAACTCAAATCATATCAAAATCGACTATATGCAAATTGATGTGATTTTGAGGCCATTGTTTTTCTATTTAAATCTTTATGCTGTTAGAAACACAATGTAAACTTGCTTGTGAAAAGGAACCACACACCGTGAAAAACTTTGAGAAGTGCAAAACTCATAGGGTGTATTTTTAACATCAAAACTTAATTAATTACTACACTAATCATAGATTTAATATTATCACAAAAACATGGCAGATGTACTAAGTTTTAGGCAGGCAATACATTAATATTCGATATAATGTTTAAATATACTTGAGTATATAAAGTTTATTTTATTTAACGGCATAGAATAATAATAATGTTTTAAAGCGCTTGAAGCTCAACGAATAATCAATCAAATATAAATAATATTTTAAGCCATAAATTGTGATGTTATAAGAAATACTGTCTTACATTTGTGAAATAATGTAAAGTAATCATAAAGTTTAATTCTTAGCTTAAAATATAAATACATGCAAAAAGATATGTTGCAAATTTTTATGCAGAAATATTTACAATTTATTGCATGTGAGTATTATTGTTATTTTTAATGTAAGTTTTTTAATGGACAAAAATATTTTTTGTTTATTATTAGGTACATTGTTTTGAACATTTAAGTTAAATGATATTTTTTTACTAACTAGGTATTTAATCTTAAAAACTATTTTTGAAACATAATAAATAAATCAATCACGCGTTTCCGGAAGCAAAATTTTAAATCAAAATTACTTAAGTAATAATAGACTTAAGTACAATCCGGCATAGCTCGTTTTAGAATTAAGAGACGTTATGTTTTTAAAATTTTCATTTTTTTTTCTTAAATATTACGAAGCAAAAGCAATGCTGCCCGCCGATGGTTAAAAAATTTAATACTGTCCTTTTTCAATGATTACCTCTAGGCCAACTTTTTTATTAGTTAATTTGATGAATTGCCCTTTTGACGTATAAATTTATAATGCTCCATGTTTATTGCTGTATTATGTAATTATTGATATGATAAAATCAAAATAGATTTTGCGAGATATTAAGTCAACTATTGTTGAGTCCAAAAGCTTATTAATATTTTTTTTTGAGATGCATGTAGAGATTAAAGATTGACTTAAAATGTTTCATGTCAATATTTGAATATTGCGCTCTCTAATATAAATTGGGAAAACCTAAACAAAGTGTAAACTTTTTAAATTCACACGATAATGACTCGTTTAAATTTGCAATATAGCGTCTTCTAGTTAATATGTAGTTATTAATTTATGAATGAAGTATTAGTTACACAGCGATAACGCAGCGGTAACACAGTCGTAACGCAGTGGTAACACGGTGGTAACGCAGCGGTAACACTGCAGTAACGCAGCGGTAACACTGCAGTATCGCAGTATCTCTAAAGTTGCGCGTAGCCTTGGGAGCGCGGGGAGGCGCGGCGGCGGGCGGCGGCGGCGCTAGCGCGGCGTCAGAACACATCATCGCTCGGATCGTCATCCAATTCACACAGAAGCTTGCTGCTGTAAAACAAAAATAAAACACTATTACTACCGTCTCAGTACAAAAAGTGTCTTTTTTGTGTTTTTCCAAGAAAAATAAGATATTTTTACGTCAAGGACGACAAGCAGTCAGAGGATTCGCTTAATAGTAACTTTAGTTTTAACTTCTGTTTAAAGCAAAATTACTGTGATTTTTATATACATAAGTAACTAGGCCGTGCATAGGTAGTAACTCCACCTAACAATTGACACCAAAAATACTGCCTTCCAAAGCAGAATTCATAAGATAATCTACACTACATTTTGCAACAGGCTATTTTTACTGTAAAATTGTGAACATTGTAGTTTGAAGTTATTGACAATATATACAAGTGATTTTGAAAAATTCTAAATTTTTTGTTATATTAATTCACTCATAGTGCAAAGGCTCTAATAGAAAAGTTAATCGTTATGTACCTAATGAACTAACATCCATCAAAACTACGATGTTCCATCACCAAACTTGAAAGCAAACCTGAAAGTCCATTTTCAGTTTATAAATCACCTAAGAAAAATAAAACATTTCCTAATTTTAAAAAATCCAAGCAGATTACATTTAAATTGATACTTACTCCTCTTTGCTCGCAAAGGATTCGGCGTGTACTCGCCTATTGCAGGCTCGATCACAACATCGACAATGCCAATACGCGAGAACACTTAAGCTGAATACGAAGATTGTCGTTGGCAACACCAGGGCTAGTATCAAGCCTCGTACAGTTGACTCCCACGAATATCTCGCCACAACCAAATCAGGACGTGTCAGGCTGTAGTAGCAAGGAAACATCTTCGGCGCTTCAGGCCCAGCATAATCATTTGCAAAGACTGTACAATTCACTCTTGGAGGATAACCACAGCCTTCAGGATTGATCAGAAACTTCAAATCTGTTTCATCCCATTCGGTTGGTAATGGTCCGCCATCAATAAAAGGTATTCTTGCTAGGTTGACTCGAATCTTATGGCACTTTGTGTGTGCTGTCGTACAACCTTCTCTACAAGATGCCCAAGTGCAGTTAGTCAATGTTTCCGCATGAACATGTTCAGAAACGGAACATACACCAGCATCTGGTACGAATTCAGCAAGGATCGTTTGTATAGCTGGCTCAACGACAAAAGGTATAAGGAAGAGGAAAGCGAAGACTGCGAGTATAGCTGACGTGCCGAGGCAGAGTGATGTGTAGAATTTGAATCGTTCGAAAAAGTGAGTTAGTAGCTGTTCTCTCGTCGGTTCCAAAGGTTTGAACTCTGGGGTCCCTGGTTCAGCAGAGGCGCCCATTGGTAACGTAGACCTCTCCGATGCAGCCGGAGAGAGGCTGGCTCTAGATCTGCTCATTGAAGACATTGGGTCGACGGAGTTTCAGCCAGTTGAAAGCATTGCAAGCATTTAGTCGTCTCTTAGTGAACTAGCCGGACCCTCGCAGAGGAGGGGAACGCCTGAAATAAAGAAATGGAAATGTTTAATAATAAATATAATATTAAAGCTCAAATACTTTATCATCCTGACAAGTTATTATAGATCTAGGTCACGATTATTGTATTCTAAATCTGCTGAAACACACTGTTGCAACGATTGCACTACAAATAAAAATCCATAAATATTGATGTACGATTAATCAAAATTAATTATTTATTTCAATGTATGGATGTCAATATTTAATTTGAACTGTATATAATTTTATAATTATGTATTAAAAGGGTTAAACGTAAATATATCAAAGACGTGTTCATGCTATTATAAATGTTTGATACTTTTGTGTTCATGTTGAAACCTCAAAATAAAATATTCATAAGGCTGATACACGATTCGTTGCTATAAATTCGTGTCAAGGCCATTTCGTTTCATGTATAGCATTTCTCAGCCCTACAACATTATTGTAAGAAATGTCGTTATTCAGGCCAACTGATAGTTATTGACTTTTCTAGTATAGTAATAAAATAGCTCACGTGACTGATCTCAGAGTGGAGAAACAGGATCGTTTGGATGCAATTGCATATCAGCTTGGCTACCAGCGCATCCTTTGAATCTCATCTTCGCATCATCGCCGACTTCCACAGTTCTTTGACACAACATAAGAGTTATACATGATACGACTGCAAGAACTGTCGGTAGTACTAGAGCTACCAAAAACTGACGATAGGTGGAGTCTAAATCGAAACGCGCTACGACTGTATCAGGGGTATTCTCTGTATAAAAACAAGGGAATCGAGCTTTAGCGTTATGATCTGCTCCATCTCTTCCATAATCTTTCAGAAACTCTTTACATTCATCAGCTAGGGTATTGACGCAACCTTCCAAATTAATCATCAAGCGACTGTCATTGGCTAAAGTTAATTCTACTTCAGATGGAGCGATAAAGCGATTGGGTGCCGCTCGGGCAGTGTACAAATATTGCAAATATGTAAAGTTTGTTAGATCAGCGATTTCAATTCGCGGTAGTAAAGCAGCGTTGATGCAGTCAACAGCAACGACTCCAGAGGTTCCATTATGAACCGCATGACATGACAACATAAGTATTTCTTCTCCAGAGTCAGTCCAAACAATATCACCGGTTTCTTCTTGGGCTAACTTTGCACATCTTGCTAGGAATACTCTGTCACCACTTAGTACTATTACGTTTTTATTGCGGGTCGGGATGTCGACGCACCGGCGATCACAATTGTATGGCGTTCTTATTTTTCTACAAGTACCTCTGTTACAAGAAAACAATCCTTGCACGTCTATGCATGTTATTTTACCACGTCTGCCAGAACATTTTAATGGTGGATCCGTATCTCTGAAAGCGCATTCGAAGGCATCAGTAATGTTTATACATTTTCCTTCAGTGCAGTTGAAGGTCCCAGTTAAATTTCTGCACTCATCTCTAATGCAGTGGTATTTCCTTGCGTTTTCCTGATCGATACCAAAGCAGGTTTTATTAGCAGCACTTCCACATTCAGATAGAAGCAACGACGTTCCATTCTTTCTGACATTGACGTAGATTTGGATGCAGGCTCCCGAGGTCTTGCTAAGACACCATTCTCCACAAGAACCCCAATCACAGTTATCTTTGTTCACAGCTCGAGTTGTCGTACACATAATCGGTGTTGGATCAATTCCCGAAGCTATAGCGCGGGTATACGGCATATAAATGGCGACGGTGAGGTAAACTATTGCGACGGCACTGAGAACAGCTGTCATTTGACAAACACAGATAGTTCCACATATTTTTTGATCCTGTGGTGGGATAATGAGGTCCTCGACGGGTGTTGGCTTCACCATGTCGGAGACTTGCGGTCACCCGCGTCGGTTCACCACTGACGTACGTATGGTGGGTTTGCGCATGCGTGGTTCTACGATCGATTGTACGCTGCAGTGCGGGCAACCCCGTGAGCAATTTTTTTTAAAGTTAATTATAGATGTCAACGTCCGGTTGGCCAATATTGGTACCAATGTTTGTTGGCACGCAAATCAGATAGCATTATTTATTACTTTTATATATTGTACTACGTACATAACTACATTGCGGTATATATTTGATGGGATAAGATCGAAAGAGCATTAAATACATACAATAATGAACAACTGTTGAATGTTATAATTTTAATTAGACATTTTGTTAAATATCGAAATTAATCGTAGAAGTAGGTAGATTAAACTATTATTTACATTTTTGCAATCTATTTACAGTATAAGGTACAGCAGACAATATTTTCAATCGCATTAATTATTCAAAGAAAATATATCTTAAAATGGACATGCTTAGTCACGTTTTGTTGTTTACTATGATAATTGACCTTGAAAATTATAAAAAGATACAAACAAATATATTAACTCTATTTTTAATATAAACATTTTAATAAAACAAGTATTATTTATAAGACACTTACCAATGAAACAATGTTCACTTCCAATAACGAATTTCCAATAAATTACGAAAATTGTTAATGTGTAAATCACGATTCTAAATACACGATTGAAAGTTTTTATTATTGTAGTGTTTTTTATTGTTTTATCACAGATTTTGTTCCTATTTTTGTATTTTTCCGTGAAGTACCAGAAATACAGCTCAAGTGTATTTTTTTTCATTTGATCTGAAGTTGGTTGCGTGTCATGCTGCGCAATGCGGGAAATTCGTATCAGGGTGAATTTAGTTACAAATGGCGGTATTAATGCTGATTTGAAAATTAAATGTTAACTATGAAATTAATGATCTCTTTTTTAAAATAGAAACCAAGCCTTGAAATGCATGATAACCTGAAGCTAGATTAGAAGTTTTGGCGCAATTCAAGATGTTGATATATATCTGGCTAAATGTGGGCTAAATAATAAATAAATAATAAAAAATTTAGTACTGAAACAGTTATCCAAAACACGTGTTGACAGAATATTTATAAACAACCGACTCTACTATATCTTTATTATTAAAGTAAATAAATGAATACAAATATCATCCTTTAATACTTTTTAACTTGCATATGTTTTTTTTTTAATTTTTTTAACTAATACCTATTTCCATTTTTTTTTGTTTTATTCATATTCATAAATAAATTATTTTAATTGATGAGAAGTCATATAAATAACGTGTTAGCAATTTATCTAACCATAATTAGGCTATTCACAAAATAAACTAATCAATAAAATTATGTTTTAATAATTAAGGCATATTACAGTGGAACTCCTACATGTTAACATCTTTTATATATTGTATCTGTAGTAACGCAATAAATATTTTGATTTGATTTGATTTAAAATCAAAATCAAAATCAAAAAGTCATTTATTCAGTTTAGGCCCTAGTAAGGCACTTATGAACGTTATGTACATACAGTTGAATTTACCACCGGTTCGGAATACACTTAAACTGAGAAGACTCCGGCAAGAAACTCAGCAAGGTTTTTTTTTTTGTGGAAGATCTTTTAATATTACAGCTTTTTTCCAAATACTTATACAATATATACATTATTATTTTATGCTTATTCGTACAATTGTCACTTAGCCAGGGGGATGCAAGTGCAGAGAGAAGCTACTACAACCATATATTCTTGTCTTCCACGTAATGAGCCGCCTTATAGTAGGCTTTGTCAATTAACCTCTGCTTTATGAAATCTTTGAATTTATCATAAGACATTTTAGTTACTTCGAGTGGGATTTTATTATAGAATCGAACGCAATTTCCGAGAAAAGACTTATTAGCTCTAGATAACCTGAATCTAGGTGTCACAATTTTATCTTTATTTCTTGTATTGAAGTTATGGCGGCTACTATTAATTTCAAATAAATTTAAGTTTTTACGGACAAACATAATATTTTCATAAATGTACTGTGACGGTAACGTTAAAATTTTAAATTCCTTGAATCGACTTCGTAGTGATTCGCGAGGACCCAAACAATAGATTGCGCGAATTGCACTTTTCTGCAGAATAAATATAGTTTCAAAGTCTGCAGCTGAGCCCCACAGCAGAAGACTGTAGGACATTAAACTATGGAAATAAGCAAAGTAAACCAACCTGGCTGTAGCCACATCTGTTATTTGTCTAATTTTTCTAACTGCGAAGGCGGCGGAACTCAGTTTACTAGCTAATCTTTCTATATGAGGACCCCATTGTATTTTACTGTCTAATGTAACGCCGAGAAAAACTGCCTTATCCACTAGTGCAAGTCTTTTACCATCGACAAAGATATGAGTGTCACTCTTAACAACATTAGGGAGAGAAAACCTTATACATTTAGTTTTACAGGAATTAAGCATAAGATTATTGGCGGCAAACCATTTTGATACAGCTGATAATGTGTCATTGAGCTGCGTAAGGTCTGTATCTTTCCTATTGACTTTAAAAATTAGAGAAGTGTCATCAGCAAATAAAACTATATCCGACAATTCATTTACCATATAGGGCAGATCATTAATATATGCCAGAAACAAAAAAGGGCCTAAAATTGATCCTTGCGGTACGCCCGTTTTCACTAAAGACCCTGAGGACGTAGTACCGCTAATACCTACTTTTTGTTGGCGACCTGATAGATAAGATGATATAAGATCGAGTGCCACTCCACGAACTCCATAGTGTTGGAGTTTTAAAACTAGTGTGTAGTGATCTACGCAATCAAATGCCTTGGAGAGATCACAAAATACGCCAACCGCATCCTGTGAATTCTCCCAGGCTTCAAAAATATGCTTTAAAAGTTTAGCACCAGCGTCTGTCGTAGACCGGCCTTTTGTAAATCCAAACTGATGATCATGTAAAATCTGATTTTTGGTGAAATGAGTTAACAATTGATTTAGTATAACTTTCTCAAAGATTTTGCTTAACGCTGGAAAATAACAATTTAAAAATAACAACATTCTTATAAAAACTTGTGTAAGCACTTTCATTATTTTAACGTTTTCATTAAAGTTTATGTGACGATGTTCATTAAATTTTAACCATATGACGACCTACGTACTTAAAAAACGTACACTGAATGCAAATTAAGCGCTTTCTCGTCAAAAATCTCACTTTTCTTGTTTTACATAAGTTAATTAAATTTGTTCGTAAGATGCAAAAAAATACACTTACCAATTTGGTTTATTTCAAAAACAAACATCTCCCAGTTCACGACATTTCCATTTTCCATTTTCAAATCCGCAAATGTAGTTTAGAATTCTAAATTCAAATCGTATTTTTTTTATGCCATACCAATTTCAAAATAAAATAAAAATCATTTGTTTACATTCTTATTTCAAATAGCACAAGTTTTCACCACGACAGTATAAGCACGTTTTAGTAAAGTAAACTTTTTAGTCCCACTGCGCTTGCGTTAAACTATGCCAGAATATTTAGTGATAGTGGGTTTGCAGCGTTTTCATCGACCTTAAGAATTATGGCTGCAATATGATTTACTTCAAGTCCTGGCTATTAAATTAAGAATTATCGATTCAGGGGAAAACATACGGTAGGTACCTACCTAATCACGGCCTAGATAAAATAAAAACCGGCAAGTACGAGTTTGAGTCACGTACCAAGAGTTCTGATCTTCCTTGAATTCATATTCTTTGACGGGCCAGTTGGCGCTGTTGGTTATGGTTCACCTTACGCGCCGCAGGTCGTTCGATTCCCACACAGGACATGCATTTGTGTGCATGAACATGTCTGTATGTCCTTAGTCTGGGTGTAATTATGTATATTAAGTATGTATTTACAAACAAAAAAGTAGTATATGTATTATATCAGTTATCTGGTTTCCATAGTACAAGCTCTGCTTAGTTTGGGATCAGATGACCGTGTGTGAGGAATGTCCCAAAATATTTATTTATTTATCTATTCTTTGTTTGGACCATAACTGTTGTATAAATAAATTTTTAAAATTGGATGGGTTACTAAGTTTGTGTATGAGGGAATAAGGATTCCAATAAAACTGCTCGTTAGAAACACCGTTCTATTTTTCCTGTAATATTTTCCGATTGAACTTCATTTTATTTTATGTTGCGTACTTTTTAACTTATCGCCCCACTTATCTCCGAAGTTTGCAACGCGATTAAATAATAAATATCTTGGGACATTCCTCACACACGGTCATCTGATTCCAAACTAAGCAGAGCTTGTACCACAGAACAGATAAATAAGGTTAGAATGGTAATGTGGGCGGGGCAAGCGCGCCACAGTTATGATTCGATAATCATAACTCGACCGATTCGCGGTCAGTGCGCGTCGGATTACATTGGAGAACAGAGCTCTGCTTATAATGCCGTGTTGTGCTATAATAACGTGTAAGACAAAAAGTCAGACCTCAAGTATAGAGCGAGGAGGTATATCTTTCCATCGGTAAGTCGAAAATAACATTTAATTACAATATTATTAGTAAAAAACATAAAAACATATTGAACACTATGAAATACCAAACATTAACAAAATTATTGCAACAAGTTATGAAAAACATACATTGACCGATGTGTACTCGCTCAATCAGCGCAATGACCAAATCCGCTTTCAATGTACTGCATACATTACGTCTTCTACACTTCGTCCTTTGCCCTGATTGGCAGTGATGTAAGGCGCAGCATGTTTATCGATAGTGACGTGACCATGTGGTTTGGTTAAATAAAATCATCGATAGAATTCTAGACTATATATAATATAATTACGTTTGACAAAGATAATTTTCGAATTATTTTATATTTAATTAACGATAGTACATTTTTAGTTAGACATATTTTGAAATTAGATATTATATTAATCATTGAATGAATGTGACCGAATGATATAAATGGACATATAAAACCCCTCCTCATCTACGAGTATTATCTATGATGTATTTAGTATTATAATCTAAGTAAAATGTAATTTGACTAATGCAATAAATTATAAATTGTAGGTTTCCTAAAGAACCTAACGCCAGGGAACAATGGATTGGCGTGACAGGTAGAGGTAACTGGAAGAGCCGATAACCGATGTGGAAGAAAGGTTCTCGAGTGGCGACCACGTACTGGAAAGTGCCGAGCGGGACGACCTCCCACCAGGTGGACCGACGACCTGGGGCCCAATTCTCACTTCCCTCGAACTAGCCTTCGAATCGAACTTGCATTACGAGTTCTATTTCGACCGTAAAATTTCGAGGGGCGGAGTCTATTTTTCGATTCCTGTATTCTCGGCACTAATCGAACTAACCTTCGAAATAAGTTCGAGTGTAAGGAGTAAATGCTGCCATTATGATGGATACAAATTGCACGATGCGTTTCGTTTCACTTGATAATTGCGTTTTGTTAACGTACGTGATAATTTTATATCTTAAATTAAAATTTAAAATATTTTAATGAATATAAAATAATTAAAACAACGTTTTACTCTTATAATATCCTAATATATCCGGAATTCATAAGTTAATCAATTTTATATAATAATTATAAATGAATATGACAAAATATTTTCTGTGAGTAACGGAAATCCTTAGGCTTATCTGTCATTACGTTTCCAAATGACAACCTAACTGTTTGACGTTTGATAGTTCGCATTCGAAATACGTTTCGAACGGTCCCGACCAGTCGAAGTAGTTCGAGCGCTAGCCCTCGAAAAATAAGAGAAAATGGCGGCTTCGAAATTCTCAGAATAGCCTAACTTGATTTTCACTCGAAAAAAGTACGAATTCGAACTTTATTTGGAACGAGTGATGAATTCGAGTCATTGGCTCTGAGATGAGATGAAAGAGAATTGGCTCCCTGGTCAGATCTACTATCCGATTCAGTTCTACACATTGTGGTACACTTTACGAAAAAACGATCACACCTCTACAGATGATGCACAATCAAGAATTGAAAGGTGTATAGGATCAAATCTATATTTGAAATTTAGCATAGGTAATTAAAATGTTTGTCTAGATGATAAGACTTACCATATACATTGAGCTATAGTGATAATAGCTCAATAACCATATATGGTTTTCCGGGGTGTGATGATGAAGTAGGAGGGCATGCGCTGGATGAGGTTGTTGGAATTGTCGTGAGATGAACTTTGACCACATGTGGTATCCCTGGTCTGATGATGGAGTAGAATGGTAGGTATTTAAACTGTATAACGGAGCAACTTATCCTAGCCGTGTTTGGGGTTGTTGGAATTGTCCTGAGAACAGCTTTGACCATATATGGTTTTCGGGCTCTGATGATAGAGTAGGAGGGTAGGTAATGGAACTCCATAGCGCAGCAACGTATCCTAGCCATGTTTGGGGTTGTTGGAATTGTCGTGAGATGAACTTTGGCCATATATTGTATTCAGGGTCTGATGATGGAGTTGGAGTGTGGGTAAGCACTGAAACTCCATAGTGGAACGACGTATCCTTATCCTAACCATATTTGGGCTTATTGAAATTAAAATATTAAACTTAGTTACAAAAAAATCTTACGAGCCCTTACAAAGCTGCGCTTTTAGCTAGTTTATAGTAAAAAAATAAAATAAAATAATTTCTTAATATTAATTTCATGTTACATTTTTCCCCACGCATTCATCAGATAATTTATCGATAAAAATATCGACTTTATCAAGCAAATCAAATCTGTCAAATTTAGCTTCATAATTTTAACAGCTCACGCCTATGAAGTATCGTATTTTTTCGGTAATTACTTACTAACGATAATGTCGTTCTTCATTGACGGGTCCCACCCACTTAGTACAACGAACAACCAGACTATCAATAATCAGTTTAGAAATAAAACAAATCGAACATTAGAAGTTAAGATTTAGTTAACTAGGTATATAATTTGTTGTAAAAATTTTCGTTATTTGCGCACTATAATATAATATATTATATATCTATCACGCAGTTATCCGTAAAAAAACCACTACAAACCCTAATAGTTTTATTAGTTTTTAATTGTCACAAATTGTTTATTGCCGGTCCAAAAAATCATTATGCTGAATAATAATATAATTAATTCAATAGAAAAAGATATGTTAGTTTTGTGTAATCCGTACAGCATAACCATGCATCTATCGATTCCAAGTTCTATGAGAATAATAATTGATAATCGAACCGATTCATTAACGATTATACACTACCCATCCCTACTGTAAGTTGTCAACATTTTTGACAGGTGTATGCATTTTTGCGCGTGTGAGTGTCTATGCCCACGGTAGCTTAGTGCTAGTGGGCGAACGAATATCTGCCCTGAAATTTATGTGTGCGTGATTTCATGTTTTACATAAGTTAATTAAATTCGTTCGTAAGACGCAAAAAAATACACTTACCAATTTGGTTTATTTCAAAAACAAACATCTCCCAGTTCACGACATTTCCATTTTCCATTTTCAAATCCGCAAATGTAGTTTAGAATTCTAAATTCAAATCGTATTTTTTTTAATGCCATACCAATTTCAAAATAAAATAAAAATCATTTGTTTACATTCTTATTTCAAATAGCACAAGTTTTCACCACGACAGTATAAGCACGTTTTAGTAAAGTAAACTTTTTAGTCCCACTGCGCTTGCGTTAAACTATGCCAGAATATTTAGTGATAGTGGGTTTGCAGCGTTTTCATCGACCTTAAGAATTATGGCTGCAATATGATTTACTTCAAGTCCTGGCTATTAAATTAAGAATTATCGTTTCAGGGGAAAACATACGGTACCTACCTAATCACGGCCTAGATAAAATAAAAAGTACCAAGAGTTCTGATCTTCCTTGAATTTATATTCTTTGACGGGCCAGTTGGCGCAGTTGGTTATGGTTTTTGTTTTGTAAATACGTACTTAATATACATAATTACACCCAGACTCAGGACATACAGACATGTTCATGCACACAAATGCATGTCCTGTGTGGGAATCGAACCCACGACCTGCGGCGCGTAAGGTGAACCTTAACCAACTGCGCCAACTGGCCCGTCAATTAAGTTTGTTTGTTACGCCTAAATTACTTAACTGATCGCGATGAAATTTGTCATACAGATAGGATGGAGAAGGACTTAGCCTACTTTTAGGGTTCCGAATCAAAAAGTGAAAAAAGGTATTAGGACCGGTTTTCATTTATTTATTAAAGCGAAAGGAAAATCTACAGCATTTAAAATATAATATATAAAGTGACAATAAAGTTATTCTGTTGACAGCCAGTCATATTTATAGCTTGTTTTTAGGGTTCCGTATCCAAAGGGACGCTATTACTAAGCCTTCGCTGTCCGTCCGTCTGTTAGTGAAATTTTCACAGAAAGTGTATTTCTATTGCCGCTACATATAACAACAAAAAATAAAAACCAGTCAAAAGCGAGTCAGGCTCGCTAAATAGAGTACTAATAAAAGCAGTTAACTTTTATTTTTTACTTTTCCCACGAAAAATTTTTTTTTTTTGTTTTTTTAGACTGCTCTTATTTTTAAAAACCTTACGTTAAGCTCTATCAAATGTCACATCACACGATTTGTTAAACTTTTTTTGGATCTAAACTAACCCTCGAAATAATTAATCTAAAATTAGTTTTTATTAATATTCTTATGAGTGGTATGCGCGTCGTCAAGATCTATCACTGTGCCAAATTTCAAGTTTCTACATTGCTTGCGGTATTCGAGAAAAACCTCTGTGAAATAGCGATCTTATAATGGTTCCGTTTTTTCCTTTTCCGGAACCCTTCATGTACAAATGTGACTCGCACTTGGCCAGTTTTTTGTTTACAGCATAATAAAACGAATACAATCACGCTATAAAGCTCAGTCGTCATAAATTGCTGACGGTTACATTGAGTGGTTTTCCTATAATTTATACACAATGTTTTTTAAGATATTTTATCCTTAATTGACTATCGATTGGTGACAAAAAACTGGATGTTTGTTTTCGTCTTTTTGTTTTTTAAAAATAAAGGAATGATTCTTTCGAGTAAAATTTTGTTGCCATATCCTGTATAAATGGCAAAATTACAAAGATATGAAGGAAATTCAGGAAGGAAGTTCAATCAAAGACCCAAGGTAATTCCGCTCGTGCTGCAAGGAAACCTTTTCATCCAAAATCAATTTCAAAAATTATCGTGACATTAGATAATTCCTGTCAATCCTCTTTTTTATGAATATGCATTCTGGGTAAGCGTCTTACATCCTCGGTCTAAGAACATTTATTTATTACTTCTTCTTCTTCTTCTTTTTAAGTTTGGCAACCAAGCCCAAATTAGGGCTCATTTCTGCCAGTGTCGAGTTATATTATAGTTTCCAGTCACAATAAATCCCTTTCACATAAAGTCCTCAGTCAGTCACCGTCCATAAAAGTCATGTTTTACTACAATGGTGGTCATTGTACTAAAACTCTTCACGGACTTTTTGAGACAACTTGAAAAATCACGATTCACATAATTCATTTAATTTCACTTCACAGGTGCACATGGATGATCTTTAATAGGTAAAATACCACCGAAAATACATAATAAAACTCAAAATACACGAATTTATGAAAATATAAACGAAAATGCTACGTCACTCTGCAAGTTCCCGCCAAAAAGTCTATTTATTACTTATTCAGTATTCCAAACTAAAAAAAATAAAAAATAAAAAAAAGTAGACGTAGCCTTGGAATCATGATGATGATGATTACAAAGTCTATTTGTTTTTTTTGTTTTTTTATTTTATTGTTGGCGTCACACGGCTTGTGTATTTTGCCATTTTCCAGTTATATTGTAAGTTCTAGTCACAATAAATCACTTTCACATAGTCCTCAGTCAGTCACTAATCCATAAAAGTCATGTTTTAGTACAATGGTGGTTGTATTAAAACTTTACGTCGACTTCTTGAAAAGCCAAGATACACATAATTCATTTCATTTCACTTCACTGGATTGATCTTTATTGGATAAAATACCACCGATAATATGCATAAAACTCAAAATACACAAATTTATGAAAATAAAAATGAACACGCAACGTCACTGCAAGTTCTCGCCAAAAAGTCCTTAGACGGCTCTATCATGTTTTTTTTTTAATTTAATTTTGTATTTATGACCAGAAACAATAATTTAAATAAGAAAGAGGTCGCATCGTTACAATACTTAACATTGGTGCCGATTCTGTTGTAAATAACACTAAACTAATTTTAGTCACATCTCATCTCTTTCTTACGAACATTATTGAAAAAGGATAGAACATATTTTAAGATATCAAATTAATCTTTGCCGTCTTATTTTGCGTGCATTTAGGCGTAACCGCGATAGATGGCGACTAAAATTATATTGAAAACAAGCATTGGACTAATTTGACAGGACTAAATTTCTTACATCTTTTTCTTATGTTCTTTGTTAGAAAGAGACATAGTGACATTAAAATTAGTTTAGTTGTGAACAACAGAATCAGGGCCATTGTCTCGCAGTAGCTTTACTAAGAGCCAGATTATATCTGGATCTTGATATTGTGTGCGTACCACCTTCAACCACATTCAAGCCTGTCTGCTTCCTGATTCAAAAACTGACTCAAATGATAATCATTACATAAATCTGCCTTTAATTCTGACTCCTAACAAGGTTTAATAAACACCAGAATACATTCCTTCAAACCAGTCATAAGCACCTTTAGTAATAAAAACAATTTTATAGGGATCTGTGGGCGGTTTTATTGTCACAACTTATTGAGGTTATTTCAATTGTAAGCGCTCTACATACTAGAACTATGTTATTTTATAACCCTACTATACATTGTAAATGTAAGTTTGTATATGAGGACGTGACTTGTTGTTTTTTTTATACGACTAAGTCATTAAACAAGTACCGCCTGATGGTAAACGGTTACCGTAGCCCTATGGACGCTTGCAACACGTGAAACATCGCTCACGCATTACCGACCTTTCCCCCTCACCAATGAGCTCTGGCGACCTTACTTACGCACAGGAACATAACTTTACACAACATAAAGTTATTTGGCTGCGGTATCCTGTAAGTTGGAGGTACTTCCCCAGTCGAGCTACTCTTTCACTCAAAAACTACTGAACGGATTTGGATGAAATTCGGCACAAAGTTAGAATATGTAATATTTTAAGTGGGGTAGAGCATAGCGTTTATTCGCTCAAAGAACAGCTCGACTGGGGAAGTACCTCCACCTTACAGAATACCGCAGCCAAATAACTTTATGTTGTGTAAAGTTGTGTTCCTGCGCGTGAGTAAGGTCGCCAGAGCTCAACGGGGAAGAGGAAAGGTCGATAACGCGTGACCGATGCTTCACGGGTTGCAAGCGTCCATATGCCTACGGGAACAGCTTACCATAAGGTGCCGTGCGCTTGTTTACCGACTTTATAGTATTAAACACACGCGTCATACTTGTGAACAGGTGCTACTTGTGGGGGCTGGTCTGCTTAAGTATGCTATTTACTTATTAAATATAGATTCAGTCTACTTTGTAGTTTTGCCGCCGCGCCGGGGCACGCAATTGTTGTCAGTGCGATTAGAATGTAAATATTATGTAATGAATCTAAGCTTGTTTTGAAAACAGTAATTGCTGAGTTTATTGCCGGCTCTTCTCAGCAAATGCAACCTTCCGAACCGGTATTAGAGTATTAGAGTCAGACCATTCATAAGTGCCTGCGAAGGTCTGTTTGAATAAATGATTTTGAATTTTGAAAAAAAAGTTGGTTTTAAAAAACAAATCGTAGTCGAATTTATTTTCCCTTTGCTTTGTAGATAGGTACAAACTGTTTAATTTATGACAACTTTACCATGCAAAAACCTACGGTGAAACTCTAACCATAAACAAAAACTAGTTTAGCATAGCAATAATCTGCACGAAAAAATATGTCTGGTAAACCTGTTTTGTTTTTAATTAGCAATACTAAAATATATTTGGACTCATAAAAAACGGTTTAAAATAAAATTTACAGCTTTTTGCTCTTGGAACTTCTGTACAATTAGTAAAAAAAATGGTTAAGTGTGTATCGGACATAATAAATTTAAGATTCCGTCGACATTTATTATTACGCTTTCCTAGAGTACAAATCTTCTATTCTTTAATTTAATTTGGTATTTTTTTAAGCGCTCTTGGTGTGGCATTATTAGCCGTTCTTAATCGATCGGCAAAGTTAAGCTACCACCATCGTGGTCAGTCGGAATGGGTGACCGCCTAGTGGTATTTCTAATCGTCCGCTTCCGTGCTTCGGAAGGCACGTAAAGCCGTTGGTCCCGGTTATCACTTAATTGTGATAGTCGTTAAGCTAGTTGGAGGCCTCCTAGGCGGCTTGAAAACTCCAACAGAAGGTTGACCACTAGCCTACCTCCACGGATCCGCAGCACGCTGCAAGCAGCTGGGCACGCGTGGTGTAGTATCTGCCTATTCCCTTTCACCCTTATTTGTGAAAGGAGGCCTGTGCTCAGCAGTGGGACATTATAGGCTGATGATGATAATGAATTCACTCCAACGATATCCACTGCTGCACTTAGAACCACTTAGTCACCATGGCCTTGCACAACAAAATGGTTGTACTATAATAGATGGACTCGTGAGTCATCTACGATTAACTCCCACCCATTTAGTACCAATTGACCTACTATCAACTTGTATAGCAATAAAACTTTACCTAAACTCAATAATTTTTCCATTTTTTTTTACAAAATCTCTGCTTTTATTGGTATTTAAAGCTATTTTAATGCATTATTTTATTTATTCATTTACAATTAGCATAAATTACATACAACGAAAGAAAATAATTATAAAATATGTTGTTTTTCAAACCTATTTATTTTATTTACCTGTAAGTATTTTATTCTTATAAGTACCTATACTAAATCACTTAATCTAAATAATAATAATAATAAACTAATAACTAAAACTAAAAATGAATATTAAAAAATACTAAATTAAACAAAATTTTGTTTAATTTAGTTTTTTTCATTCAAACTTGTATGACGAATTCAAAAAGAGTTTTCTCCCTCTACGGTACCCTAAAAACAGGTCTATTGATCTGTATAACATATTGCATAGTCTTAGGCAGAGGCCAAAAGGGTCAATGTACAATAATAAATCAATGATGACAAAAGTAGCCGGTTATTTCATTACGTTTGATCGTTGTCCTGCAATTTATCAGTTACGGAGCGAGTCGGGGTATACGGGGCGATTGTTGAATCATTTGAAACATTAGGTAGGTAGCTAGTAATTTTTAAGTAGATTTTTATATATGTCGCACTATAGGAAAATTTATATCGACCGTGATTTCCTTGAACATGTTTAATTAAAGAACTTGTTTAACCGACTTCAAAAAAAGGAGGAGGTTCTCAATTCGAATGTTTTTTTTTATGTTTGTTACCTCATAACTCCGTCATTTATTAACCGATTTGGAAAATTCTTTTTTATTTTTAAGGGTACGCTTCCCGTTTGGTCCCATTGTCATCAGATCAGGATTTGATTACTTCTTAGTATACTTTGAAGTCGGTTTAAGGTTTTTGTAAAACAGTCCAATTATTGTCGATCGGGACGTTCGAGCTGGCTGGAATGGCGAGTAAAAAAATAGAAACTAATTTTATGGCAAGGCAACTTTTTTAGGTTCCATTTAGAAGAGCTATTGGGAAATGTGAGAGTTTTAAAGTGTCTGATTGCTTAGATGATAATTTAATTTAAAAAAAACTTATATTTGTTATTTTTTACCTAATTCATGTACACTCCTCCCTTCGCTCATTTCCGCGATTACGAATTGCGCAGTATCGGGATATTTTAGTGATATATGTCGGGACGTTGGGACAGAGGATTCAATGACGGTGACCCGATATATCTGGACGGATGGTAGCCCTATGTATAAGGCCTGAGCTTAAAAACAATGCCATCAGGGTCCGGTAAGTGATGCGAAGGTAGCCCAGAAAGCTTAGAAGGGTAATTCCCTTCTAAGCTTTCTGTGCTACCTTGAACAACAAGTGCAGCTGTCGGAACACACCGGTAGAGATTTGGCGACCGAATATCAACTGAGCGTCTAACGTGCTATGGTTTCCTCTGAATACGAAGTAATATCATACAATGGTGCCGATTCTGTTGTAAATCGCACTAAACTAATTTTAGTCACATCTCATGTCTTTCTTACGAACATGATTGAAAAGGATAGAACATATTTTAAGTTGTCAAATTAATCTTTGCCGTCTTATTTTGCGTGTATATAGGCGTGACCGCGATAGATGGCGACTAAATTTATATTGAAAACAAGCATTGGACTAATTTGACAGGACTAAATTTCTTACATCCTTTTCTCATGTTCTTTGTTAGAAAGAGACATAGTGACATTAAAATTTGTTTAGTCGTGAACAACAGAATCAGGGCCAATGTATTACTTTACTTACATTATCAAAATCAGAAGAGCCAAAATTCGGATAATCATTAAACAATTTTACTTACTATGTTCTTTCTCGACTGACTAAGGCCCGGTTTCAATAATTTACGGACCGGTATCAGTTAAGATTTATTAAAATTAAGACTCTTATATCTTTACTAATAATGAAGCAAAGACCTCAAAGCTTTGCATAGCAGACCTTCCCATATGGAAGTAGCTATCAAAGGTAAAATTAGCTTACGAAATGATCTATATGCCCAGTTTGTCAATAAAAAACCTACCATTGGTAAGCATAACGATTCGTTTTTGTTTATTGAAACCGGGCATTAGCCTCTTTGACATTTTGTTCATGTACCTCGACTGCAGCATACATAGGTACCGCAGTCAAGGTAAAGGTTGTAGGTACGAATACTACACCGAACTTGAGATGGAAGACCACTAATAGGAACACCACAAATCTTTGAAAAACTGTTGCTTTGGTTTGGTTTCATGAAGGGGAACTACATCAGATACGGCGGCATCCATAACTTGATAAGGCACTTATGAACAGACGCAAAATGTATACTAACCACCGCTTCGTAGTTCTAAGAAGACTCCTCGAACCGAACCTAAAGCTTATTATTTGTTTGATTTTCAGCACTTTTTGTATGCCTGTTAAAAAGCTTAAGTCAAACAACCTCAAGAATATACATTGGAACTTAAGTAAAAAAAAGTGAACAAAAAAGCACATAGTGAGGTCGTAAACAGTTGGTGAATAGATGCGCGACACAAGACGCGCCCGGATCTTTCCAGACCAACCCACGCACCGGTCAAACCAGGGGTTGGTAACCTTTTGATGCATTTCATAAAAAAAGCTAATAAATTGCAACAACAAAAAAAAAACTTACCACAAAAATACTTACTTACCATAAATATTCATAATTTTAAATGTTGGACCTCAAATTTATTGTAAAAGAAAACCTTTTACTTAATATAAATTGATAGCATAATTTGAAGTCGTTTGTGAGATATCTTTTCGGATCTGCTGCCGCGGCTTACTTGGTGCGCTCTCTCAACTTGCGCTTGGTAAATTCAAAAAGTATTTATTCAATTTGGGCCCTGATAAGGCACTTATGAACGTTAATCAAATGACTCTACACCGGTTCCAAATACTACTTGAACTGAGAAAAAAGAAATACTTGGTAAACGAAAGAAACAAAAAATACCTGAAAGAATATCCCGTATTACTGATAAATAAATACATGGTCTATTCGTACCAAAAGGAATGCTTAATATAATCTAGAGATTTATGGGAACTTATCATGAATTATTACAAAAAATAATTCAAATTCTGGGACTAGAAGAACTAAGTATTTGATGTTGAACATTACTCGTACTATAATATATAAACTATATTTTACCATTTTATGAATCAAGTATGTTAAGTGATAATATAATTAATCGTAAAGAACATGTTACAATAAACAGCAGTAATTTTAGTACTTAAATGGAAAATTTAATTAATTTTTCTGTTACTTTTATAAGTTAAGGAAAAAAATATTCAACAACAGTCACAATTTATCGTTAGTCTTAGTACGTGTCCAACAGTGGGTTGGGTAAAAAAACTCCTTTGTTTCACTTATCTGCTAAACTTCTATTGCGAACAAATTTTATTATTTCTGCTTGCGTATGATGCGGTATCTCAATTCTTCTAATATCAAAAATACGAAAGTGAGTTACTTTGGTATTACTTGTCATCGCAACGATACCCCAATCATTTTCTTTAGAACGCATACTTTTATCCCGGGTTAATGCGTAAAACCGCGGACAGCTAATTGATCATATGAAAAACAACATTGCATTATCAAAAAATGTTGTCAACCTCTCTTAATCCTGCGCCGATTATCGCCAATCGCGCGTATCTCATGTTCATTCCACCCCGTATATAAGTTGCATATGCGCAGGATCCGCCACATTCACATAGTGACTTCACAAGTTTACTCACATATTTACAATTTTCCTTACAATATGAAGACTTTACTAGTATTCGCTGTTTGCCTGGTCTTTGTTCAAGTAAGTGCTATAATTTATTAATTTCCATTCATTATCTGGATAAAGAAGATTAGACTTAACTCTAGTTCTATCCCTTTATGTATTTTATTAATAGAAAATTCTTATTAACGTCTTTAGGTTTATCCTGTACGATTTATTCTTTGCAGATTTTCAGATAATTTCGACAGTCAGTAAATTAAATTGCATAGATATTAAATAGAAGACATACAATTTTGTATTACTATTAATTTAAAGCATTCAATTGTATGTTCTTAAGAGTATTTTTGATTTTATAGCTGGACAATTTCTTAACAATTTTACGATAAAGTTTGTTTTTGGAGTGAATAGTAATAAAGTTCTAGATAATTTTAGACTTTGTGCAACTCAAGCAATTTTCCTCGTGTTGATATTATCATCGTCGTCGTCTAGCTAGATAATACTCAGATTTCAGAGACATGTTAAATAATTTGATTGAATAACGTGCCAAATATTTAAGTTTTCATTAGGTGGACTAAAATGGCTAATTAAACTGAATAGCAAAGTAGGTACAGTTGTATGGTTGTAGAATAACTCCATTTTGTTAAATTTTGAAGAAAATTCTAATAATAAAAATCTATATCTATAATAAATAGGTTGCCTGATATAAAAAACATGAAATTCATCATTTATTCAAAATAAGGACTATAATCAGAAATAAAAAACTGTGTTACAAAAAACTTAAACCGTCTTCAAAGTACACTAAAAAGTTATCAAATCCTGATCTGATGACAATCAAACTAAACGGGAAGTGTACCCTTCCAAACAAAAAAAGAATTTTCCAAATTGGTTAATAAATGACGGAGTTATTAGGTAACAAACATAAAAAAAATAAAAATATAACCGAATTGAGAACCTCGTCCTTTTTTTGAAATCGATTATAAATATAAATGTGCAAAGCAACAAATCTGTCCTAAATTGGGATAAAGTTCTGAATAGTAACTGACAAATATTCTGATTTCCAAACAAAAAACATCTGCTAGGACTGATTATGTTTACTACAACTTTTGTATGAAAAATGAAAACTAATGTTTTATTCTCATCTATTTGTTAAGGCTCTGACTGAAGAACAGAAGGAAAAACTAAAAAAGCACAGGACTGAATGCCTCCAAGAGACGAAGGTCGATGAGGCGCTTGTGAACAAACTGAAGAATGGTGATTACAAGGTAAGATCTTGAGGTTTATTGAGACGATTTGTACCGAAAAATTTAACCCGTTGGTTATCGCGAGGGCTGCGCGTCCCATTATAAGAATTGATGTTATTGTTATATTTTTAACTGCGAGCCAAGCGATTTATAAGATCGTAAATATTTTATAAATTCATTCCTATAAAGAAACTTAATAAGGTCATATGAATAATTCTGAAAAATCAAAAAGACAGAGCCAAATATAAAAACCCCAACTTAACACAGATGACTGATCCAATCATGATACCTGCAAAAATTACCGAGGATTTAACAATCAATCTATTTCAGACGGAAAATGAAGCTTTATCCAAATACGCCCTATGTATGATGATCAAATCAGAGCTGATGACTAAAGACGGCAAATTCAAGAAGGATGTCGCTCTAGCCAAAGTTCCCAATGCAGGTAAGGACCTTTATACATACTAGAATAGAATAGACTAGAATAGAAAAACATTTATTTGCCACACACCTTAAAATTAACAACATAATACGAAAACAGTATAAAAAAACGGAAATTAGTGTGCAGACAAATTGGCCACCAGCTCAGCATAATGCTGTGCACAGTGAGCACACAGCGCTGATTTTCAGCCGGCGCCAGTGGGACGTTTTGGTCATACGTCCGGGCAAGTGATAGACACCAAAGCAATTTGCAAATAATATAAATAAATACACATAATACATAATACACATAATTATTAACAACACACACATATAAATAAACTCAAATAAAAATAACAAAACAACATTTAAAAGACAAAAAACTGAAATGATCCTAGTTATTTATATACTACCAGTCAGATTCTAAAAATTCCCTCACTAATAAGAAGCCACATTATAACAATTATATCAAAACGTGGAAACGCGGGTGAAACCGCAGCTGGTAAAAACATAAAACACGCTTTTCGATTAGAGACTATGTAGTAAGGAATATATCTTGAAGCTGCAAACTTAGCACATGTACCTTATATTTAAATTTGAAAGCATGAACTGATGTGAGATTGCGGATTGGAGGTGGTAAATTATTCCAACACTTACTAGCCATATAGCTAAAACTGCCTCGGAAGGCCGAGGTGTCAAAATAAGATATTTAGATGCCCTAGTCCTAAGCAGATTCAGATCCAGATCTACTTTAGCAAATTTAGAACTAGGTACCCTATTAGAATAAATTAAATTCTTAATGAAATGGTTGGACCTGTAGAACATAATACGGTGCAACTAGATGCGAAGGTTGAAGGACTAAGTTCTATAGCAACTATTGGGATATTGGCTAATGTCTAGCCAGCTACTGGACGTTTTTTAGCTGTTGATAATGATAATGATGAGTTTGTAAGAGATATTGATAGACAAAACACTACAAATTTCATTTAAAATTAACCTACTGTTGTTTATGCTTCGCCGATGACAAAAAAACTTTCTGACTTTATTTTATAACAGTAAAAAGTAGAACACAAAAACGAGTTAATGAACAGGTTTCATAAGAGGATAAATTAATACCATAATACCTAAAGGATAATTATTGTTGGCCTTCAAAAGGTTTTATAATTGAGGAGGCTTACGTATTTTATTCTGTCTGTCTTCGTAATCCTATGAATATTCTTCGACGATATATTATAATTATTTTAATATATTCAGTTTGGAGACATATAGGAGGCAGAAATAGTAAAGGTCATTGACTGAATGAACAGGTCATCTACCAGTAAAAAAATGTTGTCTAGGTAGAATTATTTAATGAATTCAGAAAAGTTGAAATACAACCCTCAATGCATGAAACCAGAGGAGCTTGTATTTTAATAAAATCATTTCTTGAAATGATTTAATGATATTGGTGCCGATTCTGTTGTAAATAGCACTAAACTAATTTTAGTCACATCTCATGTCTTTCTTACGAACATGATTGAAAAAGGATAGAACATATTTTAAGTTGTCAAATTAATCTTTCCCGTCTTATTTTGCGTGTATTTAGGCGTAACCTTGATAGATGGCGACTAAATTTATATTGAAAAAAAGCATTGGACTAATTTGACAGGACTAAATTTCTTACATCATTTTCTTATGTTCTTTGTTAGAAAGAGACATAGTGATATTAAAATTAGTTTAGTTGTGAACAACAGCATCAGGGCCATTGCCTTAAAACCTGTCCCTACTTTAATTTATTTTTAAGGCTTATTTGTTTTCGCCTTGGATGTTATTAAAAAGATCAACGTAATGCTATTATTTTCTGACCGAGACAAAACTCGTTACTCGTCGCTTTCTGTAATGATCATTTTTAAACTTTCATTAAAATGATGATACCAATGACACAAATTTTACCTGATCATTGGCATCTGTTTATTCCATCGAGTTTATTTTCATTTTATTCAATTAAATGCTTACACTTAATAATTTATTAATCAGCATCATTATCAAACCTTATTTTGCACTCGCAGTGACTCCGGTATTGCAGGATTCCATAGGTGATTTTGACTACTTGACATCAGATGACCCGTTAGCATCTTTACTTATTTGTATAAAACTTCTGAGAATCGAAAATTCTCTTCAAATCCTCTTTCAAATTCGATCTTATCTTCAACGTCATCCAACCAATTAGTATTGATGGTCATAAGACCATAACTTTTTTATGTACTTCCAATAACTCTGACCAAGACATAGATCCATCTTTTGGGAAGCCCTTCGACTCACTGCTTTTGACAACAACTATTATTAACCCAAGTATTTGTTTTTCTACTTTCCAGCTGACAAACCCGTTGTTGAAAAGCTGATCGACACTTGCCTGGCCAACAAAGGCGCCACCCCTCACCAGACTGCCTGGAACTACGTCAAATGCTACCACGAGAAGGACCCTAAGCATGCAATCTTCTTGTAAATCTATTGTTTCATGCCAGTTCTAATAAACTTTGGAAAACCGATGATCTTTAACTGCTAAACTATCATCAACATAAATTATGCTATTGGATGATTTACTTGATGCTTTGAAGAACTTTGCTTCGTCATCAAACTTGTTATTTTCATTGTCATCGCTTAATAGAAGCATTAGAAGTCTTACTACTCATTTGTCTGATTCATTATCAGTATTACAACTGTCTACATTATTTAATTTTCATTTTCTATAATATTATTAATTTTTATTATTCAGTTTTGTACTTGGAGAATGATACAGGGATGCTATGATTTGAAATCATAGAGTGAAATTTTAAAATACTTACATAATTAGATGTAAAAGTCATTAACTGCCTGAACGAATTTAATTTTTTGATCACAAATAAAATATTTTGAAAATTGAAATTTCATTTTTTATTTTATTATCCTAAACTTATGTCATATGCTTTCTATCCCGGAAACGTGGGTGAAACCACAAGGAACAGCTTGTATTTTTATATTACAAACAACAGTTATAGTATAGTATAAATTCTCGTTTTTTTTTTTACTGTTTATAGGCCTGTGTTTGACCGCAATCTCACCTTGGTAAGTGGTGATGCGGCCGAAGATGGTAAGCACACAAAGCCTAGAAGAACTGGTCTGGTCTCAAGTGCAGACACACCGAACACGCCGAAAGGTGCTTGGCGACAGATTTTCAACTTGAGGGTGGTAGCCAGCCAGGCGGGTACTACAAAGTACCCTACCACCGTGCTATGGTTTCCTCACGATGTTTTCCTTCACCGAAAGCTCAAGCTCATTGTAGGATTCGAGCCCGGGACCTTCGTCTTGGTATCCGACGTCACTACCACTGAGCTATCATCGCCTTAAAAATGAATCTCTTTTTTTAATTAAACCTTTGGTAGGACTTTATATAGTAGAGTCCATTAATTATTTACTTAAAAGTCCTGAGAGGGGGAATATACCGCTAAAGAAAAGTCATCACCAATGACGTCAGACGTCAACCAAGTGGTGTGTCACGTCTCATCTTTAGTGGAACGTAATCTCTCTTCTATCTTCCGTAAGAAAGGTGAGAGGGAGCCCGAGAAATGTTGAGTCATTACATGGGGATAAGGGGAGTCGAAAATGGCCAAAATCATCCGTAAATAAGTGGCCCCGAGGACTTAAAAAGTTTTGAAAGAAAGTAAGCTCATTCAAAACTATCTTTATAAGATAGCTTAATACATATTTATAAAATGTAGAAATATAGGGTGGCAAACAAGCATACGGCCCGCCTGATGGCAAGCATCACTCGCGCGTTGCCGACCCCGAAGAAATCTCTTCACACCCTTTTTGAAGAACCCCATGGCGAGAGTTGCGATGGTGAAAGGTAGCCGTGGGCATCAAGTCGAACAATTCTTTACAATACTCTCCGGTGTTACAAGAACGGTAGAACACACATAAGGAGGCAAAGTCTCTCCTCAGACTAAGGCTCTAAATCGCTTGTGAGCTCGGGATCGTCGACAATTCTAGGCAACAACGGCACGTCGCTGAACCGAGTCTAAAGGCCCAAGCTGGTATCGAGGTGCCCCCGCCCATAGATGACAGCAGTACTCCATATGAGGCTCTACACAAATTGATGTTGTTCGTCTTCTAAACTAGTTCTAAGTTCAAAAATTCAAAATAAAAAAACCTTTTTTGACCTAATCTCATCTAAATGTAAATAGCGAGATAATTTACAATAGGAAAGGTACGCATCACTAGAACAATGGATGCAATTTCATAATAGTGATCATGTTTTTTTTTACAATAATAGTATTTTCATTCCATATCCTTGTTATAGATCATGTCGTTTAATATAAAAAGATACAAAATAATAAGCTAGTCAGTCTTCATCAGAATTTGAGACTGAGAAGTTTTATTAGCAAAAATGAAAAGTGCTTTAGTTTTGCTTTTTTGTTATGTCGTTTCATCACAGGTAAATATACAATCACAGACTACGGAGGACATATTCTCGCTAACAAAAAACTGTGTCTATGGAGTCGGCCACCTCTTACGCACACCTTAGTTGGCTATTCCGCGGGAAATTAGACTCTGTCGCCGTTTACACAGAGTCGATTACTCGCGCTCAACTAATGTGTGAATGTGTGCGTGCCGGCTTGTACGTACAGCGTGGTGGCCGACTCGAGTGACACAGTTTTTTGTTAGCGAGAATTTATCCGACTTTTTTACATATGTGTATACAATTTAGTAAAAAAATCTCGACTCTTCTTCAATTGCCCTCATTCTGAATGGAAATCAATTCAAAGTACACGACGCTATGTCTTCAAAGCCAGAGTGAATACTTAGGCATAATCTGGGTAAGCGTACATCCTCGACCTCGTTATAACTCCTCATGGGGTCAGTCGAAAGCCAAACGCTAGTCCATCTCACTATCTCAGTAATAGAAATGCGAAACTTTGGATGTATGTATGTTTGTTACTTAATCACGCTTCAACAACTGAACGGGTTTGGATGAAATTTGGCACAGTGATAGAATATGTTCTGGATTAACACATAAGAGTATTTTTTATCCCGAGAAAGCAATATATCCCGGATACGCGGGTGATGCCGAAAAGAACGCGTGCGATGCGAAAGAGCCTTTTAAGGCGATGATAGCTCAGTAGTAGTGACGTCGGATACCGAGATGAAGGTCCCGGGTTCGAATCCTACAATGAGCTTGAGCTTTCGGTGAAGGAAAAACATCGTGAGGAAACCATAGCACGGTGGTAGGGTACTTTGTAGTACCCGCCTGGCTGGCTACCACCCTCAAGTTGAAAATCTGTCGCCAAGCACCTTTCGGTGTGTTCCGATAGCTGCACTTGAGAGCCAGTTCCTTCTAGGCTTTGTGTGCTTACCACCACCGGCCGCATCATCACTTACCATGGTGAGATTGCGGTCAAACACAGGCATATAAACAGTAAGAAAAAAAATAAAAGAACATTGATTGCAAACTATCCAATCAGTTCAATGCTGCCGAAATATGGATATGACTACAATATTATAACTAGGGTATGTGATTATGGGGCCGAAAAGCTAGGAAGGGTAAGTAAGTAAGTAAGAAACATTTATTCACAGCACAAATAAAAGTAAAACAAAAGAGCAAGAAACATACAGGAAGATTTAAAACTAGGCAAAATTATATATAAAGTACAAAACAGAAAGAATAAAAAAAAAAACGCGTCGACAACGGGGGTGTGCTGTCAAAAGGGTACCAGGCTACCAGCTCAGCATGTGCTGCTGTATAACAACAGCGCTGATTTTCAAAAAAGTCAGTGCAAAAAAAAAAATATAAAACAATAAAAGAAAATATAAAACATACATGTTTACATGCCATTCACCCTGCGCACGACCTACGGGTAATGGCGGACTACACCGGAAAATGCTTGGTGACAGTTTTAATATACAATGACTACACAGATTCCCTGCTATGGTCATCGCCACGGCATTTGTCGTAGACTGAGATCATCCACTTATACCATAAGATTTCCCAAAAACATGTATCTAAAGTTTTTTCCAAAAACAGGCCACTGAGAACGTGACCCAGGCCAAGACAGATCAATTAGAGTGCATTGATGAAACAAAGGTGGATGCTGATCTGGTGGCACAGTTCAATAATGGAACTACCTGGAAGGTAATTCTGTTGTTTGACAAGTAATTCTATATAGAGGACATAAGACTCATACTTAAACAAATCCAATATTATATTCAAGTGTGATTGGCTGGCAGAGAACGTTAAGAGTTATCTAATGGTAGCAACAGCTAGATTTGCTGTTGCTTCCTGCTATCCTTTTCTTAATTCTTTGTGTTTTTAACCAATTTGTAAATATTTTCATCATAGTTCCTCATAAATTTATAAATCAAAGGTCTGGATGTTTGTTATTCAATCATATCTTACTAGCTGAATGGATTTAAATATTTGACACAGATCATAAAAACATAGGATACTTCTTACCGTGGGAAACACGAGAAATCTCGGGAGAGTTGATGAAACTGCACACATACTTTTAAGTTTACTATAATATTTGTTTAATTTGGAACAGAAAAACTATCCGGCATTGAAAAAGTGGGTTCTGTGTGTATTGAGGAAATCGAAACTGATGTCAGCGCAGGGTGTGTTCAGGATGGATGTGGCTTTGAAAATGGTTCCAGAGACTGGTAAATTGACTTTTCCTTATACTATTCATAGACAGTCAATTAATATTATTTAATGAGAAAGAGGAGTAAAAAAGGCAAACTAGGGAGTTTAATTTTGGCCGTTAGTTTTTAACCGACTTTAAAAAAAGGAGGAGGTTCTTAATTCGGTGGTTTTTTTTTTATGTTTGTTATCTCATAACTCCGTCATTTATTAACCGATTTGGAAAATTCTTTTTCTATTTGAAAGGGTACACTTCCCGTTTGGTACCATTGTCATCAGATCAGGATTTGATTACTTATTAGTGTACTTTGAAGTCGGTTTCAGTTTTTTGTAAAACAGTCCAATTATTTCACCATGAACTTTAGAAAATAATTGAAGGGCATACTTTACGCCTATTTTACAAGCTTTTATTTAACTTGCAATGTATGTGTTTGTCCGGGTGGAATCTTGCAACTAGAATTTCATCCACTTTCAGTGGTCAAATTGACTTGTTATTTGGTATACATTAGTATATTGGATGACACTGCAAGTACATTTGCTTGCTTTAAAAATGATTTTTTTAACAAAGACTTTATAGCACTGAATGGGAAAAGCCTATGGTCAGCGGTGGACTTGATTAGGCTGAATATCATAATGAGGATGCACAAAATTTTTAAGATTTCTAAATGACTTATTATTGTGCATCTATGTCTAAGTACAGTAGTACCTCAGAGTATATAAATACTACGTGTAGTACCCAACTGATATGGCTTACTGATGTACCTGCGCAGAAGATACATTTTCAAAGCACGGGAAATGCTATTGGTCGGCAGCTGCCGCCATGTTAGCGCGCGCCGTGCGTAGGGGCGCGACTTACGAGGGAGACGGAACTAACATCTGCAGTGTATTATGAACCTTATAGTAGTGATCTAATGTTGATTGTAAGTTTTAAGCATTCTTTCGTTAATCTTCGGGGCCATACTTACTTTTCTGTGCGAACGAAGACTCACGACGTGCCATATCAGTTGGGTAATACTGTAATGCAAAATGTACAATAAAATTAAGTTAAATAAAAAATATAATAATAAAGGTAAAAAATGGCGAAAAATATGTTATTCATTATACTAGAGTAACGTAAATACTAAACCCCTTATTCATAATCGCTTTGTAACTAAATCAGTGTAATAGTGTGCCCCGTCTCACTCTTTCGATCACAAAATGTCACGTGTCAGATAAAGACTTCGGAATTTTAGCTAATCAACGTTTGATAACTTTATTATGAATAAGGGGGCTTAAGCTTTATTAAAAAAAAAACTTTTTCAGCTATAAATGACGCAGAGAAGCTTATTGACGACTGTCTTAGTACCACAAAGTTGCCACCCGAAGATATAGCTTGGAATTACATCAAGTGTATTCATGAAAGAGATGAAGTACTACAATTCCCAAATATTACAATAAGCTCCTTGAAATAAGTTATTTTTTTATGATATTTGGCACTGCATTTTAAAATTAGTGACATCTAGTTGTGAGTTGAATTTCACTTGGCTAATCAGTGCCATCTATTAGTATATCCTGTAACTATTTAAATAAGTATAGAACCAACGATGATTTGGAATAAAACCTTTGAACATTTTTTAAAACATAAAGAAAAAAGTTGTTCGACGAAAAAAACTAGTTTTACTAAATATCTGTGATAATTATTGTAGCACCATAAAAATGTATAGTTTGAATTTCAAAATCGAATTGCTTTATTCTTGTTCATGTTATAGTCTCTTACTTTGTATATAGATGGCGCTGAAATGAATGGATATAAATTATTTCCATAAAAAATAATTAAACTTTGCTCTATTTATTATTATGTAATTAAAATTGTGTGTGATATTTAATTATAATAGGTTTCTGTATAAAGTTTTTTTATTTCAAAATCAAATCTTGTTTTCTGTCTTCTATGCCTTATATGCCTGTGTTTTCTGTTCAAATAGTATCTTACTTGGTTCATAGATGGCGCATAAATAACTGGATCTAAAATAATTATAAGCATCTGGAATAATGGAAATATGCTTTGCTCACAGGCTTTGCTTGTAATTATGATAATCTATCTTATTATTCGGTTGGTGTAAAACTAATAACATTATGAATTAAAAATATCTACTCAAATAATGATTTTGTATTTTTTGTGATACAAAAACTTTTACATAATTTTAATAGGCACAGTTATTATAATAGTAAGCACGTGATAAAAAAGAGGTTTTCATAATTGGGGATCCTGAACCCATTGATCGTCGACTGACCCCAGGAGAAGAAGGAATGTACGCAGAAAGTGAGTTCCACTCCTTTGCTATTCGCATATATTATTATATGATGAAGCGGTGTGTCTGTATATACAGGGTGTATTTCGCATGGTAACGCAAACTTCGCGAAAAGGCTACACCTAATGCCACTAATCAAATTGTGAAAGTCATTCACCTCGCTAATGATCGGTTATAGAAATTGTCATTTTCAAGCGCGCAATGTATTGTGAACACCGCGATTTAAACGCGCGATAACGTTGTGCCTACGTCGCTGACTGCAGACGAATATCGCCATACGACACCGTTTCTAGTTTTATTTACATTTTGTGAAAGTAATGAATTAATAACTTATTTATTTTAAATCTCTTTGGGTTAGGTAAGAATAACGATTATGAACAGTCTAAAGTAAAAAAACTCAATATTTTTTTTTTAATTTGCGAAAAACGACGAAAAATTCCAACATGGGGGGGGTCCAGAATCATGTCCTAGACCCATGGTATCCGTTTGTGCCGCGATGTCCCTTACACGCTGTATATAAGCAGGATGTCAACATCGTGTAGGTGGAATTATCCCGGCGTATTGTGTTATTTGTAGTCCAGTGGATAAATTAGATTGAACAGTTCCTAAGCTCTTTAGAAACTAGCTATAGTCCCACAAACTTATCTGGCCCGGTGGTCAAAGGAACTAACGACGCCATTTTGAAATGTCAAGCGCCATTGGGCAATGAGAATATAAACAAACTACGTTCATTGGTTGTTTGCTCCGCCAAATATGATAACAGCGACTCTCTCACCGGGTCAGGTAAGTTTGTGGTTCTATAACTGAACCGTGGTAAACCTCACACTTTGAAAAACATAAGACATCATTTGAAATTCAGATAACGTACCACTGACGTTACAATGACGGCATAAACACACTCTCCACCTGCGACACAACACTTCGATTAAAACTATAAATTTAACTTTGGTAATAAATTAAAAAAGCCATAATGATGAATATTTTTAATATAGTCAAGATCGCGTGAATGGACAAACTGTGTAATATTGCATTTATTTTATTTATCAATACGCATACACCTGCTTTTAGTGACAATTTATAAATATCTATTATTTTATGACATATAGAATACAATTTTATAATGATTTTAATTAAAAAAAAAACTCTTGGAATACGTTGTGACACTGGCACATAACCATAGTTGTACATAGTATATTATTAAATCTGTGAGCATAGCTTTAAAGTCGCTTTAAAAAATCTCTATAAGGACGTTTAGAAAGTAACTTTAGACTTGTAAAAGACAGCTAAGCAGGTCTGAGAATTGAAGAAGAGATGTACCTATACAACATTTGGAGACAGATCAAAATCAACCCAGAAGCAGATCTTCTGGATTGATATATGAGGCTTTTACTCACCCGGGGGCTGAACCGCTAATTAACCCTTAATTTGACTATGTACGCTGTAACGGCCAAAGGTTCTGTTTCCAGGGATTCAATTCTTAAGAAAAAACACTGACCGAGGTACCACTGATTACCAACATAATGGTTATTGAATGAGAACAGTGGGGGCACCTGGATACAGCTTGGATCCAGGAGGATGGAGCTTGGGCTGTTTACCTCGGATCAGCGGTGTACCATTAGAATGTTCAATGATCGACCCGACCCATAAAGCGGCTCGGTCTGAGGATAGACTTTGTCTCGTTCTGAGTAATTGATTGACTTGATGCCCACGGCTACCTTCCTCCATAGCACCTCTCACCTCGTCGTTAAATTGCTCCTTCTATATTTAAGAGTAGTGCTCTTGTCCGGGTAGCTTATTCTTCTGCTCTATCTTTAACAAAATTTTGCACGTCTATTTTTACCTTCACTTGATCTATGTAACTTATTCTTGGACTTCCCCTTGCTCGCTTAACCTTGTCACAGATTCAATCCTCTGTGCCCTTGTGGCGCGTCACTAAATCACGCGTCTTATCAAGAACAGAAAAAACAGTAATGATAGAACTACCCAGAGGACCTGTCACAGTCTCTATCGACAGAGTTAAACCGTGTTGGTAGATAATTACCAGGAGGCGAACCCTAGTCGCATACAGAATGACGGCCCAAAAACTACTCGGTCGGGCCGTCGAATTAAATTTCCTGATTTTTTCCAGGCTGGAGCATAGCATTCCCAGGGGGTTGGTGTGGCGCGTCACTAAATCACGCGCACATCACTAGAGCTCGGCGCGGCGGGCGACGCGCGGGGGCGAGGAAGCCCTCGAGTCGCAGACGCAGCGCGGCAGCGGCAGTTTACGTAGTAACTATTTAGTCATCTGTGGCAGTGCTTCCCGGATCGGCTTACACGCAACTCCTATGCATTTCATTCGCGCGCGTACTAAAGCTTAAAATCATCATATTTCCTAAATCGCATGATCTATATTGTTCTTCTTTCTATAGTATATATATAAATTGTAACTGCTTGCTTCTAAACTATCTAGAACATTACACCACTTGCCATTATCAAGTAAACCGAGTTTAATTTCTATGCTCCTACCCATCGCCATCTTTCCTTCTATTATTTATAATTGACAAATTCGTCGTGTCGTATGAGATGGCCAAATATCTTTCCCCTCCTATCGTGTATCGACTCCATAATGTTCCTTTTCTCTTTTACTCGACTCAATACGTCCTCATTCGTCACCCTCTCATTCCAGCTAATCACATTTCGAAGACCTCCAGTCTTTCCTTATCCCTTTGCGTCATTGTCCACGTCTCACACCCATATAGTGCTATGCTCCGAAAATATGTTTTAATATTCTTAAGCTTCCTTGAGATTTTAATTTGTACCTATTATACGCAATAATAGTTATACAGGGTGTTGTTTTGGTCGGCGACAAGCGACCCAGGAGCGGTAGTACAAAATATATATTCCCCAAAAATGGACTTAATTCCATTAAATACTGTAAATATGTTGAGAAATACCTTATTCAATTTGAAATAAAATTACCGCAAAGTATGTTTACTAGGCACGTGCACAGATTAGAGCTAGGCGCAAGCCGCCATCGCCCCTCCCCTTTACTCCCTCGTACTCCCGTTGAGTATTATGTCTACACTTTAGCTTATTACATGATTTTCAACATTTTTATTTTTTTATTTTTATTATTAAAAAAAATAAAGTATTTTTTTTATATTTTTTTTAGGACCAGTATCATTTGTTTTGTCGACCCTGAGTCGCTCGTCGCTGACCAAAACAACGACCTGTATGTAACTGACAGATGTGATACATCAATACGCGGATCCCTTTAGTCACCCATAAATATATCTCTATCAGCAGATCAATCTATCAGGGCTTTATTCTACAGAACCGTAATACCTAATCAGAGACGAGACGTTATCTACCGCAGTAGTTAAATCGTACAAGGTAATTGTTGTACTTTTTGTAGAATAATAAATACCCTATTGTTCATACTTAAACATCTAATCTAATAATATATATAAAATGCTTTTGTGGGTACGTAAATACGCAGTTTTCTCAATCACCACCAACCCCAATCAACTTCCCGTTGGGGTGGTAAATACCCCTTGGTCTCCAGGTGGTAGTAAGGGAGTTTGGTCGC
Organism: Polyploca ridens; assembly: GCA_951394255.1. Classification (NCBI taxonomy): domain Eukaryota; kingdom Metazoa; phylum Arthropoda; class Insecta; order Lepidoptera; family Drepanidae; genus Polyploca; species Polyploca ridens. Next base: position 2,194,002 of record OX596264.1, on the reverse strand, counting down.
GGTGGGTGGAAGGGGGTGGTTGTGGGTGGCGAAAATGTTAAAACATATATTGCTGTCCTTTTCTAACGCATGAGGACTTCTGAAAAGATCTCAAAATTTCTGGAATGGAAAATGTGTAAAACGGTTATAATCGATTTGGAATGTACTAGAAAGTTCAACAAATATCTGGAATGATCTAGAAAATTCTAGAGTGAATGCAAACTATTATAATCGATATAGCATGTTTTGAGAAAGTTCTACAAATTTCTGGCTTCATCTAGAAAGTTCCAAAATGTCCAAAACTACTAACAGTTTTATCGAATCAAGTTAGAATGTTCGAGAACGTTCTAGAATTTTGCCGAATGATCTGGAATGTTCCAAAATGAGTGCAATTGATTATGATCGATTTAGAATGTACGAGAAAGTTCTAAAATGAGTGCAATTTAAAATGATAGAGAAAGTTCTAATTTTTTTTGATTGATCTGGAAAGTTCCAAAATGTGTACGAGTGTTATTATTGATCTATTATTGTTATTGTTTTAACTAAAAGAACCAAATCGAAATCGAAAATAGAAATCTATAATATCTGTTAAAAATGTATCCTTATATATTTTTTATACCACTAAATATGCGATGTATTTTAACCCGAGCAACGCCGGGATTCGCTGCTAGTTGTTTTATAATTTTAGAATTAGCATAAGATTACCTTATTATAATATAACCTACCTGAGGTATGACTCTCATACCTACCTTTTTTTTTTTTTGTTATCCGGATGGAAAACGTCTAACACGTACCCCCCCGCTGAGGGCACAGCGAGAGGGTTATGTCCGCGTCACACGGACTAAAAACCACCCGGGTGTCCATACACTGCCTGAGTGCCGGGTCAGTGGGATCAAGCTAGCATTCGCCACTTTCCCGGCAGGCCTTGATCCTCTTCGGATCCCGTCTGAAGGGCCTTGCCCTCTACTCCGCCTCTAGCGGGCACCCAGGACACCGGGTGCTCCCCGCCTGGGCCTCTCATACCTACCTACCACTTAAAAAATACTGTGAGGTACACCAGGTACAGGTTGCTGGCACGTAACTTGAGCAGATTCATTAGACTATTTTTATTTTTTATTTAGTTAGTTATATACCGATTTTTTAAAAATAAATTATGTCAATAACCATAGAATAATGACAAGCAAAGAACAACTGAAAGCCAGTACACAGAACCGTCATTCAGCATCAGTGCCTTATAGGGTGGAAACACACATTATTATATGCTTCTTTTACTATATTTTTTTTTATCAAAAGTTTTAATCTTACTTCACCATCAGCCTATAATATCCTACTGCTGAGAACAGGTCTCCATTCACAAATGAGGGTGAAAAGGAATAGGCAAAGATTCCACAAAGCCCACTGCAGATTGGTGCTTCAGAAACGAATTCAGCAAAATACCTATAAAATGAACAATTTGGGAAAGCGCACAGATTACAGATTCTGTCATCTGTGGAAGAGCGTATCAAAAATAAGATTTCAATATAATATTTGTTTGCTTTTTCAGCTGCAATTTGAATATTATTATTATTCATATCATGTAAATAAACTTTACATCATACTCGACTAAGTAATAGGTATTTTAAAAATGTTAACCTAAAATCAAGACCACAGAAGATTGACGTTAAAATTTGGCTTTAGGTACCCCCAGGCACTAAATTACCAAAGTGATCTCTTATAAGATAAAACGAAAGGCCTTCAAATGGAGTTATAATAATATATGGTAATTGTATAAGCGTTTGGATTAACATAAGATGTGTACAGTTAATTGAGATTTTGAACACAATAATTGGTTGGTTTTCAGCATTCAAAAATTTACTAAAAAACAAGACGTATAAAGAAGACGCTACACATCACAATTATGTTCCACTCAAGTGAGGCCATCCGGCCACAATTTTTGTTGTAGAACGATGAACGAAACGCGTAAGCGCCGTGAAAATAACGGTGTTTGCGAGAAAAATACTCATAAAATCGTTCTGATAGCGCTACGTGTTTCTACTGTCTGCTTAGAAAACTAATAATTGTTTCAGCGCTAAAGAGAACTTTAGTTCATTCTAAAAAAGTGGGACATAACCTTTACTTATGATAGCTTCTCTATACATAGTAATAATAGCCCAATGTAAAAAAACCACATATCGTAGCGCTGATATTCCACATCCCAACGGTCCGTAGTACAATTTCAAATATTTCTCGCTACTTTGAACTTTATATACACCTATATAAGTACAATAATACATGACATTAGTAGATAAGTACCTATACATAGAAAGGGTTATTTTAACCAGGTCGCGACAATTACAGTTAATCTAAACTACGATCAGCGTTGTTCCTCTATGTTGTGAACGTCAACTATGTATGTATTGTGTGTACTATATACCGCATTCTCGGTACAAATATGACGGATATGAGTATATAGTTATTTATTTATAGTAGTTAAGGTTGGAGTTTGAATTTTGTATATTTGGGAAATGTCTGAGAAGTTGACGATCGGATATGTAAACCATAGATTTGACGGGCCGATTGGCGTGGTACGTAAGACGGCGCCCACTGACTGATCTGGGGGTCAAGTTTGCTAAAATGTCATACTGACAGATCCTATTGCAATTCCATTATCATTGAGCCGATGTGCGCAGTCTACTAATTCATAATGGTCTCATAATGAATTAAAAGAATTTTGGTACAAAAACTGTCAAAACTGACAACGAAAAGTGTCAAAACTGACAACTAAAAATCATTGTGGCACGATTGTAGTTTCAGCGGAAAATTATCGCAAAGCTATTATGGCGCCATTATGACGCTATTGTGTTAGTAGACTACCAAAACTGTAAAATGTGGCAATTTTGACACCACTCATAGCTAGTTCATTGGAACACAATTGTTATAGCTGACTTGGGCCCCCAGGTCGTCGGTCCACCTGGTGGGATGGTCATCCCGCCGGAAACTTCCATCCACACTCTTCTATGGTCTGTGTTTCCCGATACCTTTATCTTATCAAAGGCTAGAGTGTAAAGTCGTTTTCTAGGTAAGCGTGCTCACATACTCGGCCTTGTTGTTAACTTCTCCTGGGGCAAGCCCATTTTACAAAACAAAACATCTTGAAAATCTGAGGTTGCCGGCTTATTTCGTCAATCCAGGGACATTTCACCAGTCTACTCTTATTAATTTTAAGGATGGGCAACACAGGTAACAGAACCACCAATCAGGCAGACAATCTACCTGCTGCTCAGCTTTTTGATTTAGAATTTTGAAATTGCTTACTATGTTTATGAGGTTTCAATTCAACGTTATGGACTCATCTATTTAGTAATAGGTATTCATAGTGCATTTATGGACTTTATAATATTGACTCTCCCTTGTCCTCTCTCATAATTACAGCTCATAATACAGAATACTTACTACAATATTAATAAATATAGTAATGAAAACTATGCTTGTGTGTAGCAGGGTAGCTTTTCACTCTGGCAGAACACATCTTATGTAATACAAAAAAAATCCTAAGTTTGAAAGGTGGTAGAGTCAACTGTGACGTTCATAAGGGCCTAAACTGAATAAATTACTTTTTGATTTTGATTTTGAAAACAGTAATTGCTGAGTTTATTGCCGGCTCATCTCAGCAAAGGCAACATTCCGGACTACGCGTTAGATTCTGACAATACTTAAGTGCCTGTAAATGCCTACTTGACAAAATAAAAGTATTTTGATTTCATCACATTACCTACAACCCTTAGAGAATTGTTTCATACCCATTTACGTAAAAAAAATATGGTTACTTTGTACGTTTTTTTTTTCTTTTTTTTTCTATTCACAAATTATACAGGGTGTATTTCGCATGGTAACGCAAACTTCGCGAAAAGGCTACACCTAATGCCACTAATCAAATTGTGAAAGTCATTCACCTCGCTAATGATCGATTATAGAAATTGTCATTTTCGAGCGCGCAATGTATTGTGAACACCGCGATTTAAACGCGCGATAACGTTGTGCCTACGTAGTATGTCGCTGACTGCAGGCGAATATCGCCAACAACAATAATACCTACACCGTTTCTAGTTCTATTTACATTGCTACTTTTAGTGAAAGTAATGAATTAATAACTTATTTATTTTAAATCTCTTTGGGTTAGGTAAGAATAACGATTATGAACAGTCTAAAGTAAAAAAAACTAAAAAAAAAAATTAAAAAATTTGGGAAAAACCGACGAAAACTTCCAACATGGGGGGGTCCAGAATCATGTCCTGGACCCATGGTATCCGTTTGTGCGGCGATGTCCCTTACACCCTGTATATGTAAACAAAAACAATAATGAGAATTTTAGTATGTCAAAAGATACAATTTGTGAGAGACTGGTGTCTGTGCTAGGAAAACCTGTACCACAGATCACAGGCTCCAATCCTGCGACAATATTGTACCTAATAGCTCATTCAGTATGAATTAAAGAGCAAAAGCATTGATATATACGACTAGCCTTGCCATGATGCTTATTGCAATGGGCCTGATGGTGAGAGCGAATATCCATGACTGTCGTATATCAATGATTACTTTGTAAGTAAATTTGTATTCCAGTTTAATTAATAATAGGTATCAAAAATAAGTAGTTGCTTACTAATAGGTCTATATTTAAACTTTAACCGCATCATAAATAAGCTAGGACAGCCAGTAGCCGCAGCAATTCCGATATATATCAATATGTCATAGAAAAGCGACATTTAACAGATAATAACCCGTGTTATCGTCGGAAAATAAATAATAATTGTGGTTTTATTAAAAATTACCTCATTATCGATGTTATTATAGTAAGTAAGGTCAGTTTTAATCACATGGAGTTGACGTAATTTAGTTTTTTTTTATATAAAGTATAATGTGGAAAGGGTTATCTGTCATCATTGATATTTTGTAAAATGTGGAAAAATACGGAGTAAAAATAATAGATGGGTATTATATTGCTAGTGAACCAACCCGGTTTCGCCTGAAGTTTGATAGCTCAGTGACGTCGGATATCGAGACGAAGGTAACGGGTTTGAATCCTACAATGAGCTTGAGCTTTCGGTGAAGGAAAACATCGTGAGGAAACCATAGCACGGTGGTAGGGTACTTTGTAGTACCACCTTCAAGTTGAAAATCTGTCGCCAAGCACCTATCGGTGTGTTCCGACAGCTGCATTTGAGAGCCAGTTCCCTTTTTACCACCTTTGCCCACATCATCGCTGATGGTGAGACTGTGGTTGAACAGGCGTCTACTTGGTCAAAAAAACCTTGGTGGGTGCTTGGTAACCAGGCAGGCAGGTACTACAAAAAACAAATCACAAAAACGTGAGCCTTGTTTTTGACGTCACTACCACTGAGTCATTATCATCTCCATTTTTTTTCCTAATTTTTGATAGCTTGAAATATTTGGATTAAGTTAAGTTAATTTTGGAAGGTATGGTATAGGTATTTGCTTACAAAATATTTTTTGCAAGCAAATATAATACTGTTTTAATTTCTAGGTTACATTGTGAAGGTAACTAAGTACTTCAGGTAAAATTACTGTGTCTTCTAAGATTTTCCTCATTGTTCTGTAGTCCTATCCTACACCTCTATATTTCTTCGATATTCTTTGGAAGTATTCCCGTTTGAGCACCTATGGTATTCCCTTTTGAGCACCGATCAATATTTTAGCTGGGTGCTCAAATAGGAACAGCAATTATATTCGAATTTATTCCCTTATGCCCATGATTTTGTAGCTTCTAGTGCTTTGGTGTTTAATAAAACCATGTCAATAAAAATGTAGTTTTATTTACCAGAATAAAAGGAAATTACCATTAGAGCACCAAATTATTCCGCTGAGAGCATCGATAAATATGTTATGTTATAACAATACGAACTATACTGTCTAACAATAATGAACTGCAGTTCGAAACTGATATTATGAACGGATACACTGATGTTTTTGTTGCACATATAAATTGCTGGATAACATCGGGATACCATTTTATCTATCAAATAATTGAACTGTTTTACAAAAAACTTAAACCGATTTCAAAGTACACTAAGAAGTAATCAATCGATGACAATGGGGCCAAACGGGAAGTGTACCCTTTCAAATAAAAAAAGAATTTTCCAAATCGGTTAATAAATGTCGGAGTTATGAGGTAACAAACATAAAAAAAAAACAACCAAATTGAGAACCTCCTCCTTTTTTTGAAGTCGATTCATAAGTATGACGTTTCCATCAATGACACAATCAAAATTCAATGGAAAAATCTAATACACTCTTCCACGAACCATGGCAGATATTAGGTATCTACTCGTATATCTACGGCACCTACGGTGGTTAATATGTATAGGTAGGTACTTATCTAATTACCTACCTAAGTACCTGCCCTTGAGAAGCAAGTTTTAAAAGCTATAAATCTCAATATTGTCAGATCCCAAGCTTGAAAAACTACCAAACTTTTTGCGCCTAAAAACAGTTCGTAAGAAACAAAGAAACAAACTCGGCAATTTTCTATAACACTATTTCAATCCAGGAGCAACCGACCCGCCCATTAATACCCCCGCATTGGCTACCGACTATATTGTATCAAATGGAACTCTGAAATATATCCATCCTTTTCTAACACACTGTAATCCACCGTCTGATATTGCACCTCTCACTTGCGCGCACAGATTATTACTGTACAAATTATAGATGGCTCAACGTTTTTCTACGTAACATTTTCGTGGATAATTTTAGGGCATTCTAATGTTTATTAATTGTATTGAAAATTAAATTTTAATTCTAGATATATAAGACATGTTTTTCAATGGATTTTCATTGGTGCTTAAGCTGTTTCCGTGTGGTAGAACTCAGGTATAATTTTTAACACAAAGTTTTTTTGCCAAATGCCATAATAGGTAGCTCGCATAATGGCGGTGCAAGGGTTTTTTTTTATAAATATTCTGGAAACATTTCCCCATGAACTGGTGTTTGTAATTACTCGCTTATCAAGATTCTAGATAAGGCACCGTTTTTACATAGTTTATTAGGATGATATGTCCTTCCGTTGCGGAGGCATTAAAATTTCATTGCATAATATAGATATAATAAGTAGGTATAATTCCGCAGACATGACATGGGTGAAAAAAAGCAGGAAATATTTAACTGTTCTTTGCCTCAAGCATTGACTTTGAGCCGGCTTAATTTAAATTTGGAATTTAGTTTATAATTCTGTAATTGGTCTCAAAGATTTTACAATTGGTGGTTTGGGGTTAAAAAATTGCTTTCATTAAGAATATTTGAAACTAAAATTCCTTGTCAAAGTAGAGTAAAGTAGAGTACAAAGGACAGTGTTCTGAGGAATTGTTTTACTTGAACTTCTACCATCGCAACTCTCGCCATCGACGGGGATTCCATCCTCACACATTAGAACCAAAATGGTTCTGTACAATGGGGTTTCAAAATAACTTTCTGCCGCAGACGCTCAGATTGTGGAATGAGCTCCCCGCCGTGGTTTTCCCAATGGAGTACAGCATGGGGTTCTTCAAAGAGGGTGTGAATAGATTTTTTAGGGTCAGCAACGCGTGCTGCAAGCGTCTACAGGCTACAGTAACCGCTTACCATCAGGCGGTCCGTATGCTTGTTTGACAACTTAATGGTATAAAAAATACAAAGATTTTTTGCGTTAGCAATATTGCTTTAGCTCACTTTTTAGGGGGGCTGTAGAGTAAAATTCTTCAAGCTGAGTCGATCAAAATTTACCTAGCTACCAACAAGTTCTATGAATTTCAAACTTCCTAATCTAGACCAGTTATTATTTTTTAGACACCTTAATTATTTGATATTATCTAATCTAGATATCTTAGAATTCTGGGAGGTTCAAATGTCAATTTTAATAATGTTTTTTGACCCTACGCCTTCTGAAGTTCCTCCTCATTAGAACGTCAAAGCATCTAGTTATTATTTAAAGACCTTAAATTGAGAAGAAATGGCAAGAAACATAATAATAGCACTATCATATTATTTTGGTTATATGTAATAACAGTAGAAACATCATTGACGGGCCAGGATTCCACCTATTGCGCAGCAGATCGTGGGTTCAATTCCCACACAGGACACGCATTTGTGTGCATCTCCTGCCTGAGGCTGGGTGTAATAATGAATGTATTTACAAACAAAAAGTAGTATTATGTAGTATATCAGTTTTCTGGTTTTACAAGATCTGCTTAGTTTGGGATCAGATGACCGTGTGTGAGGAATGTCCCAGGATATTTTTATATTTAGGTATATCATGGTTATTTTTTTAAACCTCTTAAAAATCTTTTTTCTACTACTAAGTCGCAAACAAGCATACGGCCCGCCTGGTAGTAAGCGGTTACCGTAGCCATATGGAGACTTGCTACACCAGGGGTATTATTCGCGTTACCGACTCTTCTCTCTCCCCAATGAGCTCTGACAATCTTACACGCAAGAACTCAGCATTGATATTTGGCTACGGCATTCTAGAGGAGGGAGGGAGATAAGTTGCTACTTACCTAAATAAATGCTATGCTCTATCTCTCTTTAAGTAGTTACCTACTTAGGTACTCGACAACAATTATACAGACTGAGTGAAACTTATTGGCGGCTGTGATATATGATACTAGCAGCGAAACCCGGCGTTGCTCGGGTTAAAATACATCGCATGTTTAATGGTATAAAAATATATAAGAATATTTTTTTAACATAGATATGATAGATTTCTATTTTCGATATTGAGAGACTTATTCGGCCATTAAAATATTTAGAACTTTCTCGAACATTTTAAATCGTTTATAATAAATAGCACTCATTTTAAAATTTTCTAGATCATTCTAGAAATTTCTAAAACATTCTCGAACATTTTAAATCGCTTATAATAAATTGTCCTCATTTTATAATTTTCTAGAACTTTCTCGAACATTCTAAATGGATCATAATCAATTGCGCTCATTTTGGAACTTTCTAGATAATTCTAGAAATTTCTAGAACTTTCTCGAACATTCTAAATCCATCATAATAAATTGCACTCATTTTGGAACTTTCCAGATCATTCGGAAATTTTTTAGAACGTTCTCGAACATTCTAACTCGATAATAACAGTTTTGGACATTTTGGAACTTTCTAGATTAAGCCAGAAATTTGTAGAACTTTCTCAAACATTCTATATCGATTATAATAGTTTGCATTAATTCTAGAATTTTCTAGATCATTCCAGATATTTCTAGAATTTTCTAGAACATTCCAGATAAATTATAACCGTTTTACTCATTTTGGAACTTTCCAGATCATTCGGGAAATTTCTAGAACGTTCTCGAACATCCTAACTCGATAGTAACAGTTTTGGACATTTTGGAACTTTCTAGATGAAGCCAAAAAATTATAGAACTTTCTTAAACATTCTATATCGATTATAATAGTTTGCATTCACTCTAGAATTTTCTAAATCATTCCAGATATTTGTTGAACTTTCTAGAACATTCCAGATCGATTATAACCGTTTTACACATTTTGGAACTTTCTAGACCATTCCAGAAATTTTGAGATCTTTTCAGAAGTCCTGATGCGTTAGAAAAGGACAGCAATATATGTTTTAACATTTTCACCACCCACAACCACCCCCTTCCACCCACCGCGACCAAACTCCCTTACTACCACCTGGAGACCAAGGGGTATTTACCACCCCAACGGGAAGTTGATTGGGGTTGGTGGTGATTGAGAAAACTGCGTATTTACGTACCCACAATAGCATTTTATATATATTATTAGATTAGATTAGGCGGAACGCTGCGCAGTGAGAGAACCCGTCAATATGTAGTTCCACGATTATACAATAAATACCGTGTATTGAGAGATGCGAATATTAAAAGTAAACTTGTATTGAAACGGAAAACAAGGGAACTGTTGTTGTCAAAAATAGTTTGAATTCATGTGTAAAATAAAGGATAAACTGTGTTATGGTTAATGAGAAAGGTAGTGAGTAAATGTACCTACTTATGTATATGATCATGTCATTGTAGTGATTGTGTTGCAAGGACATGCTGATATATGTTTAGGTCATATATGTGTCAAGAGCGTTACGCCTACAAACTGCATTAGCAGTTTGGCGATTTTGAATTTTTGTAATTTTGGTGATGGTTGGGTTTAATAAATGTTTATATAGTAGCGAAAACGAAGATATGCGGTACATTCGAGATGACTGTACCTGCGCAAAGCCGGCTCGCAGCGCACTTCACAGCCGCCATTAAGTTTGGTTCGGACTCTACCAAACTTTATGTTCAATTTCAATAATGCAGACATCAGTACCGAGGCGGGAAATTTTATTATTTTCGAGTTTTTATTTTTTCACCTTCGTAGAACAATATGGATAGATGTTTCAGTGATTAGCGACCGTAGAAGTTCATTTGGCACATTGTGTTATGAATGTTTTTTGTATAATATTAGCTTAGAAAATATATATGTCTAGAAAGAGTATCCCCATACTACATGACTTTTAAAAAGTGGCCAACTTTGCTACATCTTATCCTCGCGTTACGTCATTCTGCTTGTCATAGTGACGTTTATACCAGTTACCAGTTCTTGAAAAAAATCCAAGAAAATGGGGAAAAATATATTACGGTGTCGATATCTTTTTAAACTCCGAAAATAAAAGTGGAATCGGGATAATACATGATAATAAGAATAAGATTAATGGCGCCGATATAAATTAATACTTATTATTTTTACTTTGATGTCAACGAACAGTAATTATTTGCGTTGACGTTTCAAATCAAGCAAATCAAGTCAATTTTTTTTTTTTTTTTTTTACTCTTTATAGGCCTGTGTTTGACTGCAATCTCACCATGGTAAGTGATGATGCGGCCGAAGGTGGTAAGCACACAAAGCCTAGAAGGAACTGGCTCTCAAGTGCAGCTATCGGAACACACCGAAAGGTGCTTGGCGACAGATTTTCAACTTGAGGGTGGTAGCCAGCCAGGCGGGTACTACAAAGTACCCTACCACCGTGCTATGGTTTCCTCACGATGTTTTCCTTCACCGAAAGCTCAAGCTCATTGTAGGATTCGAACCCGGGACCTTCATCTCGGTATCCGACGTCACTACCATTGAGCTATCATCGCCATTAAGTCAAATCAAGTCACATCGAGTCAAATCGAGTCAAATCGAGTCAAATCAAGTCAAATCGAGTCAAACCGAGTCCAATCGAGTCAAACAGGGTCAAACCGAGTCAAATCGAGTCAAACCAAGTCAAATCAAGCAAATCTAGTCAAATCCAGTCAAATCGAGTCAAATCGAGTCAAACCGAGTGAAATCGAGTCAATAAGTCAAATCGAGTCAAATCCAGTCAAATTGAGTCAACCCGAGTCAAATCGAGTTAATCCGAGTCAAACCAAGTCAAATCAAGCAAATCCAGTCAAACCGAGTGAAATCAAGTGAAATTGAGTCAAAACAAGCAAATCGAGTTAAATCAAGTCAAACATTTTTTTTGGCTAGGTCCAGAGATCTTCACTACGGCTTCTCCGAATGATGTCTATCTATTGGCTTCTTAAAATTGGATCAATTGGTATTCTGTAAAAAAAGTCTTATTATTTAAGTCAGTTATACAAAATTAAAAAAAGGTTATTCGACACGCGTGTATGTAATATTATTGGAATTGCAACATATTCACAATTTAAAATAGTATCCGCCATATTGAACTATTTAGTTATTGGTCCGATTGCTCTCAAAATTGATATTTGAGAGGCCCTTGGACCATAAAACGTGAATCCATGCTAAAAATTAAAAAAGTGTCCGCCATATTGAACTATTTACTTACTGGTCCGATTGCTCTCAAAATTGATATTTGGGAGACTCTTGCACCATATAACATAAATTTTTGCTCAAAATTAAAAAAAATTGTCCGCCATATTGAACTATTTAGTTACTGGTCCGATTGCTCTCAAAATTGATATTTGAGAGAACCTTGGACCATATAACATACATTTTTACTCAAAATTGAAAAAAGTGGCCGACGTATTGAACTATTTAGTTACTGGTCCGATTGCTCTCAAAATTGATATTTGAGAGACCCTTGGACCATGTAACATAATTTTTTGCTCAAAATTGAAAAAAGCGGCCGCCCTACTGAACTATTTCATTACTGGTCTGATTGCTCTCTCAAATATGAATTTTGAAAGCAATCGGACCAATAACTAAATAGTTCAAAATGGCGGACACTTTTTCAATTTTGAGCAAAGATTTATGTTATATGGTCCAAAACTGTCCCAAATATCAATTTTGAGAGCAATCGGACCAATAAATAAATAGTTCAAAATGGCGACCATTTTTTTCAATTTTGAGTAAAAATTTATGTTATATGGTCCAAGGGTCTCTCAAATCTCAATTTTGAGAGCAATCGGACCAATAACAAAATAGTTAAATATGGCGGCCACTTTTTTGAATTTTGAGCAAAGATTCATGTTATTTGGTCCAAGAGTCTCCCAAATATCAATTTTGAGAGCAATCGGACCAATAACTAAATAGTTCAATATGGCGGACACTATTTTAAATTGTGAATATTTTGCAATTCCAATAATATCACATACACGCGTGTCGAATAACCTTATTTTTTTAATTTAGTAATATCCGACTTAAATAAAAATGTAATAAACAAAATGTGCATGGTACGCACATATACAAGTTTACATCGTACGCCTATGCAACGCGGCACTACGTAGTTCAAATGATTTTAAACAGATGGCTGTACAGTTTACTTGTATGAAGAAGTATTTTACAAAATGTTCCGGTGACCGCATCCATGGTTATATACATCACTGACTATGATGGAAAAACCGAAACACGTCAACTTAAAAAAAATAGGTCCGCCATCTTGAAATTCAAAATGATATTCGTAATTAGCTCGAGGAAAATCTTAAATTAATACCCATTTTGATTTTTTCATTACTGAAGCGACTACTTATCTTACATGACATAATCGTCATTAGTATTTAAAAAAAACATTCGACTTTCCACTCAAAAATTCGACTTGTCCACCGTCGCTTTTGATTTATATCAGTATCTACATACTCGTATTTAACTATTGACTGATATTACCATGGGAGTTTTGAGTTCAAAAACTGGCAGCACAGGCAACACATAAAAAATGGCGCTTACTCAAAATATTTATTTTCGAAACATTTCAATGGCTTATATTGCAGAAACTAATAGGAAATATTGTTACTTACCGATGATAGGTGAGTTTTTTCGTTGGTCTAGATCGACCCATGTAGTTTTTATACACTTTTATCACACAAAACGACATTTTGAAACAATACAATTTTGGTGAATTTGGTTGTGTCCCAGTGACGACTCGACTGACACTGAAGACGGGAAAATGATTAAGCCCCTAACAGTTAGGGGTTTTTTTTATCTACGCGTAAACAGCTTCGTAGCTCCGTCTGGATATATCATTAGTCAAAGAATATTAGCCTTAAGAGGACTCAATTCGTCATACTTTTCATACAAAACCTCTGTACTTATCATAGATGTTTTGAACAAATTAGTATCTTGTGCACTATATCTAGCCGTGTATCTAGGTGTAATTTAAAAAAAGTGTGAAACAAATTCAGTCAAAGCCTCCGAAAAACAGCGTTTTTGCCTGAACTTTGGCCATATCTAATGTACCTATAAATTGTAAAAGTAAAGAAAACATTTAGATACCAGGCTTGCAAATGTATTGGAGATTCTAAATAACTGACTTTTTTTTCACAAACTTGTAAGATTTTTTCATAAGAAGTATACTCTTGGAACAAGTTTTATGAATGCGAAATCATGAATGACGACCTAACGAAGCAGCAGCGAGTGATCAGCGGAATTTACCGACTGATAACCGGGAATTTACCGACTGATAACCGACGGCTCTGATGCTGTCTTTCTTTTTTCGCAGTCAAACATTACGTTGGATGAAACAACAAGCTTTTAGACTATGCTTGCGTTGAAGTTGCGCCGGCCACAGAGGGCCACCTTAAATGAACGTTTCTCACGGTTTCTCTAAAAACCGTAAAACTTACTATTTTGGGAAATGTACAAAAATAGTTAATCTTAAACAAAAAGTATCAATTCTACAATATGCTAAATGAACTACTACGGTCACTTATCACTGAAATATCATGCATATTGTTCTACGAAGGTAAAAAAATACAAATATCCCGCTTCGCTACTGTTTTTTTTTTTTAATATGTTCATGACCATGAATACAAGTTCCTTCAGTCGCATTACATTTTATTTATAATATCACTTTCACACAGTCCGCAGGATCAGTCACCGTCCAGTCATGTTTTAGTAAAATGGTGGTCATTGTACTAAAACTTATCACGGACTTTTTGAGACAACTTGTAAAGTCACGATACACATTATTCATTTCATTTCACTTCACTGGTGCACATGGATTGATCTTTATTGGATAAAATACCACCGATAAAATGCAATAAAACTCAATATACACGAATTTATGAAAATAAAAATGAAAACGCAACGTCACTCTGCAAGTTACCGCCAAAAAGTCTCCTCGCTACTGATGTTTAAGGCACACACACACATAGCGGTAATTAAAAAAACATGTACAATAAATATGACAGCAATAAAATAATTTAAATATTCACAGCCCGCGGCGTCTCAATTCGAAATATAAATAAAGTCAACTTGTATAAACAGTACATGAATTATTTCCACATACCCCATTTTATTTCATCATCTGTCCTGTGATGACTATAACATAACTAAGTTGCAAAGTTATTTATTGAAATAACGCCCGACGGGTATGTTTGCGTTTTATAAGTAATAGCATGTAAAAAACAAACAAATATATTGTCAGGTGGTTAAGAAGTATCTCGATTGAAAATGTGCCTGCTTACTTTGTTCGATTCTAAATTTGAAAATTGATCGAGGTGTTTAAAAAAGAAATATGATAAAAACTTATTTCCCATCCGCAATATTTTGATATAGATAAAAAATTGGTTTAAAATACTTTGGTTTTTCGGAGTATCCCTCCCTTATGTAATAATAACAACCAATGACTTGATAAAGTAATTTCAGTTGAACGATTTAGTCAAATCCTATTGTCTTCTTAAACTTTAAAATAAGAAATTATAGAGTTCTAGTGTAATTATCGATTCTTCTGACTCAATGCAGCTCAGTCAGTAGAAATATGAACCTAAGAATAACAACACTTTGATTTTAATTTGAATGAATTATGTTACTCATGAATTAATACAGACACTATTTGATCCTTGGGCTTGATTATTGAGTCAATATCTATTGTACCTAATATAAGGAAATGTTGAAGAGTTTTTTTTTATGTTTAAACACAGGTCTGTGTTTGACCGCAATCTCACCATGGTAATATATTAGATAAAAAATAAATAAATTGATGATAATTCAATTGTGACCTGGGGGGCTAAAAAGGAAGCTAAAGAAATCCTACGTAATTTAAAATATTTTTTGGTATACTAGTCACTCATTATATACAATTCAATAAAAAATTCGGAATTGATGAATTGCATAAGATCTGCCGTAAATTCGAAAAAATGAATTGCGTTAGCCATATTGCTTTAGCTTCCTTTTTAGGGGGGCTGAATGCCGTGAAGAAGGTCGCGAGTTCGCTGGAGATACCGAAGAAGGAAGACATCGTGAGGAAACCATAACTAGCATGGGTAGCTACCACTTTACCTAGCACCTTACCGATATATTCCGAAAGCTTTATGGCTATGAAATTATGGAAGCGGCATATTAAAATATTTTGTCGAATAATAAATCCCGGGATGCCAGGAAATCCGGGAATGCATATTTAATCGCAAACGACTTCTTAAAATTACTTTAATTAAAAATATACCGTTTTCCGAGATTGCATATTTAATCAAAAGTATATTCCATAATAGCCCAACACCCAATCTTTAGGTATTTATGCATCCAATATGATTAAAAAAAACAAGGACCATGACACAGTTGTCAACAAAAAGAGGCCGTAAACCAAAAAAAGCTTTAATACAAACAGAACCAAAACGGGTGTTATTAATCATAGCTCAGAGTATATAAATACTACGTATCATAGTAACAATTTGTTACATTTCGATAACCTTTACAAATAATCAAACTGATTACAAACTAATTAATGTACCAACCAATGGTCAAGCAATAGTTAAAAATGCAATTTAAAATCGCAAATTATAAAATGGCATGCACGATTAACATTAACTGTTAGGTACTTGTTATGGCTGCTCATTCCTTAAACGGTTACCTGCTTAGAAAACTGGGCGGGCGTGAGCGGAATAATATTAGTTAAGGTTCTGTAGGTTTTACGAACAACTGTCCGGGTTGAAGTTTGTGAATATTAAATTTCTATTGATAGATTGATTGGATTATTTTATGAATAGGTAATTGGATATTTTTATGTTAAATAATACATTTTCTTTGTGTACTACGGTGGTTCTGTCAGGTACATTAATAAGGTTATAGGTTATATATGTTTCTTTTAAATTATTATTTAGTATGCAACTTATTTCACATTACTTACTTATTATATTACTACTATTAAGTTTTTTTTTTTTTTACTGTTTTATAGGCCTGTGTTTGACCGTAATCTCACCATGGTAAGTGATGATGCGGCCGAAGGTGGTAAGCACACAAAGCCTAGAAGGAACTGGCTCTCAAGTGCAGCTATCGGAACACACCGAAAGGTGCTTGGCGACAGATTTTCATCTTGAGGGTGGTAGCCAGCCAGGCGGGTACTACAAAGTACCCTACCACCGTGCTATGGTTTCCTCACGATGTTTTTCCTTCACCGAAAGCTCAAGCTCATTGTAGGATTCGAACCCGGGACCTTCGTCTCGGTATCCGACGTCACTACCACTGAGCTATCATCGCCTTAAATAAAATAGTTAAATCTATCAATTTGCAATATTCCTTTACACCGTCCAAAATTATATTAATGTAATTTTTTTTTCTGAATAATGAGCGTTTGTATTTATTATAATCACAGTTTTTTCATATTTATTTATTTAGTTATATCTTCCTACCTAAAAGTAGCAAATAATAATATGCAAACTAATAATAAATACAAAAAAAATATTAACATGGGTCACTAAACAAATTATATGTAACAGAGGTAGAGGACGACCTCTGGCTACGTGGTGGACAAGCATGACGAATCTCCTATTGAAGGAAGAACTGCCCGACCCGAAAACCCAGGACCGATTGTTCTGACGCCAGAAAATGTGTAGCCGACTCCACCTAAAGTGGGATAGAGTTAGGCAGAAGAACAACCTGGTAGCTGGGGCTTAGAATAACAGCTACGGAGTTCCCCTGCCTGTCGTAAAAGGCGACTAAACGGGGCCTTTGGGGTCGTGGGCAATCAGGGCGGGGGCTCTGTGCGTCCAGAAGCGACCCCAAGGAGGACGATGATTCGATGTGGTCACGACTCATCGTGCTATAGCACAGCGAGGATGCTGGGGGAGGAATCACACTTCCCTCGGGACGAGCTATCTTAGCGCCGCGCGTGGAGGGGTGAGCAGATACGCGTTTAACACGAGAGCCCGTCCCCCTCTCTACAGCACAGATGGCGACCACCATTGGATTTTAGCTGGTACAAGCCGGCATAACTTAGCCGCTACCACCGGGGCGGTCGGGTATCCCATAATGATTTCCCCAAGAAGAAAAAAAAAGCAGTAGAATAAGACTAAAAAAATTATATCTATTGAACCCTAAAAAGCATAGCACGTCCAACCGAACCGTTGCATTGTATAGGAGATTTTCTCTTTCTTATATTACAAAAACAATGCAAACAAGAGCGCACGCGCAACAAATACTAAGAACGTATATAATTATTCAGTACAGCATTTGCATACTTGCTAATTATTTATAATTAGCTGACATTATCGCGAGCTAGCATCGATTTGTGATGAACATCGATTATTATGTTGCATTATCGATTTATCAAATTGATCGTTATTGGTCGATAAACTTTAAATGTTATTTGTAAATTAATTGTACCTAATTCATTAGTTTTTTTTTTTATACTACTTAGGTAGCAAACAAGCATACGGCCCGCCTGATGGTAAGCGGTTACCGTAGCCTATGGACGCTTGCAACACCAGGAGAGTCACTCGCGCGTTGCCGACCCTGCAGAAATCTCTTCAGACCCTTTTTGAAGAACCCCATGTTGTAGTCCATTGGGCAGGGAGCTCATTCCACAATCTGAGCGTCCACTCTTAATAGCACTTTATGGTATTCTAAGTCCCTATTTGATTACTATATTTAATTACAAAAAAAAACGTATACTAATAGTAACAAAATAAAAAAACATAATGTTAAGAGTGATTTTCAATGAATTATGTATTAGAAAACCATAATTTTACAACAAAAAAATTAATAATAAATTTCCTGGGACATTCCTCACACACGGTCATCTGATCCCAAACTAAGCAGAGCTTGTACTATGGAAACCAGATAACTGATATAATACATTATACTACTTTTTGTTTGTAAATAAATATTCAAAGTATGTAATTTAAAAAAAATTAAATTGTCTTCAAAAGTATAAAATAACTACAAATCTAACACTGATTTGAAGTCAGCGAAAGAGCTCGACGTATTCCATTAAAATTATTTCGCTGACTTCAAATCAGTGTCAAATAAGAGTTATGTCATACTTTTTAGTGTATTCTGAAGTCGATTAAATATTTTTATATTACTTTTTTATTTCTTTTAATGAGTGGGCTCCTATAAAATGGCTAAGTAATTAAAAATCATCCTGTATATCTTTTTTATCAATACAATTCTTATTTTTCCTTTATGCACATAAATTACCAATTTTAAATTACAAACAATATCACGCCATTTCACAAAAGACAAAGTTATCATTTAACTTAACTATAATTAAAGTAAAATGATAAACTTAACATTAAAGTTAAAACGCGACAAAATGGTTAATCATTGATATAGTTCAATTAAGTGAGAATAAGAAGTGGTATCGCGAAGCCACTTTTATCTGAGACATATTTTATTGTTAAGTTTTAAAGACTATCTTAAGTCTAAGTTATCTTTATCTGGAAGTCTAGAAGCATAGGGACTTTTGTTTAAAATTAAATTGGATGGTATCTAATTTTGTCTTGCATGTCAAAAGATCTGACTTTGCGATTATATGTACATCCAAAGTTCTTCATTGTTTTTAAAATATTTAATGGGCACTTGCCCTTTTTCTTAATTTTTTTTTCATAGCATGAAAATGTTCAAAATTTTTTATCGTTAGCGTATAATATATGGTAAAAAAAAGAAAACCCTACAGAACCACACTCAAAACTGAACGTAACCCAAAAACAAGCCCGCCAATTACAAACATCCTTTGTACTCACCGCTTCACACATCAAAGTCGCCGCTCTGAACGATTCGTCCCGTTCATTTAGTTACATTAAACCACTATAACACCACCCATCCTATCTTGACCTCTAATACGTCATACAAATTACCTTCTTCATACATATTGTTGACGTAGGAGCCAGGATGGTGGGGTCAAACGAAGTGGTAGAGCAATGCAGAGATGTGAATGTCAAATAGACAAAGATATACCGACATATTATCTAATTAATACTGAGTACTTTTTTAAATGTCGTTTTGGGGGTTTGATAGTTGAAGTCAGTAATTTTCTCTTAGTTTGCGAGTATATGGTTGTCACTGAAAACAATTATTATTTTCTGTCTCGTAGAAATAAAATATACCAGGATCTTCCAAAACCAACTGCTTTTCAAATATCAAAGATAAAATTCGTATGCTCGTATACTTATATTTTTGTATTTCATTCTGTACAGAAGTGCCGAGACGGTTTTTTTGAATAGTTACCAGGGGCGTAGCTACCGACGCGGGCGGCCGTATCAAACATACGGGGCTCCCGAATTAAAGGGACCCCGAACGTGTGTAAGCAAAAATTCGTAAAAATCTTTACACTCTTTGGGCTTCGCTAATCGTTAAACCCTAACAATTTTTTATAAAGGGCCCGTATGACTTTTGACTTGATTCTTATATTGGAAAATCTGCAACAGTTTTTTTAAGAAAAACAAATATTACTTGAACAGTACTTTCTAAATCAGAAGAAATAGTTTGGGTGGGCGGGTGTCGTGCTTGCGCGGGGAGAGCTATCTTTCTCCGCCATTGACTCATTGACGCTGATAAGGTAGACACGCAGTCCAACGTTCAATATGACGGTAACCGGTCAACGCTGCCTAGGGATATTTTGAATACCAGGGATGCTAGCCAACCTAAAAGAGATCTATTTATTCACAAGTTTTTGAAGAACCACAATGTCATGGCACTGTGGGAAGATTTATTAATCACTCATTCCACATAAAATTGCATGGAAGACGGAGGCGTTCCGTTTATAATAGCATTATTATGAAACAAATATAACATCTATTATAGGCTTGTGTAAAAATGAGAGCAATAGGATAACATAACCAAAAGGCTCATGGCGCCTCTACACAAATGTTGTAACAAGCATAGATTAGCATATCCAAGTTCTTTGGTAACAAAGCTCTTAAACGTCAGACGCCAAAAAAGGCCGTACAGTAATACCCAACTAATATGGCTTGCCGATGTACCTGCGCAGAAGATACATTTTCAAAGCGCGGGAAACGCTATTGGTCGGCAGCTGCCGCCATGTTAGCGCGCGCCGTGCGGAGGGGCGTGACTTGCGAGTGACCCGGAACTAACAGCTGCAGTGTATTATGAACCTTATATGTAGTAGTGATCTAAGGTTGATTGTAAGTTTTAAGCATTCTTTCGTTAATCTTCGGGGCTATACTTTCTTTTCTGTGCGAACGAAGATTCACGACGCGCCATATCAGTTGGGTACTACTGTAACACAAGTTAGATTGTGATAGTATTGTTGTTGGCCCCTACTACCTCCTGCACTGCTGGTTGTCAGATAGGCCTTGAACATCATGAAAAATTTAACTTACTGACAGAAATCATTCACAAGAAGACAAGAGTAGTCAAAAAGCTAGTCAATATTTTTTTTCCAAAAAAATTACATTCATTTTATGCTTGTTTGAATTCGATCCAATATGTAATTATGTATTTAGTTCCTTTTGTATAATATATACTTTTGGATTTTGAAGTTTATTTTTTTGTGACGACTGTAGGTACTTTTGTATAGATCCGAATAATAGACAACTAAAACTATAATTGGGGAATGAAGATCTAGGAAGCGAATTAAATTTAGCTCTAAGAATTTTAGCAACATTTTCTAAATTCAGATAACAAAAAACATAATTATTAGTTTGTTATGTACGAATAAGTAAAGCCTTAAAAATATTTTTATTAATATTGGTATATAAAAATATAATGCTGAAAAATTAACTGTATGTAAATCTTGTTATAAATAAATAAAATATAAAGTAAGTAAAAAATAAAGCAATTATAATTACGTGACAATTAAATAATTATAGTTTAATTGTCATATAAAGTTCTAAGGAATATAAAAACAAATATACAGAAAAGTATAACATTTAATTACAAATTAATTAATGGCTCGGCCATCACTTATTTGAAATAGGCGTAACATTAATTTAAATATTTATTTTATTGTAATTAAAAATGTCTCTATTACAAACGTGACATTTATGTAATAGCTCCTTGTTTTTATATGAATAAATATTTTTAGCTCTCATAATTGGTTAAGTTTCACCTGGCTTCACATGAATCTAAGTAAATTTTTTACATGCACCAAAATGAACCGTATTGACGGAGTAGTCACTACGTAAAGAAAGAATCGTGAAGGATGGTGGGTCGATGCTAAATGTACGAACCAATAACCTATAACCTAGACCAATAACCTAAAAACACTCTGTTTAGGTTATTGCTCGTAAAATTTTGTGTTACTGTTAAATAAAATTTTGTAGTCACTGTAGTCCATTTTTTTCAGTGTAAGTCCAAAAAATTTAACATTTCAATGGACTACATGCAAATGTTTGACCCCATTTTGTTTGTAGGTGGTGTGCGTGTATGAACTATGTGACTATAAGAGATCTACGCTTATGTTTACTTCAGTAACTTTTAAGGGTTGAGCAGCCTGATTAAAACGTTCACACACCTGTCGTACCTCAATTGAAAGCAAAAAAACAGCTCGTTTTAAAAATGCCAAAAACGTTCGCATAATTATAACTCCAAAATGCGTTATTATCGCTACTCGAAACTACATGTAAAAAGGTTTTATATATCTCCAATCGGACATTTGGCATTGCAAGGCTCGCAAGCTGACAATGTGTGGTATTATACGACTAAACTGTTTTTTAATTCAATAGTAATTGTCTTACAGCTAAAAGGCGGTGACATTTGGATGTGATAAGTGTTATCAACGTATCTGATAGTACGTTGGGTTAATTTACGTTGTTTTCTCTACAATTGTTTTTCACGTGTTTGTTAGTTTTGCGCGCAGCTTTGAATTGCTCTGTATATTGACATAGTGGTAACATAGTGGTGGTATAACCTTTAGGTTATATTTACTCTGAGGTGTTCCTAAATCGTGTTTTTAAAATACAGGTTGCTCTAAAGCCTCAAAATAAAGTTTTTTTTAGTGTGATATATTTATTTTAGTGATTTACAATAAAGGCGGAGCATAGCCGAGCGTGAGCCGAACGCTCGTTCGAGGCTCGCAAGTTCGTCCACGCTACACGAATCTTTATGTCGTGGGTTCGATCCCCGAACCAGTCAGAACTTTTATATTTTTTTTATCCTTTTTTTGTTACCAACCAGGTACTTTAAATTATTAGGAACTAGCTGTACCCGCGGTTTCACTCACGTTACCGGGATAAAAAGCCTATGTCCTTCTCCATACCATAGGCTATCTGCATGCCAAATTTCATGATGATCCGTGGAGTAGTTGAGGCGTGAAGGCGTAACAAACAGACAAACTCACTTTCGGTTTTTTTTATATTAGTTAGGATATTGCAATGAGTCAAACATATTTTCACGACTAATTATTATGAAGGTAAATAAAGATAATTCATATGTACTATAGTACAAAAAAAAGCATAGCACATTTTTATACAGTCTTTAGGTATATATAACAAGGAATTAATGAAGTGTTACAATTCCCACTTGAGAAGAATAAGCTTAATTGAAATGTTAAGCGTGTAAAAAACTAAATAGTAAATATGCAGAAAGTACATATTTGCACATAATTTCAATGCCAAGAGGATTACAGCGGGCGTTGAAAGTGACTCTAAGCTATGAAACTATGGTGCAAAACAATGCGTCTGCGTTCAAGATGTAAAGTTAACTTCTGGAAGAGACAGTCGACTTAATGTAGTGTCAAAAATATTGAATATTTTATGCACTATCTTTGATTGTTTACAAGCTGGGGTCTTCTCAGAGAACCAACGCACGGCAGAGTTTATTGAGTTTAATTTTGATGGTATTACGTATAATATTTTTTTACTTCTGTGCTGAGTTTAATTACGCCGCCAATATAAAGAAGGAATTGACGCAAGAAACGTTGTGTTTGCATTTATGACATCTCTCTGTTATAAAATTATATTATTTTTTAATACAATTTAGTCGGCAAAAAACCATCCCGCCTGGTGATAAGCGTAGCAATGCGGGCCGCTCCTCATTCCCATTCCTCTTTCCCAAATGAGCTCTGGCAACCCTACTCACGCGCATAAACAATATTAGTTCAGTTATTCAGCTGCGGTAATATGTAAGGTGGAGCTACTTCCCCAATCGAGCTGCTCTTTGAGAAAAATAACGAAATTCTTTACAGTCAAAGTACATTAGTCACATCCAGCATACATATAAAGCCATTGTAAAATATAAACCGTTCGATTCGCGTGCGCCGTGCGATTGAATACTTTAGTTCGTCGAATCGTGCGTCACCGATTAAGATGGATATCATTGCGACTGTCCGTTATTAAATGTAACCAGAGGTATTTAATATTGTATTCTTTTAATTTGATGGTTTAATGCATAATGTGGCTAGTGAAACCTATTAACGATTTTTTGTAATATTATTTTTGTGGGACATGAAAATGTACAAAATTTACTACGTATAGAGAAGACGTCATCACAACTAAGTTCCGTTCAAGTGAGGCCATCGGGTCGCACTTGGTGTTGTAGAACGATGAACGAAACGCGTAAGCGCCGTGAAAATCACGGTATTTACGAGAAAAATAATCCTAAAAGCATTCTGATAGCGCTACGTATTTCTACGGTCTGCTTAGACGACTAATTATTGTTTCAGCGCTAAAGAGAACTTTAGTTGACTCTAAAAAAATGGTTTTTTTTTACTGTTTATAGGCCTGTGTTTGACCACAATATCACCATGGTAAGCGATGATGCGGCCGAAGGTGGTAAGCACACAAAGCCTAGAAGGAACTGGCTCTCAAGTGCAGCTGTCGGAACACACCGAAAGGTGTTTGGCGACAGATTTTCAACTTGAGGGTGGTAGCCGGCCAGGCGGGTACTAAAAAGTACCATACCACCGTGCTACGGTTTCCTCACGATGTTTTCCTTCACCGAAAGCTCAAGCTCATTGTAGGATTCGAACCCGGGACCTTCGTCTCGGTATCCGACGTCACTACCACTGCTATCATCGCCATAAGCTTATCTTATGATAACTTCTCTATGCGTAGTAATAATAGCTCAATGTATTTTGCAAATTTTGGTGGGGTACTTTGTAGTTGAAAATCAGTTACCAACCAATCGATTATGTGTTCCAGCTGCAATTAAGTGCCCATTTCCTACTGGACTTTGTTTTTGTACCACCTTTAGCAACCTCCTAATTTTTAAGAAATATTTTAAACCCTAGCCTATACGAAATAAAACTATATTTAGCTTAGCAAAAGATATTTTAGGTTAGGTTTTTATCTACAGCACAGGCCATTTTTCAGCATCGGTAATATGGTGATAAAGCTATCAAGGTGTATTGCAATAAAATGGAAATAAATAGATAATGCTGAGAATTGCGTATGCATTTAAATTATTTCTAAATGTCAACAATTGTTTTCAGACTGCCATTCAACATTGTTTACTGATAAGCTCAAAAGTACATTTAAATAAATAAACAAAAAAAAAACACTTTATTTATGTCGATAATTTTATGAACAATAACATTTTTTTTATTAAAAATAAACCAGTTGCCTAACGAAGATTAATTCCAAGGGTTAAAATGCTAAAAGCGTACAAAAGGTAAAATTAATTTGAAATTGTAATTTTTACACTTACTGTATGAAACGTTCGCAAAAGCGCATGGACAGGACACAGGAAATCGGTCCGGTTTTGCTGGCTGTACTCGCTACTTATCATGTAGTGGTAGAAAGCGCATCAACTTGAATAACTTAAAAAAAACGTTGACAGTGATCCTGTGGTTTGACAGCAGCTATTTTAATTTAATTATTAATTTGCTAATTAAGTAGTGAAATATATTACTTCATCTTGGATCTCGAAAAAAGTAGGTAGAGTTTATAAGCAATTTATTTAGTCATTGATTTATTTAAGTCATTGATTTATTTAAGACATTGGTTTATTTAAGACATTGATTGAGTTTAAAAAAAAAATATGACCACTATTTGGTGAAATGTTAACTCTATCCGAATATTTGTTTTTTTAGCTTACCTACACGGATTTTAATTTAAAGATTATGTAAGTTTCTAAACTGAATTTTAATTTAAAAAATAATGTTTTTTTTTACATTAGACATTAATTTTCTAAATAAAGTGTTATCTATTTATAAAACAAAATTGAAACTGTATTATGAAACGTAAAATGCGTGAATATTTTTTCGTCAAACTCCTCTCGTTTTTACTGTGTCAATTATTTAAATCAAAAACTCGACTACTACTTAAAAAAATATTTTTTTTGCCAACCACCCCTCTGTTATTAAGTTAGACGGTATTATTTCGCAAGTTTGCAGTGTTTAAGTACTAATTCACCTACTTCGCAGACGGGGGCCATCACTCACCCAGAGACGATAAGACTCCGACCAAAGGTCCCGCGGTTCACCTGGGCGCAGGCGCAGGCGTATGTTTTTTTCCGTTACCTCGCATGTCTTAGTACCATCATTTTGTTACAATTAAACTTAGTTGTAGTAGTAAGGTTATATTTATAACCATTTGGAGTGTAGGTGTGGATTTGATTAGGGTTATTGGTATGGGTTATTGAATTTGTTGGATAAGGATTGTTTATGGGTGTTAAATATGGACGAATTTAATAAAAAAATATACCTAGTTAGGATTACTAGGACTATTTTTTTTTATATCACTAAGCATGTGGCCGTATTATTTTTATGCACCGCCAAATGATGCTACTATAGTATGGAAACCAGATAAATAATGTACTACATTATACTTCTAGATGTTTACACACAGAATCGGAACAATAGGCCTAAAAAAATCTATTTAGTCCCACATTTACATTATCAAAAAATAATAATTCTAATTAGTCCGTCAATTACACAAAAATATTAGACACGTATTTTTTTATTTTTCAATGAAACGAAAAATGACGAATATATGTTGTGATGAAGTTCCGCTTGACGTCACGCCGTGCCACACATTTAACCACGAGTGACGTCACGAGCACTCGCTCCCGAATTTTGACGCGCATCTTTGTAATTTTTATTGATTTGATAAAGCATAAAATACGAATTAGATTTATTATTTTTTACCTAGGAAACATCTCTATCAGAAATATTGCACACAATAAAATTACTTTCAGGTGAGAATGGAACTCACGTAAAATAAATATATATACAGGTCGTTGTTTTGATCAGCGACGAGCGACTCAGGGTCGATAATACAAATGATACTGGTGCTAAAAAAATATAAAAAAAATACTTTTTTTTTTTTAATAATAAAAATTAAAAAATAAAAATTTGTAGACATAATACTCAACGGGAGTGCGAGGGAGTAAAGGGGTGGCGCGATGGCGGCTTGTGCCTAGCTCTAGTCAGTGCACGTGCCTAGTAACCATACTTTGTGGTAATTTTATTTCAAATTGAATAAGGTATTTCTCAACATATTTACAGTATTTAATGGAATTAAGTCCATTTTTGGGGAATATATATTTTGTACTACCGCTCCTGGGTCGCTTGTCGCCGACCAAAACAACACCCTGTATATAAAATATAGTGAAAGTTATAACATAAAAAATATAGTAACAAATAAATAAATAGCTCAAACTTACATTATTAGATATTTGGGGGTCTGACCGTAAAATAGTAAATTGTTTTTTCTGATCTCTGTCTGTTAATTTTAAGTAATACATAATTCTTTCTCTGTCTCGGTATTTTCGGTGTCATGGAAAAGATAACTGACAAGACTTATGTACCTATTTTGTTATTAAAATAAAAAAATATTCGGTACTAAAACCTAGTTTTTAAACACCCTAATAACAAACGCAGACCGGTATCATTTAAAAAAAAATTTGCACGCGCATTAAAACGTGGTTGACATCGGGCATGAATTGTATAAAAAGGTTGGTTATTGCATTCTTGTAGTGCTATACGATATAATGGGCGCGTACCTTGAAAATTATACGTTAATATGTTTAAAGGTAAATTCTTTAGCACCTGGCTGAATGATGAACTTGGATACAAATAAGTTTACTTTTTTTTTGTAATGGACATGAGGCGATCCTATCTATGGTACGGAGGATTAAAATAAATAAATAAAGTTAGCCTTAGATGGCATTTACACCCTTTCGGGTATAAATCGGCGTGCGCTAATGTCTCTCAACCGGGAAGGATAGGCATTCCCCACACTAGCGTTTGCCGAGCGTGTTTTCTCAAACGTGTGTTGAATGCAAAGGCAACGAGCACGCGACGTGAGCGCCCCGCGTGCGCATGCTCGGCGCGGCATGGTTCCATTTTCAAATTTTTACATTCGCATTTTGAATTTGGATTGGAATCTATCAGGTTTTTTTTTTTTCAAAATATCGTTTTTAGATTGCAACCTATTCAAATAACCTCCTTTTAAACCAGTAGGTGTACAACATGGAGTACATACTAGGCCGTATGATTGTTTTCTACCTAAGACCTTTGATTAATGATACTTCTAGATTGAGCGTCGAAGCTGTTCATGTGTCGTAAAAAAGGGGCTAAATCAAATACATGATAAAAATGCAAAATCATTTGTATTATTAAAATTTCTACCGATTTTAATTGGAATAGTCCAACCACTGATATCAGTATGAACGTCACTATGAAAGCAGAGTGACGCAGAGCGAGCGTAAAACGTAGCTATCACGTAACACCAGCCTAAAAAAGTTGGCCTGTTTCATATAGTCGTGTAGTTGGCGACGCTCTTTCTAGGTATATCTATTTCTATGCCTAAGATGGATAAAAAATACAAAAAGGTACATGTACATTCTGTATTAGTAACATACTGGTGCCGATTCTGTTGTAAATCGAATTAAACTAATTTTAGTCACATCTCATCTCTTTCTTACGAACATTATTGAAAAAGGATAGAACATATTTTAAGTTGTCAAATTAATCTTTGCCGTCTTATTTTGCTTGTATTTAGGCGTAACCGCGATAGATGGCGACTAAATTTATATTGAAAACAAGCATTGGACTAATTTGACAGGACTAAATTTCTTACATCCTTTTCTTATGTTCTTTGTTAGAAAGAGACATAGTGAGATTAAAATTAGTTTAGTTGTGAACAACAGAATCAGGGCCATTATATCTACAATGTGTTTGCTTGTTATGTTGTTGTACCTTTACTACTAAATTGAGCGATATAAAATAAATCAGAAAGCTTTTATTTTATGAATTTAGTTTAATACTACGTTTTATGCCTAAAAATGAAAAAAAGGTCCTCCAAACAGACCTAGAAAAGTAATTAATTATCAAAGTAAAAATACGTAAAAAAATCTTGGCACAAGTCAATGCGATAGTACATTTCACAATGTATAATTGCATATATTTACCGTGTATATAATATATAGAAGCTTTGAGTTTGACGTGCCATTTGCATAATTATTATTGGCTTGTACAGTCTTGAACATAATTGTTGTGAAACTTGTAATTATTTCGTAGTTAACTTATTACATGATTAATTGAAGTTGAAGACTATGACAGTGAGTTCCTGCCTTTCCTAGGATATTTATTAAACTATCACTACGGGTTTGTATAGGTAATTTTACCTTTGACCACATAAATTACCACAATCCAGTTGTGGTCAAAAAATTGGGTTTATCATGTTCCTACTGCATCAAAACTATATACATGTATGGAATTACAATTTACCGACGAAATTCAACTGATATTATTTTTGTCCTCGTAAAAAAAATTCGAAATAATTTGAAAATAGCTTGACTCAACTCAACTTTTGCGTTTACGACATTTCTCTATAGGAATTGGCACAATACCTCTAGCGGGATGATCATGGTACTAATTTCTCCCATACTAATTTATTGTAAACACTATGTACTAGCTGTGCCCCGCGGTTTAACCCGCTTTCCTGAGATAAAAAGTATGTGCTTTTCCATACCATAGGCTATCTGCATGTTAAATTTCATGATGATCCATTTAGTTTTTGGAAAAAATGGTCAATAGGTACAGGCAGATTGTCAAAAAAAATATCTTGCCTGTTCTTCTCAGTTGTAGGCCGACTTACGAACTGGTGGTAACTTCAGTAGCTTTGGCCTTCATAAGTGCCCTACTAGGGCCTAAATTGAATAAATGGCTTTGACTTTGATTACTACGTAGTAATAATAGCACAATGTAATAAATAATAACTCAATTAATTCTTTACACTAAACGTACTGAGTTTATTATGCTATTTCTGTGACTGACTGTACTAACAACTTAAAACCCCACAATTAAAATCAAGGCGCATACTTACATTACGTTTACTAGAAAACAATTTCTTGTTCGTTACTTTGTAGCATTAGCTTTAAGTGTTGCAATTTTTTTCTTTTTTTAAACAAACCATTAAGTACCTAGATGTTAGGTAAACGTTACTCAGTAGTATCTACAAGAAAGGAGAAACCTGAAGTATAACGGGTTCTCGCATTCAAAATTCGGCTCAGACCGACTGGGGAAGTGTATCTCCAGTCTCCACCACAGACATAAATATAAATAAATAACGCAAGTCCCTCCATACGTATGAAAACCAAGCGTGTCACTTTGTTTGTACCTAGCATAATGTCACAAGATTGATTAAGTTAGATTGGCATTTGATGTTTAACGTGAAAATGAAGCTCTCCTATTTGTCAGCTAAACACATCCTTCGCAACACATATCTGGTGGACATGCAGCCTTATGCGAGTTTCCTGTCCGCTTGAATCAGTTTCAAAAGAAGAACCTTGTTCTCCCTTTTTGCACAAATTTTGACCCGCGAAGTACATACACTCGCGTCATCTATTTAGATGTATACCTGTGATCTCCACCTTATAGAATATCGCAGCCAAATGACATTACTATAATGTAGTATAATGTTCCTGCAGTGAGTAAGGTTTCCACAGCTCCATGATGGGGCGCTCTGCTGGCAGATTGTGGGGACCAGGTGAATACTGACCCTTCCGATGCCGACACGGCGGCCGCGTACCCTCATGGAGCACTGGCATGCAGCAAGCAACTCACACTTTAGCAGTAGTGTAGTATAAAAAAAGTAAACAATGTAACATTACATACCTGTCTATGTCATCCTATCGAGTAAAGCGATCCAAAGAGGTCGCGCGCGCTTTTCATATAAAAAAAAAAACAGTAACAATTCAAGTGATTAAAACATACTGGCACAATACAAAAGTCTATTCAAAATAAGAACACGCATTAATTTATTTAGCATTTTTAATTTAGAAAATTGTGTGGAACGGTAATTTTTTAAATTCCGAACGCGTCGCCCGGTCTTTATTGGCGCGCGCATCTGCGCGTGAGTCGTTCACTTGTCACTTTGACACTTCAATACAAACTGCTCGCGAGCATTCTGCCCCTGTCGGCGTTTGCATTTCGACATATTTTTTGTAAGGGCTGTGATCCAGTAGGTACCTATAGTAAACTATACTTTATTAAGGCCCACATACGTCAACCTGGGTATCATATAATGTCTAATCAACGCCAAGTAAGTAGCTAACTCAGAGTTTTTCTAAGAGATATTAGTAAATGTAGGATTTCAAAAAAATTCGTAAATTGCCGCCGTGGAGAAGAAAAATTACTGAACGAAGGTAAAATATAGCAGATCAGAGATATTGGCCCTGATTTTGTTGTTTATAACTAATTTTAGTCTGACTATGTCTCTTTCTAACAAAGAACATATGAAAAGGAAGGTAAGAAATGTAGTCCTGTCAAATTAGTCCAATGCTTGTTTTCAATATAAATTTAGTCGTTATCTATCGCGGTTACGTCTAAATACTCGCAAATGAAGACGGCAAAGACTAATTTGACAGCTATAAATATGTTCTATCCTTTTTCAATAATGTTCGCAATGTGATGTGATTAGAATCGGCACCATTGTATAAAAAATAAGATTTTGATTCTTATATCTGAAATATATTATAGTTTGGTTTTTATTTAGCGCAGTAGCTAATAGTTTTTTTTTTATTTGAATAGAAATAAAAAAAAAACTGAAAATTTAATTTATGATTGTGTTTTTTTACTATCTTTTTCCCATATCTTTCACTATACAAAATCTTTACAACAGAACCTATAAGTACTTCATTGGATATAAATTATAATCTCCCATTCAGTACCACAATGCGATATCAGTAATCGATAAACGTAACTTTTAGCTCTTGTCGCATTACAAAAAAAACTAGTTATGGATAGGAACATTTATCTTGTTTCGTGCTTATACGGTGGGCTTAGTAAAGTTGTTTATTTTGTCTCATATCGATGTTACTGATAAAAGATACGTTAAAATACATTTGCACACATATAATTAGTTAATTATAAGTCATAATTTACTAGCTAATGCCTGGCGTACTTTACAACGCTTCTATTTTCTATGTCACCCCTACGCTCAGCAAGTCTACAAAGTTTCATAGCAATTTCATACAAATGTCAAATGTACTGAACTTTTACAGCTTTTTTTTTTATACGACTAAATCGGTAAACAAGCATACGGCCCGCTTGATGGTAAGCGGTTACCGTAGCCATATGGACGCTTGCAACACACGAAGCATCGCTCACGCGTTATCGACCTTTCCCCCCTCCCCTATGAGCTCTGGCGACCTTACTCACGCGCAGGAACACAACTTTACACAACATAAAGTTATTTGGCTGCGGTATTCTGTAAAGTGGAGGTACTTCCCCAGTCGAGCTGCTCTTTGAGCTAATAAACGCTATGCTCTACCTCTCTACCTCGATGCTTGCGAGCATCAAGGAGTTTTCATGTTTTTTTTATTTATTTTTTAATTAAAAGGGGTTTGCGTTTGGCCACTGACCCGCCCCTAAGGGACGAAGACGAAGGCGAAGATGGAACACGCTTACCCAGAAGGAACCTATTCACTCTGAAAGTCCCTAGATTGTATGAGTCAGGAAACACAGACGCCGGAAGCAAGTTCCACTCCCTTGCTGTCCGCATTATAAATGAGAATGCAAAACGCTGTGTCCGTATTTTCGGTATGTCAATAACGTATGGGCGAAACTTTTCCCGGCGTCTTGTGGTTCGGTGTAAGAATGGGGATGGTGGAATTAGGTTGAACAATTCCTGCGCACACTCTCCAAAATATATCCTGTAGAAAACCGATAGGCAAGCAACTTTTCTTCGATGGTCGAGGCTCGTAAGTTACGCCTTAATTAAAGACTCATCTCCAATGAGTCTCCTGGCTCGGATTTCGGAATTCTCAATCCGACCACTGGAAGTGGGTGAAATTCTTTGCAAGATTCCACCCGAACAAACATACATACATACATTGCAAGTAAAATAAAAGCTTGTAATAAAGAGCATTAATAAGATGTTAGCAATTAATGTAAGATCAAAAATGAGTATGAAGGTATAAAAATGTAAAAATTTACATATCCCCATGGCTTGCGATGTCCCGCTCATTTAGCTTATACTTTTTATGTGTTTTTCTATGTAATATGCTAGCGCTGTTTTATCAGCATCGATATCTATTCCTTCATTTGGAATAACAATAATGTAGCAATACAATATAATGCACTTTGTTATTTATTGTATTGTGTAAAGTGCATTAATTTTGTATTTGTTGAATATCTTAAAATAAATTAATGTCTATAGTTTTCTTTTTTAATAGATAAAAATGAGAAAATATGGTTTTATTTAAAGCCTAATTCTTATCACAGGCTTACCTTGTATAGACATTAGATACTGAGCCATTATAATGCTTGCATCCTTTTCAATTAATTTCATAACTTATGTCAAATAAAGATTACCACTCACTATAATTATCAGCACCGCAATGCCTCGGCAAATAACTTGTCATCCAAGTGTGGCCTTTAAATTGTGTGCTTTAACAGTAAAAAGATAAAATAGTTGACGCCTCGCAGCAAGCATCACGCGGACCACTGCACTGATTCAAGCTAGCGCCCGCTCCCTTGTGACGTGACGCCTGCAAGCGATATGCTTGCCATAGCCACACCACCAAACCACAACCAAAATCACCGGCCGCGCCGTCTGCGAGCTGCCACCTCGTAGGCAACTAGTGATTGGATTGATTTGAGGCGGTGCCGGGCCGTTGCTGCGGTGGAGCGGTGCTGATATAGTGTGTGATGACCTTTAGGCTACACTGTTGCTTGTTATTGTTTAGTCTTGTTAGTTTACTAACTTAGTTGAATAAAAAAAAATTATAAATTATGAAAATGATGATGAAGACTAACGAAGCCATGTTTGATGAATATTAACAGACAAGACGTACTTGTCATGATTTATTAACCAATATTCAATTAGATAAAGAGTGGTTAATTACTGGTCCAATGTAGCGTTAAATTAAGCGGATTCCGACATGCTTTCACGCAACGGTATTCTTAAATAATCGATGAAATATGGTTTTATACTATTTTGGGACAAGTCTGTTTTAAGAGCGTTTATAACGTAATACGCACAATGCCGCAATATTCCAGGTTTTCGGTGTGACAATACTCAGTTATATTGATAGTTATTCATTTGTGTTGTCGTAAATCCAATAGGACATTTATTTTTCTACTTTTCTTGAAAAAAAAAATAATGACATTTTGACAAAATCCCATTACAAATCCATTGTTATTGAGCCAAATTTGCGTTGTCTTCTCAATATATAACGATTTTCGACGCTATTAAAGCCCGTCACAGACGTAGCTATAATATATATTAATATGCCGAGCTATAATATAAATTACAGTACAAGTTGGTGAAGTAACTGAAATATATATTATAGCTGCGTGTGCGATCACTCGAAAATATATCGTAATATGCCTTGCTATGATTTATATTAATATATATTCTAGCTACGTCTGTGATGGGCTTTACGGTCCTATTCCCGCAAAGGACATGCATTTGTGTGCATGAACATGTCTGTATGTCCTGAGTCTGGGTGTAATTATGTATATTAAGTATGTATTTACAACAAAAAAAATAACTTTTTGTTACTATAACCTTAAAACTGGTGGATTGTCATGTTACCATCACCTCAATGCCTTCTCATAGCGATATATTGACCTATCCATCATCGCAAAATAATTTCTTAAATGTTTCAGTTCCATATTTAGGTGTAATTATTGAATATTGGATATATTTTTTTATAAAGAAGTCGGTAAACAAGCATACGGCGCACCTGATGGTAAGTGATTACCGTAGCCATATGGACGCTTGCAACACACGAGGCATCCTCACCCCAATGAGCTCTGGCCACCTTACTCACGCGCAGGAACACAACATAAAGTTATTTGGCTGCGGTATTCTGTAAGGTGGAGGTACTTCCCCAGTAGAGCTGCTCTTTGAGCGAATAAGCGATCTCCATCTCTTTTGATAAATGATATTTTTTCGTGCTCCAGGGAACCATGTAGAGATACTTGTTATAAATATACATATGGATTATAATAATTTCATCATAAACAACTAAATTTATTTATTCATACATTAAATAATTTTTTAACTCAGAAGAGAGAAGGTCAGCGTCAAAAGGTCAAACGAAGAAATGAGTTGTTTTATGTATTTTCCTTTTTGAGATATCGTAAACATGTTTCTATGTACAATTTAATTGTATCCCTATTTATATTTTGTGTGTAATTAATTATTTATTAAAGTTAAAAGTAAGTTTTCTAACGATTTATATTGAAACGTAAATAAGTAATCTAATTCGCATAGACTTTGTATAAAGCTAGAGTCACAATAATAGCGTTTTTGAGCAACCGTAGCAACTGTCAGCAATAATAAACTGAGTGCTACACACTCGTAGACGCTTCGTAGGCGATATCAAAAAATACCTTTTGATTTCCGCAAGGTTGGCAACGCACCTTGGTCTTACAATTGTGTTCCAATGAACTTTCAGTAGTGTCAAAATTGTGACATTTTTCAATTTTGGTAATCTACTAACACAATAGAATCATAATGGCGCCATAATGACTCCATAATGGCGAATGACTTGGCCCCAGGCGGGTCGTATGCATATGTGCTACCTTAGCGGCTAAAAAAATTCTATGAGAGCGATCATTGTATCGTTATCGCTCACATAATGACTATAGCTTTACTTAGCTTAGTTTTTTGTACATGTCATAAATTCTAGTTTCATGATGCTACCTTAGCAGTATTAAAAAATCCTATGAGTAAGCGATCATTGTATCGTTATCGCTCACATAATGACTATAGCCTTACTTAGCTTAGTTTTTTGTACATGTCATAAATTCTAGTTTCATGATGCTACCTTAGCAGTATAAAAATCTATGAGTAAGCGATCATTGTATCGTTATCGCTCACATAATGACTATAGCTTTACTTAGCTTAGTTTTTTGTACATGTCATAAATTCTAGTTTCATGATGCTTCTTCTTCTTCTTCAGTCGGTCCCTCATTCCTGAGGATCGTGGTCACTGGAACCCCTTAAACGGACAAACTGCCTCCATCGATTCCGGTCCGAAGTAGCCCTCACCACTTGGTAGAATTTAGAAGAGGAGGTGGCTTCTTTCACTTGGTCCGACCATCGTGTTGGCGACCGGCCTCGTGTTCTCTTGCCTTCGGTATTGCCAACAATGACCAGCTTTTCAAGGCTGTTATCTCCTCTTCTCATTATATGGCCGAAATATGAGAGCACGCGTTGTAGACATGTGGTGGACAGTCGGGTCTTAATGCCGAGTTGGGAGAGAATAGATACATTTGTGCGTTTGGCCATCCATGATATTCGTAGCATTCGCCTCCAGCACCACATTTCGAATGCATCTATTCTCTGTCTCTCTCTTGCTCGGATTGTCCACGTCTCCACTCCATAGAGGAAGATCGGGAGTACTAAGGCCCTGACTAAACGAGCTTTTGTTTTGTAACTTATTCCCCGATTTTTCCAGATATTTTGTAGGCGTGCCATAGCGTCTTTAGCCATCGCTATTCTACGTTTGATCTCCGGTACACAGCTTCCTTCATTATTTATGCTTGAACCCAAATAGATGAAACTTTCCACAGTGTCAATGCCCGGGATGTTCTGGACATCTGACAGCTTTCCCGCACGATCCACCACCATCAATTTGGTTTTCTGCCTGTTTATTGCTAGTCCTAGTTTCTGACTTTCTACCTCCAGCCTATGCAGTATCTCCCTCATATCAGTAAAGGATGTAGTGAGGAGTACTGTATCATCTGCATAACGTAGGTTACAAATACGCTTTCCACCCACAGCAAAACCCTTATCCCAGTTTTCGAGGGTTTTGCGAATTATGTATTCACCGTATATGTTGAATAGCAGAGGAGAGAGAATGCATCCTTGTCTAACGCCCTTCTTAATGCAGAACACATTTGAACAGTTGGTGTCTAGTTTGACGAAAGAGCGGTTGTTTACATAGAGATTTCGGACTAGTTCAATAAGGTGTTGAGGTGTACCCATTTCACTCAGCACTCTCCAGAGTTTATCCCATTGCACACAATCAAAAGCTTTGGTGTAGTCGATAAAACAAAGTATCACAGGGTTGTTGAATTCGCGACTCTTTTCGATTATTTGGCGAACATTCAAAATTTGCTCCCTTGTGCCTTTGCCTTTAACAAAACCTGCTTGTTCTTCTGGGATTTGGTGCTCAAGAAAATGTTTGAGCCTGCGATTGATAATATACAGGAGTATTTTACTGACGTGTGGGATAAGCGCAAGTGTTCTGTAATTACCACAGTCTTTTGTAGATCCTTTCTTGTGTAGTGGAATAAAGATCGACTCCGTCCACTCTACAGGCCACCTCCTGGTCTTCCAGATGGAATTACAGATGCTTAGTAATTGCTGTGTACCATTAGAGCCTATGTTTTTTAGTAGCTCGGCAGGAATCCCATCTTTACCGGGAGATTTGCTGTCTTTAAGACAAGTGATAGCACATTCCACTTCCGACTGTAGTATATCGGGTTCCTGTTGTGTTGATTCTGGCTGAGCAATATTAACGGTAGGTTGGCCAGTGTCATACAGTTCCGTGCAGTACCGCTTCCATCTGTCCAATACCTGATCCTTTTCCGTGAGGATATTACCAGTTTCATCAGCAATAGTACAAGTTTTCACACTGCGGGATTTGGTTAGATGATTTACTTTGCGGAAAAGATCTCTAGTTTCATTTCTTGCAGAGTTCTTCTCAAGTTCCGCACAGATGTTGTTGATGTGAGTATCGTAGTCTTTACGACATCCTTTTTGGACCTGGGCGCTTAGTTGTTCGTATAGCTTCCGATCTTCCTGCAGTGTTAAGCCTTTTTCTTTCACTTCACGTCTTCGAGCAATAAGGTCAGCTGTTTCAGCAGACATAAAAGGTTTCATGGTAGGTTTTGGGAGCATGTTCTCTTTAGCAGTCTGCACAATAATTTGCTGTAGATTTTGCCAAGCGTTGTCCTGGTCAGTGGTGTCATTTGCCGAACAGTCAGGTATTCTCTGTTTAATGGCATTTTGGAAAGCCTGAAGGTGAACGTGGCGCATGTCTAGAGTGCGTTCTTGTTTGTGGACATTCCTCAGACGAAGTCGTAATGTGGCCACTAGCAGTTGGTGATCGGTGCCACAGTCCGCCCCAGGGAGTGTAGTAGTGTTCATGACTGACGATCTCCAACGATTTTGAATGAGGATATAATCTATTTGGTTTCTGAAACAGTCGCCAGGAGAGATCCAGGTGTACAAACGCCGTATGTGATGTCTGAAAACGGTGTTGGTGACCGTGAGGTTCTCTTCGTAACAGAACTGGAGCATGCGCTCGCCTCTTTCGTTCCTGGTACCAACTCCATACTTTCCAACAATCCGTCGTAGGTGTTCATCTTTCTCTGTTTGTCCAATTTTGGCGTTGAAATCTCCTAGAACCACCGTAACTTCTCTTTTCGGTATGTCTTGAAGAGTCTTTCCCAAGGAACTATAAAAGCATTCAATGTCATCTTCACTGGACTGTGCTGTGGGCGCGTATACCTGTATGATATTAAGTTTACAGGGAAATGTGTTAACTTTGATGGCAATAATACGATCACTGATCGGCTTGTAGCCAGTCACATATTTGTCAATGCTCATCGGTACAACAAAAGCAACACCCCTTGCGCTCTCATCTTCAGGTCCTGAAAAATAGACCTTATTTGACTGGTCCGTTGAGAAGTAGCCGGTTCCTCTCCAATGTGTTTCACTGAGGCCCAGTATGTTAACCGCCTTACGTTTCATTTCAGCTTCCACTATCTGGAGTTTGCCAGGTTGATTCAGGCCGCGTACATTCCATGTTCCAATACGGTGGGGCTTTCTAGCTGACTTTAGTCTAACAGTAACATTATTTCCATGTGTTGCCTGATCAGACACAATCACATGGCCGGTAGCACATTTCACACCACCATTCCCGGATTGGTGGCGCCGGGCGTCAGCCGGATCGCTCAACAGAACCAAATTGCATTCTCGTGACTCCATTGTGACTCTCATGGGAACTTAGTGCAGTGGTTTCCCGTTGCCTTCTGCACCAGACATTTTAAGGGTTATTTGGACCCTAAGGCCGCTGCAGCCTCTTCCATACAGTTGCCCGAATGGGTTTATAGATATACCGCTATTGCTCGGTCGCCAGAGCCTCGTTCGTTATCTAGCAGGGAGTACCACGGTTACCAGATGGTCGCCGCCGCCCTTCAGCGCGTGCAGGTGAGGATGACACTTGGGGCCGGAGTGATGTTATGTCCGCTCTCCCCCTTACCTCCCCATGATGCTACCTTAGCAGTATTAAAAAATCCTATGAGTAAGCGATCATTGTATCGTTATCGCTCACATAATGACTATAGCTTTACTTAGCTTAGTTTTTTGTACATGTCATAAATTCTAGTTTCATGATGCTACCTTAGCAGTATTAAAAAATCCTATGAGTAAGCGATCATTGTATCGTTATCGCTCACATAATGACTATAGCCTTACTTAGCTTAGTTTTTTGTACATGTCATAAATTCTAGTTTCATGATGCTACCTTAGCAGTATAAAAATCTATGAGTAAGCGATCATTGTATCGTTATCGCGCACATAATGACTATAGCCTTACTTAGCTTAGTTTTTGTATATGTCATAAATTCTAGTTTCATGTCATTTCTTTCTACATGGATAATATTTCGCGTACAAAGCATTTAATTATTTAGCAAAAAAGGTACTTTCTGTCGAAGTACTATAATGGAAGCACGACCATGACTCTAATTCTGTGACAAATTATGATGTCCTTACAGCTGCTATTTCCACCATTTTAGGATAAATGTACTATCAACAATGTTATAAGATCATTTCGCAAAATTAATGAAGCTCATTTCAATAGTGTGTTTAGGTTGTGTCTTAGCAATATCGATAATTTATAAGTACGTCGATAAAATATTGATCTTTATATCCCACATTGTAGGGAAAATGTTTAAAATCAGGTCGTTCACTGTTTATTTGACGGGGCAGTTGGTTAAGGTTCACCTTACGCGCCGCAGGTCGTGGGTTCGATTCCCACACAGGACATGCAGGTGTAATTATGTATATTAAATATGTATTTACAAACAAAAAGTAGTATATGTATTATATCAGTTATCTGGTTTCCATAGTACAAGCTCTGCTTAGTTTGGGATCAAATGGCCGTGTGTGAGTAATGTCCCAGGATATTTATTTATTTATATTTTGGTGGCCAAAGAGCATTATGTTCCGCTTCATTATAAGCGCACACTGTAGCTTATATGCAGCACCATAGGCTTAACGCGTAGCTGACCCTGAAAAAATCACTTTGTCACACAAGAATCCCATGTTGTACTTCTTTGGGGTAACTACGGTGAGGAGCAGATTCCACTGCCTGACCGCAGTAGGAAGAATTTATTTTTTTATTCAGATAATTCATCTACTTCTTACTCCTACTTAAACATTAAAATGGTTATCACATTATCGATACTCACTATCGACAATCTAAGCCCAACACTAATATGGAACTAATTTTGTAAAACATTAAGTAGCGTATGTATAATTAGTAATGAATAAGTAATTTAAGTATGTGATAAGTTAGTCTACCACCCAGGGTCTCGACTCGTAATTATTGCCACCCATAGTATATAATGTCTCAGGATATTTATTTATAGTACATAGTATTACAAAGTCATCAACACTTAA
Organism: Polyploca ridens; assembly: GCA_951394255.1. Lineage (NCBI taxonomy): Eukaryota > Metazoa > Arthropoda > Insecta > Lepidoptera > Drepanidae > Polyploca > Polyploca ridens. The sequence goes on along the minus strand of OX596264.1, from coordinate 2,153,317 downwards.
TTTATGTATTACACCCCGCGGTTTCACTCGCGTTCTTGAAGGATCTTAATGTTTTTTTGGGATAAATAGTATCCTATATATTACTTCAATTTATGGTCTACCTGCATGCCAAATTTTATCACAATCGATTGTGTCGTTAATGCGTTAAGAGGTAACAAAGAAAGAAACTCACATTCGCATGTAGATATAGTAGGATTATAAAGGATTAGCTGTCCCACGCGGTTTCACCCGCATTCCCGAGGCATCGTATGTTTTCTCGGAATAAAAAGTATCCTATGTGTTAATCCAGAACATATTCTATCTGTGTACCAAATTTCATCCAAATCCGTTCAGTAGTTTTTGCGTGAAAGGGTAACAGACATCCATACATACAAACTTTCACGTTTATAATATTGTAAGGAAAGGAAGTAAGGATGTATGAAGACTAATCGAAAAAGATAAACGTGGATCAAAATTTTAAAAATGCTAGAGGCAAGAACGCCCCGTTGACTCGTTGGGTCATCTTGGTTGGGCCAACCAATTTGAAAATGACTGGCTCAGCCTTAGCTATTTCAATATATTTGATGTTTGATTATATTTTTTATAATTTTGTCTCGTTTTTAATGGTTGTTATCCGGTCTTTGTTCTGATTGTATGTTCTTCTTACCTCAGAGTAAAGACGGTATACTCCAAGTACGATAGACCTATATCAGACTCGGAGTAGACCCCTGAGTCGCAACCCTTTCCGACATTTTACATAGCATATCGGAGACGGTTACATATTTCTTCCTTTTGGGACCGAAACAATGGGTTCCTGGACTCCAGAGGCGCGCAGTTTGGTAAGGGAGCCAATACCGAAGGAGATACCGGGAGATACCGAAACTATACTATGAGACCAAAGAGCTGGCGCTTACCTCGGGCAACGCATAAGTTTCGCAATTCAACGAGGTTACGTCGCCAACTTTTTGGGAACCCTGCTTGCGGGCGGCGATTTCAACGCAGATTTTTCTTTATAATTATTTTCCTGTATTTAAGCGCTCGTGGTGTAGCATGATTAGCCGTTCTTAATCGATCGGCAAAGTTAAGCTACCACCGTCGTGGTCGGTACCTGTATGGGTGACCGCCTAGTGGTATTCCAAATCGTGCATTTCCGTGCTTCGGAAGGCACGTAAAGCCGTTGGCTAGGTGGATGCCTCCTAGGCGGCTTGAAAAATTCCAACAGTAAGTTGACCACTAGCCTACCTCCACCAATTCGCAGTGGGCACGCGTGGTGGAGTATTGCCCATTCTCTTTCACCCTCATTTGTGAAAGGAGGCATGTGCTAAGCAGTGGGACATTATAGGCTGATGATGATGATGATTTATTGTTTTATATTTTTATTATTTTAATGTAATTTTAGTTTAGTCTTTCACAATATCTTTCACAATAAATTTTCATAAACAATCTTTTGAACGAATAAATCTACAACGTACGTGTATACAACGCAATAATCATCAATTTCTTACATGTTTTTCCATTTCTTTTTCCTAAGGCGTTGGCTAATAAAAATTGTAATAATTAAGATATTGATTGTGCATAATTGCGCCACCGAGGGCAGGTGGATGCTACGCATTGAGAATTTTTAATGATGAATTATAAAATGAAAAGAAAAATTGTACGGTGTTCATAAATTTTTTATGAGTTTGTGTAACTGTACTATATATTGATATTAATCGTTTTATAATTATAAAGTTTAACACTCATTATCTTTTTTACTTACTAGGTATGTGTTTGACCACAATCTTAATATAAAATGTGGGCGAAGGTGGTAAGCTACCTTCCACAACGCTCGGACTGTGGAATGAGCTCCCCGCCGTGGTTTTCCCAATGTAGTACAGCATGGGGTTCTTCAAAAAGGGTGTAAAGAGATTTTTTCAGGGTCGGCAACGCGCGAGTGATGGGACCGCGGGACATATGCTTGTTTGCCACTAAAGTGGTATAAAACAAGCACTCAGCCTAGAAATGAACTGACACTCAAGTATGGTGTTTCGTGACAGATTTTCAATATAAGAATGGTAGCCAGGTAGACATTTTTTATAGGATGGAGTCAGTAAACATGCGTACTGCCCGCCTGATGGTAAGCGGTTACTGTCGCCATAATGGACGCTTGCAATAGGGGTATCACTCACGCGTTACCGACCCTTCACGCTTCCTCGATGAGCTCTAGCTATCTTACTCACGCGCAGGAACACAACATAAAGTTATTTGGCTGCGGTATTCTGTAAGGTGGAGGTACTTCCCCAGTCGAGCTGCTCTTTGAGCGAATAAGCGCTACGCCTCTCTAGAGGATACTAGAAATAACCTTATTATTATGGCATTAGGTACAATATGGATTGTAAAACAGGTAGAGGTAATCAGACAGTGAGGTATATAACCTTTTGCTGTAAAAGGCTATAAACATTAACCCCATGATAATGCGTAAACTGCCATTAATTAAGAGTTACTTAGGAAACAAGGCATTAAATATTTTCCTTACATTTTTAAATGATCTCAAAATACATAATTAATTTCGAAACATAATTGATAATAGTTTGCCACCGGGCTACAAGTTCAAAGCCATGATATTATAAGTTATCTTCAACATATAATGAGCTTTTTAACAGAATATAATAACCTTACGTAATTATAATTTTTATTGTAGGCTTGTTACTTATTATAGTGATATTTAAACTAAAAGCTACAAGGGATATGATCGTGAGGCGAGTCGTTAATGTTGACAAAAATTTCCAAGAAAATTATCTGGCATAAATAAATATACTGGGACATTCCTCACACACGGTCATCTGATCCCAAACTAAGCAGAGTTTTTTTTTTTTTAAATTAAATGGGCTTGCGTTTGTCGACTGACCCGCCCATAAGGGGCGATGACGAAGCCTAAGATGAAACACGCTTACCCAGAAGAAACCTATTCACTCTGGCCTTGAAAGTACCTAGATTATAAGCGTCAGGAAACACAGACGCCGGAAGCAAGTTCCACTCCCTTGCTGTACGCATTATAAATGAGGATGCAAAACGCTGTGTCCGTATATTCGGTATGTCAACAACGTACGGGTGAAAATTTTCCCGGCGTCTTGTGGTTTGGTGTAAAAATGGGGATGGTGGAATAAGGTTGAACAATTCCTGCGCACACTCTCCAAAATATATCCTGTAGAAAACCGATAAGCAAGCAACTTTCCTTCGATGCTTGTAGCTTGTACTATGAAACCAGATAACTGATATACTACATATTACTTTTTTGTTTTGTAAATACATACTTAATATACATAATTACACCCAGACTCAGGACATACAGACATGTTCATGCACACAAATGCATGTCCTGTGTGGGACCCGTCAAATTGTCGTAGAGTACACCAAAGTAACTCTGTCTGTCTGTTACCTCTTCAAGACTAAACCTCGGAGCCGATCGACGGCAAGTCAGTTCAAATGTTAGAAAATTCGCGGCGAGCGATCAGCCGAAATTCGGCACGGTTTTATTTGCCGCTAAAAACGTGCTGTTATAATATGTACCTTCTTTGATTTAGTATTAGCCCGAAATGAAAATGATGATTTCGGAGGGTGTTTTAACACCCATACAGCGTGTAAGGGACATCGCCGCACAAACGGATACCATGGGTCCAGGATATGATTCTGGACCCCCATGTTGGAATTTTTCGTCGGTTTTTCCCAAATTTTTTAATTTTTTTTTTGAGTTTTTTTTACTTTATACTGTTCATAATCGTTATTCTTACCTAACCCAAAGAGATTTAAAATAAATAAGTTATTAATTCATTATTTTCACTAAAAGTAGCAATGTAAATAAAACTAGAAACGGTGTCTTATGGCGATATTCGCCTGCAGTCAGCGACATACTACGTAGGCACAACGTTATCGCGCGTTTAAATCGCGGTGTTCGCAATACATTGCGCGCTCGAAAATGTCAATTTCTATAACCGATCATTAGCGAGGTGAATGACTTTCACAATTTGATTAGTGGCATTAGGTGTAGCTTTTTCGCGAAGTTTGCGTTACCATGCGAAATACACCCTGTATATATGGGCCTGGTGAAGTATTATCCAGATAATCACTATCGTCATGTTAAAAAAATCAGCAAGTCTAAATTAGTGTAGTAACACTCACCAATTCAATTTATTTTCAGCACATGGCTTTGTGACCTAATGCCATCGTCACTTTTCAACGGTTTTCGCTTTCACTTTTCGACAATGTTTGATTTCGCCCATTCCTCACACATTGGAACCAAAAATGGTCTCGCACAGTTGCGGTACGGTGCGGAGCTTCCTACCGCTTACTTTGTGGAGTAAGCTCCCCATACTGAATTACCGAGTATGGAATAAAGAAGGTTGTGAAGATATTTTTGCAGGGTCTGGAACTCGCGAGTAACCGAATAACATCAAGAGGGTCGCATTTTTTAATACTACAACGGTAGCCAACTCTACGCCATGTCTAGCGGTTACCGTACCGTACATCTCTCGTATACTAGTAAAAAAAATGTGATCACTACGATTACAATACGATTGCGTTCAAAAGAAAGTATAGTAGACAAAGACGATAAACTTGAGACTGTGCTATGTATGATTTTTTTACTATATTTTCACGAAAACTCTTATACTAAAATTTATAGCTAATATCTGTTCTAAAAAGTTTAGTGTCATCCACTTTAAATCATATTATTTTTATGAGCAATTATATAATTTATTTAACTTAACAAAAACTTTATTATCAATAAAATTACTTTGCAACATCAAAGAGCTATAAAAAAAAGGTTAGATTAAAATTAATGGATTTATAATACGATAATTATGTCTATTAACATTGAGAGTAATTGATTGATAATTTCAATATTTAAAAATTGTATTGTAGAAATAATAAAATTTAATAATACCAGATAATCACAATAATCATGCATCAAAACTAAAATGAAATTGAAATGAAGCGAATTACACTATGTACAGTAAATTATGTACAGTAAAAACCACCTTCAGAAAACAAACAACTTAAATTATGAAAAAATTAATAATAATAAAACAAACAACAATTAATAGAGGCGTTGAGAAAGCATCGCAATCGCATCTTTTTTAAATTTCCATTTAAAACATTTTTTAACAAATACTTGTTTAAAGTTAAATGCATTTCTTTTCCACGACTACCAAATAGTCATGTCACGAAATTGACCTACTCAGTTTGATGCAATAAGTAACCATCTAAACAAATAAAATTGAAGTTTCTGTTTGTTTAAATTAACAGCTATTTACTAAATACAGATCTCTTTGTTCCTACTAATCTCCGAAACGGCTGAACCAATTTTGACAGGACTATCTCTGGCATATTGCTGATGATATAAGAAGTAACTAAGGCCTCTTTAAGTTATGAAAAATTATAAAGATTACACCCAAAAAAATAACCGTACCCAGGTGAAACCACGTGGGTCAGCTAGTCAGCTTCATGGCGGGCGGTTGGTTAAGACTCTGGTTAAGATTCCACCTATCGCGCCGTAGGTCGTGGGCTCGATTCCCATACAAGACATGCATTTGTGTGCATGACCAGGTCTGTATGTCCTGAGTAAGGGTGTAATTATGTATTTACAAACAAAAAGTAGTACATGTGTTATATCAGTTATCTGGTGTCCATATAGTACAAGCTCTGCTTAGTTTGGGATCAGATGACCGTGTGCGATGAATGTCCCAGGATATACAGGGTGTTGTTTTGGTCGGCGACAAGCGACCCAGGAGCGGTAGTACAAAATATATATTCCCCAAAAATTTACTTAATTCCATTAAATACTGTAAATATGATGAGAAATACCTTATTCAATTTGAAATAAAATTACCGCAAAGTATGGTTACTAGGCACGTGCACAGACTAGAGCTAGGCGCAAGCCGCCATCGCCCCACCCCTTTACTCCCTCGTACTCCCGTTGAGTATTATGTCTACACTTTAGCTTATTACATGATTTTCAATTTTTTTTATTTTTATTTTTATTATTTAAAAAAAATAAAGTATTTTTTTAATATTTTTTTTAGCACCAGTATCATTTGTATTATCGACCCTGAGTCGCTCGTCGCTGACCAAAACAACTACCTGTATATTTATTCATATTAATATACCTTTTACGAAGCACCTTGTTTATATAAGTTTATATACTATTGTATAAAATACGTGAGCTGCAAGCAAATTATAATAGCGAAGTAAATATAACTTAACCAAGTTTACGACCATACTTTATGAACGTAACATCGAAAAAATATCAATGTTACCCGACTATAAACAATTATAGTGCAGTAATGCGTTTAATTACAAAACGAACATAAATATTTACTTTCATGAAAGTTTGTAAACTAGGATGAGTAATGTTGCAGGCAGTTGGTTCATTTATTGTATGTTTAGACTGTATTGAATTTTACCGCTTTTTGGGATATTTTGTTTGTCATAGTAAAAGTATTAATACATACCAAAATTTTAAAAGTTATACACATTTTGTTTCAGAAAAGAACAAATGTTTAATATACAATTAATAGTCGATTAAGAGGACTCAATTCGTCATACTTTTCATACAAAACCTCTGTACTTATTATGGCGTTGTTAAACATTTTTTTCGTTCGTTAGATGTTTTGAACAAATTAGTATCTTGTGCACTATATCTAGCCTTGTATCTAGTCGTAATTTAAAAAAAGTGTGAAACAAATTCAGTCAAAGCCTCCGAAAAACAGCGTTTTTGCCTGAACTTTGGCCATATCTAATGTACCTATAAATTGTAAAAGTAAAGAAAACATTTATATACCAGGCTTGCAAATGTATTGGAGATTCTAAATAACTAACTTTTTTTTCACAAACTTGTAAGATTTTTTCACGAGAAGTATACTCCTGGAACAAGTTTTATGAATGCGAAATCATGAATGACGACCTAGCGAAGCGGCCGCGAGTGATCAGCGGAATTTACCGACTGATAACCGACGGCTCTGATGCTGTCTCTCTTTTTTCGCAGTCAAACATTACGTTGGATGAAACAACAAGCTTTTAGACTATGCTTGCGTTGAAGTTGCGCCGGCCACAGAGGGCCGCCTTAAGATATTTGTGTTTAATCTAACGGTGCGTCTATGATACGAGAACCGAGCACGAGCCGAGACTCTATTCGTTCGTTGCTCGCGATGTCAAGTATGGACGTTACAAAGAACCTACAACGAACGCGATGCGAATCCCTGTGTTCATCAAAACCTGGCAATTGGCGGAGCGCAGTCGAGCGCAAGCCAAACGCTCGTTCGAGGCTCGTAGCTCCGTCCACGCTACGCGAATCCATGCTCCATGTGCTTGGCTCGTGCTCGGTTCGCGTAGCATGGACGCACCATAATAAGTTTTATTTTTCATAAATTGTTTTTATGTTACAAGACTGATAGTCATAAAGACAGTATATTTAATAGTAAAATGCCATCGTCGCCTATAAACAAGCTTTACATTGGAGATAGCCAATATGATGGCAACTTTCACATAACCTAAAACGCAACAAGGTATATTTTTATTACTTAAAAATATCTTCTATGTGCTGTTCAACTTTTGTTCACCAGAAATCTGCAAATTTCCCTCAAATCCAACTTTACCAGCAACACGATAAATGCATGGAGAAACACGCAATTAATAATTCCATATTCCCGGCCATTATGACATTTACATGTTACTACTGTTGATTTATGCGCGGTCGCAACTTTTAAGAAAACATAAATTTGCTATAACTGCATGTAAGCCTTCCACTATATGACATATTAGCTGCATAAGATATTTTTGTCGTGCGACTGTAATTAGTCCAACATCTAATTGGATACATATGAGGTAAATGTGTTCAAGTATATTTTTTAGTAAAATTAAAATATTTAGAATTTTTATAGCAACGTTTTTTTGTCGTTGTTTTTTTAAGTCATCATCGTATTCTTTGCCGGTAATAATCGTTTTATTGCAGAATAATTATTAACACAACTGTAAGTATCGTTTTATTGATTTTATGATTTGGGATGCGCAGGCGTTGCTTTGAGGCGTAATAATTATTTCGCAGAATAATGTAAATATGGAAGAGACAGCTAATTACTTAATAATAGCATAAAAATGCAATAAATAAATAAATGGATTAATATTTCAGAGATTCGCGACAATGGTAGTTCATTTAGCATATTGTAAAATTGATACTTTTGGTTTAAGATTTACTATTTTTGTACAAATAAAATAGTCAGTATGATGCTTTTTAGAGAATCCGTGAGAAGCCTTCAAATATGGCTCATATTATACAAAAAGCATTCATAACAAAATGTGCCAAATGAATCACTGAAACATCTATCCATATTGTTCTACGAAGGCAAAAAAAAAAACTCGAAAAAATTCAGTTTTCCCGCATCGGTACTGATGTTTAACCTTAATAAATACAAATGGTAGTGATATACTCATAAATCATCTCATCATGCTATCTTATTTTAGAAAGAGGTATTAACTAAAATAAAACAATAAAAAAGTCGAAACATTTTTTACCAATATTTGAAAAATTACACTTAGGCCACTTAACTCTGGAGATAAGAATTTGTTTAAATTGATTACTATACAATACATTACAAGCAATTGATAGGTATTTGCGTACAGTTAACATCGTCAGGTACCTACTACTAGGACTATTAGAACCAACCAAATTTTAACTTTTATTAGGTTATATTTGTACGAGGGGTTAATTTTGATACATGCATACATATAAAAAAAATCATATCTTTTATATACAAATCAATGTTTGTCTGCTATATACTATATACGTACTAAATGCTATATACGTACCTATATATTCCTCCCATTCTACCACCACTCATGTACCACCATGCACCATGTATTGCGATACAATTTTGGCGAACTTTTGTGCGTAGGCTGCAGATTTTACTGAAGCCTTGCAAAGCACGCTGGGAAATAACTATAACAACTATCAGACTGCATCTTTCAAGTCATGAAATATCCACTCATGTCAATATATTTACGATTGTTTAAGAATCTTCCTCCAAACTTTGCAATGTGGACATCAGACCAGAAATAAACATGGTAGCTGAAATGTAAATAAATTTGATTATTCCATTGATATAAATTATTATAGATAATAAAAAAACATAGTTTATAAAATACTGTGCAACCCCGTGGAGCCTACATACTCACAGAAATAACTGTAAGTCGCCATAATAGTTTTAAAGTTAAATAAAATAATATGTTTTTATGCCTTCCATATTTACGATGTATAAAACCTATCATCTGCTTTCTAGACATGTTTTGAGAAGCAATAAAGTTATATCAGACTTTGTTGTTGGTTATCTCATGCCATTTATGTCTTACTTTGTTTATTTATAAAAGTTATGGCTGAATTTTCAAATTAACTCAAATATTGCGACAAAAGTATTAAATTTATTTTTACTTTTAACAGGTACAATTTATTTACATATTGGATTTCACTGTATAATTTCTTCGTTATGTAATAAATACAATTTTTTTTTTCAATAAAATAGATTGATTTTTGTTATTCGATTGCTATGTACATGGAATTCATAGAAATTACGTTTTATTCGAACTCAATGGAATCGAAAAATATTAAGGTATATCTATCATTGAATATATGAGTAAGTAACTACTATAAATAAATAAATATCCTGGGACATTCCTCACACACGGTCATCTGATCCCATACTAAGCAGAGCTTGTACTATGGAAACCAGATAACTGATATAATACATATACTACATTTTGTTTGTAAATACATACTTAATATACATAATTACACCCAGACTCAGGATATACAGACATATTCATGCACACAAATGCATGTCCTGTGTGGGATTCGAACCACGATCTGCGGCGCGTAAGGTGAACCTTAACCAACTGCGGCATCTGGCCCGTCACTGTCGTGTGTACTGTCGTAAAGCTAAACAATGAACACCAAAACATGAAGAGTTATGACTGAAATGTCGTCATAATTTCATTAATTATATAGCTGACTAGCTTCTGCTCGCGGCTTCGCCCGCGTGTCCTACAGGAATCAAATGACATATTTTTCTACAACAATAAAAAACAAAACAAAACCAACTTCAATGAAATTATTAAAAACGCTGAGACACGTATACATTAATTTTCAATCTCCAGCCTAAACACAAAATTTTAAGATTCTGACGGATATTCATACAAACTTTCAACCCCTATTTTAGCTCCTTAGGGGTGGAATTTCGAAAAACCCTTTCTTAGTGGATACCTACTCTTCACAAAGAATATACCCTCTAAATTTCATGTCTATAGGACCAGTGGTTTAGGCTGTGCGTTGATATATCAGTCAATCAGTCAGTCAGTCAGTCAGGACTTTGAATTTTATATATATAGATTAACCTTTCGGCTCGAAAAAGCTAGAGCGTTCCTCGCAATAAAATTTACTTTACATAATGGTGAAGTTTTCATTTGTCATGCTTTTTTAATATAGGCTTTCACACGCTGCCATTTATGCCATCGCTTCGCTTGCTAATGAATCGAAGCTCGTCATCATAACCTCATCCATCAGTCTCACATCGATACGGTTAGACCTCCGTTAGACGTTCCTATTTCGGACCAGAAGGCTGCACATCCACCATAGTTGTGCGAGGTGGCGGAGCAGTGTGAGGATGCATAGCGAAGCTGTGAAACGGTGTCACTCCTTCCACCAGAGATGTACGAGGAATGTTTAATGTATTCAGATGAGCGGTTCGATAGGATAGGAAGCAGACTATTTTCAGATATAAACACTATCTATTGACTGACTAGTAGGCGCACATTTTCATTCGCTAATTCCGCGCACATATTCCTCGCTTACATCCCGCGCACGCATTTCTCGCTTATTTTGTATGTACAAAAAACGCACGCCGCTAAGCCCATACTCACCAGAGCTGCGCGGAGCGACGCTAGGTAAATGATGTGATACTATTGGTGCTTAAAAACACATTCCTCGCAACGCAGCTTAGCACCTCTGGTGGATGCTCAGCCTAAAGTTACAAGTTCGTAGCCGATACTACTGCTTTATATGTATTACTATGAAATACCGTAGCTAGCGACACGTCGCCTATATACATAGAAATAAAGAGAAAGATTGCACCTTTAGGATATGAAATGATCTCCATACGGTTATCCCATAGCGTTACGATAAGTCATCATATTAAATAGGTATATGGTTCATCAAAAAAGTGTGAAAAGACCTCTACTGGGTCTAGGGTTTCGTTCCCGGGTCCCGGGAATCGGGAATTCCCGGGAACTACGTCATTCCCGAAGTCGGGTTTTTTTTGCGGTTTCCCGGGAATTCCCGGGAATTTCTATATTAGATTGAATGCTTTAAAACACCAGCAAACCTTGATCAAAATTAACGAAAAACCTTTGATACACGAAAATGTAGCATAAAATCATAGTACAAATGGCTACATCCACAGAAATCGAACGTACATTTTCTGTATGGGTAAGTTTCGCTACCAAAATCAGGTTTTTTCAGAACTACAAATAAAAGCCTGAATAAAACCATGAACAGATTTTTGATGAAAATAAAAGTGTTACATATAGAAAAATATATCTAGTTACATATAAAATATAGTATTTTCGGAGATAAACTGCCTTTTTTTTTGAAAAAAAAAAAAACAATTTTTCCGAAGGTTCATTACAAAAAATATAAGTTTTGTTATTTTTATTTGCAAAACACGTAACCTACAGGTGATTTTTAGGGTCCCGTGCCAGCGGGACCCTATTACTAAGCCTGCGCTATCCGTCTATATGTTTTTCTCTAAGCTGTATGTCATGAACCGTAAAAAGTAGGCAGTTGATTTTTATTCTGAATGTGTATGTATATTGCCGCTATAACAACAAATATTAAAAATGAAATAAAACTAAAAATTTAAGGGTGGCCCCCAAGATATGTCATTACGGAACCCTTTGTGTGCGAGCTCGTTTCGCACTGGGCCGATTTTTTTTCTAGTAGCTACTATGTGTGGATTCTGAACTGCAGGTTTTAGAGAAATAAAGAAAATAGTAACATTAAAAATTTATAAAATTTGTATTTTCGGAGATAATACGGACTTTTATTTGGATATTTTCACGATGTCTTAATTGTGTTTTTTTTTTGTTTTTATAAAAAAATCTTAATTTTTACCTATAAAAATTCAATTAAAACACGTAATGCGCTTTCATTGTGATAATGTATACGTTCGCTGCTTTTTTTAGCCTATTGGGTACACGTAGGAGTGTGAGATTTAAAATATCACATCATATCGTATTGTAAAATCATTTATTGATTTTAATTTTTGAACTGCTTTTGAGACTAATAAATAGCTAATTTAATTAAATTACGTGTTTTATTTAACTTTTGATAGGTAAAAATAAACAAACATCTTTTCCCGGGAATCGGGAATTCCCGGGAAAGCATTTTTTTCATTCCCGGGTCCCGGGAACGGAAAAAGGTCGGGAAAAACGAAACCCTAACTGGGTCAGACAACGCAATGTGATGGCATTGCCTAGAGATGCTAATTTCTATAAGCGGCGGTGAACTATACTTTTAAACCTACCAAGGAACTTATTTTAACACGATCTACTTTCTAAGGCCATACCTCATGATGTAGTGCCTACAAATCAAAAAGTCCACACGAATAACGCCGCGGGCAATACTAAGCAATTAGTAAGTATTATAAAAGCAATACACGTATCCACATATTTCAAGTTTTGACGGAAAAATTGAGAAGCTAATAATCTTATTATTTATTAATATATTCCAAATGCCACCGGTCTTTAGACGAGGTGTAATGTGTATGCGACATTCATACTGTTTAATAATGTTATAAATATTGAATAGATCTGAATTTCTATTACTACAATATATATATATATATATTTTTACTGTTTATAGGCCTGTGTTTAACCGCAATCTCACCATGGTAAGTGATGATGCGGCCGAAGGTGGTAAGCACACAAAGCCTAGAATGAACTGGCTCTCAAGTGCAGCTATCGGAACACACCGAAAGGTGCTTGGCGACAGATTTTCAACTTGTATTGAGGGTGGTAGCCAGCCAGGCGGGTACTACAAAGTACCACCGTGCTATGGTATCCTCACGATGTTTTCCTTCACCGAAAGCTCAAGCTTATTGTAGGATTCGAACCCGGGATCTTCATCTCGGTATCCGACGTCACTACCACTGAGCTATCATAGCCTTAAAAAAAATATTTTATAGGCGACTTCTTATTATGCGCTGAGATCTTGTGATAAAATATAAGAGCGCTAGCACTCTAAAGATATTCAGTTCATGTGGTATCAAATCTACAAAGACAAGAGCAGGGTCGGACTGGGGAAGGAAGGCCCCGAGTATCTCCCCACAAGACCAAAACAGGGGTGGCCTCTGCTCAGGGTCAACCATTTTCCGATATTTTCTGTTTCATTTTTCTCCAAGTATTTATGAATTATATACGTTACAGTTTGGAAGAGCCGGGCCCTTGTCTGCGCGAGGCAGCTCGTGTAGGCTAAGGCCCGGCTGGCAAACTTCTCCTCGACTATATAGCCAGTCCAACGCTGCACAAGAGCTTAGCATCTCTGTAACATAACCTGGCTAGGCTTTAAACTATAGCACATCCATTGCATTCTGCGTACTCTTATCAGAGTGTTAAGGTAATTCGTATATTGTATGTGAAATGTATGTGACCAATATTGTTTTGACGCTAACGTCGAAAGCTGCTGCTAATTCAGCCGTCGATTGTGTATCATCAGCTTCCACAATCGCCTTTAATTCGTTACTGTCGACCAAAGTCTTCGGACGACCGCGAGGTTCATTTTACAGGTCGGAATTCCCAGAACGGAAGCGAGCAAACCAATAACAGGTGGTGCGTTGGTTTAAAGTGTTAGCTCCGTAAACGTCGTTGATGTTGCGTGCCGCTTGTGCCGCGTTGCTGCCACGACGGTACTCATATTCCATAATTACTCGAATTTTTAACGTATCCATGATGACGAAAAAGATTGAAATGCGATGAAAATGTAACACTAGTCAATAAACAAATGACTACTTTGGGAAAAAGAATTCCATGTTTTTAAAATAAAATTGATTTGAAATTAGAATTCTTAGCCAAACAAAAAATATTTTGATTTGAAATGGCCAGTACTGCAGAACGGCAATTTCATAGGTAAGAATTTCATAGGTCATAGGAAAGAAAAGACCTATTAAAATATTATTTTGGTCAAGTTAAATATATTTTCACCTACCAGTGTCCTCAGTTCACTCAAAAGCCAGTTCCCTTTTTGATTATGTGTTATTATCACTAAAGCTGCATAATCATGCTGGTATTGTGGTCAGGAATAAGCCTATCCAAAGTAGAAATAAAATTGTTTACAAGGTACAGCTTGATCCGTCAAGTATGTACTTCAAGCAGCACTACTGCTTCAAACTTCATTACTTCATATCAGTGCGTCAGATCAACTTCAGAGGTTACATAATTCTGATGTACCAATTGAATTCAAAGTTAAACAGCCATGAGAAAACATTGTTTCTAAACACGGGCAGTATAATCATTTTCGAATTGAAATACAGTTACAAACTATGAAGAATGTTTGAAACGAACGTATGATCGCGTGACGATGCTGGTCTCTAGTCAATTTACTTATTTAGACTGATTAGTTTCACGGAACCAAATCCGTCCGGTGGCTGGGCTGTTGGGAACAACGCGTCTGTAGAGTCGAATAGGTGATCAAACTTTTTATCTGTTGATACGAAGACTTAATTATCATTTTTTTCCTATGGAAGTACATAGGGTGCATTAAGGGTGTGCAGAGATTCTTGCAGGGTTGGCAATGCGTGATACCCCTGGTGTAGCAAGCGTCGATAGGCTACGGTAACTGCTTACCATCAGGCGGACCGTATACTTGTTTGCTAACCTATTATAAAAAATCAGCCTTTTGCCAGATACATAAACGTCCCCATATAATGCTCGTAAGACCGACTCTGCTTTCCACATTACGTTTTAAATATAGGTACCATACATAGTTTTGATCCATTTGTAGTTGTCATCTGAAAATGTCACTTTTTAGTCATTTTTATCTTTAAGAAATTATTGTCAGTGGAGACCTATCATTGGCGTTAGTTGTATGTTTGTAGGTTAAGGTTATTTACATTTAATTCTAAAGCTGTTGGTCACAATAAAAAAAAATTGCTTTATACCTACCAGTTGCAGATTTCGATATAGCATATTTTCGAAACCTATGATGGGTTAGTCCTGCTGAACAACTTTTACTACTGCAGCTGTCGAAACAAACCGTTTAGTGCTTGGCGACAGATTTTCAACTTGAGGGTGGTAGCCAGCCAGATGGGTACTACAAAGTACCCTACCACCATGATATGCTTTCCTCACTATATTTTCCTTGACTCAAGCTGATTGTATGTTTCTAAACCAGGACCTTCATACTAACCTTAAAATATACAAATAAAAATTTCTTAAAGATTTGAATTTTAAGAAACCGTCGCGGGTGAACTCATAAAAATAAGCTTGCTTCTGACCATAGATACTGAAAGGAGTGAAGAATAAGCCAAAGATGTCACAAACTTGCTCCGAAGATTGCTTTTCGTTTGAATAACTTTCTTTTTAACATTTATAAACGTAAAGGTTATCTGTTTTTATACATTCAAAAACCAACCATTATGGTTTTATTATACTGTTATACTAGATCCATATTCCATTGGAATTGAGTATTTGGCTCTGCCTATATTTGGTCCCAAAATTTTAATGAGTTCACTCGTATTTAATTTTAAAACTCCCAAAGGCTATTTTATAAATAAATTTATAATTTTAAAATAATTACCTTCGTATTATCACAATATTGTCAACAAATTCTATATTTGTGCGCAAATGCCTCCTCGGTGCAAAATTGTATGCAAAAATTGCCCCGTTATCTTGAGCCTTATCTGTAACAACTTAATAATTGCTGATTGTATCATTCTGTATGTCAATGTGGCGTCTTTGTGCACACGCCGTATTTTTACTGCATTTTTATAAGAAAACATCATAACTGCAGAAATATGCTTTTTATTTCGTCATGGAGAATTTTTAGAGGATGTTAATGTTAACGAGTAACTACAGAGTGTATTGAATTTAATGATTATTTTTATTACTTTAATAAATGTTGACATCAGCTTAAGGATTATAGTGGAATGCGTGTCATCATACTTTTTTTCTCATCCTAAATCCCTTATTAAGGCCTTAGCTATATGCTACCTACTAAAACAAAAAAAGGAAAACATGGTACGATCATCACGTAATCTAAATCTGGGTCTGCTATAACTACTCGTACATGCAGACACAGCACACAGCTAGATTTACAATCTCGCATATTAGTATCAATAACAAATATTGTGACTAAAGTTATTGAGTTATTATTACAACGTATAGAAAAGCTATCATAAGCAAAGGTTATGTCCCATTTCTTTTGGCTCAACAAATTTCTCTTTAGCATTGAAACAATAAATTAGTCGTCTAAGCAGACAGTAGAAACACATAGCGCTATCAAAACACTTTTAGGAGTATTTTTCTCGCAAACACCGTGAATTTCACGGCGCTTACGAGTTTCGTTCATCGTTCTACAAAAACGGTGACCTCACTTGAACGGAACATACTTGAAATATGTGTTCTCTATACGTAGTAATACTAGCTCAATGACTAAAGTATATTGTGTTCATTAAATCTAATTTTTCAGCATACGATTTTAAAACAGTTTCAGAATTCTTGTTGAATCAAAGATTTATGCAACTTACTGCTTAAAATATGATATTTTTATAACTACATACTAATTATAATATTATAATTTATAGTATGAAATAAAAATACTTTGCTTTATATATTACTTTCCACAACCCCAATTGTTAGTCTACAGAATTATAAACACACAAATGAAGTCTCCACGCCTCTCCCGAATAATCCCTTGGATCTTACAATATTTTCGGCTCATTACAGTGTCAATATAAGATTAGGGATAAGCAATTTCGGACAAAAGAACACCGGTATAAGTGAGTTTTTTACCACGGTTCCGCCTAGCCCGGGACAGAATTACAGCCGCGAGACAAAACTCAATTAGGCATTTTAAACAGACCGACTTGTCGATGTCGGGTTTTTTTAACAATACCCTAATAATAATATGCAGCGGTTTTGATTGACAGTTTATTCGGCAAGGTACGAGCGAGGCGGGCTGTTTAGAGTTTATTCATACTATATGTATTTTGTTAACATTTAATTTTACTAATAGTTTGAACCTCAGTATAAACTGTACCTTTTCTTGTCATCAAAATTGATCGAGAAGATTTATGCAACTTACTGCTTAAAATATGATATTTTTATAACTACATACTAATTATAATATTATAATTTATAGTATGAAATAAAAATACTTTGCTTTATATATTACTTTCCACAACCCCAATTGTTAGTCTACAGAATTATAAACACACAAATGAAGTCTCCACGCCTCTCCCGAATAATCCCTTGGATCTTACAATATTTTCGGCTCATTACAGTGTCAATATAAGATTAGGGATAAGCAATTTCGGACAAAAGAACACCGGTATAAGTGAGTTTTTTACCACGGTTCCGCCTAGCCCGGGACAGAATTACAGCCGCGAGACAAAACTCAATTAGGCATTTTAAACAGACCGACTTGTCGATGTCGGGTTTTTTTAACAATACCCTAATAATAATATGCAGCGGTTTTGATTGACAGTTTATTCGGCAAGGTACGAGCGAGGCGGGCTGTTTAGAGTTTATTCATACTATATGTATTTTGTTAACATTTAATTTTACTAATAGTTTGAACCTCAGTATAAACTGTACCTTTTCTTGTCATCAAAATTGATCGAGACCTCCGGAGACCAGCGGGCGGGGAGCTTTTTCCGCCAACGCGTCAGCTTGGCTATCCAAAGAGGAAACGCTGCCAGCCTTCTGGGAACCCTGCCGTTAATCGGAAGCAGCGGCAGGCTTGAGGAAATTTTCTATATATAGATTGTATTTTGTACATATTTGTTGTAAATAAAGATTTTATCATCTAGTTGTCACCTTTTAGATTATATTCATTATACATTTTAGAAGAGGTAGCATAGCATTTTATTGCTCAATGGGGATCTCTACTGGGGAAGTACCACCATCTTACAGAATACCGCAGCCAAATAACAATGTTGTGTTCCTGAGTGTGCGTTGCCAGCCAGCTCATTGGGGCTATGTGAATTAGTGAGTGATGCGCTGGGTGTTGCAAGCCCTTGTGATGCAACACCCGTGGCATTACAAGTGCCCATAGGGTTACGGTAACCGCTTACTACCGCATACTTGTTTGCCGACTTAGTCATTTTTAGGGTTCCGTAGCCAAATAGCAAAAAACGGAACCCTTATGGATTCATCACGTCTGTCTGTCTGTCTGTCCGTTCGTATGTCACAGCCACTTTTTTCCGAATCTATAAGAACTATAATGTTGAAACTTGGTAAGTAGATGCATTCTGTGAACCGCATTAAGATTTACACACAAAAATTGAAAAAAAAAAACAAAAAAAAATGGGGATTCCCCATACTTAGAACTAAAACTTATTTTTTTTTCCATCAAACCCATACTTGTGGGGTATCTATGGATAGGTCTTTAAAAATTATATTGAGGTTTCTAATATAATTTTTTTTCTAAACTGAATAGTTTGCGCGAGAGACACTTCGAAATGTAACTTCTAAAATAAGAGAATGATAAAACTAAAAAAAATATATGATATACCATGCAAACTTCCACCGAAAAACTAAGCAGAGCTTGTACTATGGAAACCAGATAACTGATATAATACATATACTACTTTTTATTTGTAAATACATACTTACTATACATAATTACACCCAGACGCAGGACATACACGTTCATGCACACAAATGCATGTCATGTGTGGGAAATTAACCAACTGCGCCAACTGGCCCGTCGGCTTTACCTTTCATCCAATATTTACCTTTCATTCAATATTTTTGGCGTTTTTTTTTACATAGCAAAGGTGAGTTAGTTAATAGTACACGGAACCCTCCGTGTACGAGTCCGACTCGCACTTGTTTAAATACTGTGTTATGTATTTAGCTTCCCGACCCGTATTTTCACTCGCGATCGTATTTAACATCCTTTAGGTTTGAATTTTGAAAATCTCTTCAGATTTTTCTACATTTTAATAAAAGGAACCTGTGTGTATGTATTAAAATAAAATAATATTGAACATGCTACTAAAAGGAACAAAGTAGGATTAAACAAAAAAAAATAGACTAGAATAAATGGCGTTACGTTGGTGTTTATAAAAATTACAAATGTTTAAAAAAATGTGAATAAAAATCTATCATCGCAAGACAACTATTTATCATCGCTAGAGGCATTATTACACGGATACTTTGAACAAAACGATAGTGTGACTAAACACAAAAAAATGTTCAACGAAAAAATTCGGACAAAACCGATTTAAAAATCGAATCGTATCGAATTAGCCAGCGATTATCGGTGAAATTTCATGTGGCATATGTTTCGATAATTGAACTCTGTGGTTTCAATACAATTAAATTATCCATTCCGAAAATGCTTGGCCAAATTGTTTTCAAATTATCATTTTAAATAATAAGTTATGAATGCTTAGTTACAAGTTTGAAAATATTTCTAATATTTTACAGGGGCAGTTAGTAGTACTATGTTAATAAATACTACAGCCTTTGTGCGGTCGTGTGGCACTTGTCCGCTAAAACGACGGAATACCACGCCCTGCGGCCAAAAGTCCTCTTCTATTACGAGCTGCAGAATATACCACACGAACGCACGCCTTGAAGTTGACGTTGCGGCTCGATTCCAGCAGCTGCACCCTCGGCATGTATTTGATCCTTTGGCGCACGTCCTCCACAGTAACCTCTGCCTTGGTAGTCTAGGTGACTTATACCCGGGAAGATAAGAGAGGTAGAGCGTAGCATATTCGCTCAAAGAGCAGCTCGACTAGGAAATACCTCCACGTTACAGAATACCGCAGCCAAATAACTTCATGTTGTATTGCATGCAAAGGTCGCCAGAGCTCATTGGGGAGGGGGAAGTGTCGGTAACGTATGAGTGATGACCAGTGTTGCAAGAGTCTATATAGCTAAGGTGATCGCTTACCATCAAGTTTACGCTTGTTCACCGAAATCGTCCTGATTAACCCCAAACCTGCATTTTTTTAAATTCATTTATGAAATTACAACATTTCACAAACTTGTGATGATTCATAATTATGATAATTGCATATACTCAGCTAAAAACATTTGCTACAAAGTGAAGATAATCTATGTGTTAATGTTACAATTAAAATTATAAACTTTCAACAAAAAATTACAAAACGTAAGTTCTTTTACTCGTAGGTAAAACACGAAAACCGTGGTTCGTGTATTGATTTTTTGTACCGGAGCTTTTTGCCCGCCCCCAACGTTTTGGTAAGCTTTGGTTAACTCACTTCAGGTAGTAATGCCGAATTATGGCGTAAGGTGGCACTACTTGTCTATGTGGAGAATTTTGTATTGTAGAAAAAAGAGTTATTCCTACTAAGCAGTTAATGTTAACTTAGAATTATTACTACCTACTCTTTGGTAATATGCTACTACCGGACAATAGCCCAATTATTTTTACAAAAATGCATGTTTTTCATTATGAAAATATCGTAGCTAATTTTAGAAACATTAAAATAAAATCAAAGCTGCAAAAGGCTGCAATTTTACCTCGTGCATTTCAAAATCTTAAGGTGGGTCTACGTTAGGCGAGCTGAGCACTAGCCGAGCCGCTCTGAACATTCGGCGTCGCTTGCGGCAAACAAACAATCACTGTCCACGAATCCACGAGCGCGATGCTAATCTCTGTGTTAGGTTGAATTGTCTGTAATAATGTATTTGTATTTTATTTATTTGTGTGTACTGAATTTTCTGCAATAGTGTATTTGTATTTATTACTTATTGCAAATAAAGAAATTATTATTGGCGGAGCGTAGTTGAGCGCAAGCCGGACGCTTGTTCAAGGCACCCAAGTCCGTCTACGATACACGAATTCATGCTCTGCTTGTGCTCGGCTCGTGCTCGGCTCACTTAAAGGCTTATTACACTATTCGATATCAAGACAGTCTTACTAAGATATAGCAAAGTGTAATAAGAGTAAGCAAGGTAGTCTGTCTAATTAGACCGACCGAATGGGTTCGGCCGTGCTTGCTTGCTTGCTTGCTGAATATCGCGTAGTACAATAAGACTTAGCACGCTTAGACCGTTCAGTCGGCGCGCGGCGGCGGCAGAGTGAAGTCCACGGGTAAAGTCCGTGTTTGATTGTTGTGGCGTGCACAATGGCTTGTTTAAAAGAAAAGAAAGTGATTTTTAATGTTATTGATGTGTATACCGTGATATGCCATATTTATGGCAGAAAACTCTCAAAAATACTTCTTATCCTTCTTCACCCATATTTTACTTTTTTCTTTTGTATTCAAACCAATAGTCGTGACAAGAGCTATGGCGATTTTCTGTTGCATCGAAAGTCTTCCCATGACACCGCGACAACTATCACCGGTTAGCACCAGTTAGCATGCGGTATTCAGCACGGTGTAATAGCGAGCTTGTCTAATTAGACTTTAAGCCAGTCTTACTAAGACTGGCTTGATATTGAATAGTGTAATAAGGCCTTTAGCGTAGACCCACCTTAACGTTTTGCATATTTTATGCATTTTCTATTAATTTTCCATGACATTCCATGCATCCTAATATTATAAATGCGAAAGTGAGTTTGTTTGTTTGTTACGCCTTCACGCCTCAACTACTCAACGGATCATCATGAAATTTGGCATGCAGATAGCCTATGGTATGGAGAAGGACATAAACTATTTTTTATTCCGGGAACGAAGAAACTGCGGGGGTCAGCTATTAGATATTATAAATGCGACAGTTTGTATGTATTTTTGTTACTCTTTCACGCAAAAACTACTGAACGGATTTGGATGAAATTTGGCACAAATATAGAATATATTCTGGATTAACACATAGGATACTTTTTATCCCGGGAAAACATACGATCCCTCGGAAAAGCGGGGGAAACCGTGTGGGACAGTTAGTGTTATCATAAGTGCGAAATCGGCGTCGCGATATCAGTTAATTTTACTATTATTCAGTCTATGGTCTCACGTAACGTCATTTCTTCACCACTCCCGTTAGAGTTCCTTGGGAAATTGATAAAAACGTCGAAGCTACAATTAATTAAATAGAACCTACTAATACTGTGAATAGGTTCTTGTGGGAGCTGTTATTGTATGGCCTGTAATTTATTCTATACAATACATTTGCTTTATTGGTGGGTTTAGGAATATGCATCATCAATATATTTATGCAGAACTAGTTAGGCATATTTAAAAATATTGCTTTTTAATCGACTTCATATAAACTAGTAATTTTGAAAAAAAAAAGCACTTCCATATACACTGTTTTGAAGTCGGCGAAGGAGCACGACAATGGAATACCCATTGAAATTTTTTTTTTTTTTTTTTTTACTGTTTATAGGCCTTTGTTTGACCGCAATCTCACCATGGTAAGTGATGATGTGGCCGAAGGTGGTAAGCACACAAAGCCTAGAAGGAACTGGCTCTCAAGTGCAGCTATCGGAACACACCGAAAGGTACTTGGCGACAGATTTTCAACTTGAGGGTGGTAGCCAGCCAGGCGGGTACTACAAAGTACCCTACCACCGTGCTATGGTTTCCTCACGATGTTTTCCTTCACCGAAAACTCAAGCTCATTGTAGGATTCGAACCCGGGACCTTCGTCTCGGTATCCGACATCACTACCACTGAGCTATCATCGCCTTAAAACACAATTTTCACTGACTTCATAACAGTGTCAGACTACTCTGACATATTTTTTCCTTTAAAATATCATAAGGAAAACTGTATGCACGAAAAGTCTCAAAAGATATGTCTGCAAACGTACTAGGCCTTTGTCTCGGCGTTAGGTAGGTACCTATAAGAATTGGGAGTAGATAATATTCCTAAATATACCCTAATGTTCTTCTGTGTGTTCTAATGATCAAGCAGAGGAATTCTTGTGAAAATCGAACAATAAAAAAACACAAAAAATTTAAATCATAGAGGGACATAGGTATGAATATATATAGATATATGTATGAAAAGTGACATCATATTAACTAGAAAAAAATGTTATACGACATTCAAATAATAAAAAAATTATACGGCTTTTACTGCCACACTTGTCTTTATAAAAGTTTGGCATAAGTTAGAAACTTATAGCGGTCAATGTAAAATTCTAAGTTATAAATTCTTGTTAATATTTATTAAATACAGCTTTTTGTTATTGTGTATCAACTTGAAAATATGGCGTTAAGGACCTACTGATAAGTTCCAAAAAAAAATCTTATCATTATTTTAAAGATTGGGTTAGGTTATTTTTTGTATGTTTTTTGTATTGGACACTTGACTCACTCCACAGTCCACACTATGTATTTACTGAAACTTTTTATGATTAAGTAAAGCAGTCAATGGATTAAAAAGTAATCAATAATAGAAAGTCTTTACTCGAGTGGTGTTCTCTCCATAGACTGTTAAACGAATGGTTCAGTCTTTTTACGCTGCAAAAGTCCCGAAAGAACTAACTGAATTAAATGAAGTGCTGCTGCCAAAATCCATCGGTAGGTGGTATCTAGCTAGATGACAAAAAAATCTACTTGGTCCGTCTTTTACATTATCAAAAAATATTATACACGTATTTTTTCTTTTGTCAATCAAAAAAAAAAAGATATCGTGTTTTGAAGTGCCGCGTGACGTCACGTTAGAGCACGCTTTTCCCTTTAAAGTGACGTCACGAGCCCCTCTCCCGAACTTTGACTCACTTTATCTTTGTAATTTTTTAATGATTTGGTAGAGCAAAATACGTGTCCAATATTTTTTGATAATCTAACTAACGGATTAATTAGAATACCTAATATTTTTTTACCTAGGAATCATCCTTGATTTTCAACAAGAAGGTCGTAGCTTAGCTAGCCATGGTGGGTTTTCATAGTAGCTTCCTTATACGAAACCCCTTCTTATTTTTTTTTATTTAATATTCTTTTAGTCACTCTTTCAAGTCAAATCGTCATCAGAACCTGTTAGCGGGTAAACGCTTCGAACTTATAACCTGCACCAAACCCACAATCAAAGTAGACATTCGTAAAATGCGTGAGTTTTGGCAATTCATTCAGTGATTTACTAGCAGGGGTGACGCCGAGGGGCGCGGGGACTTGTGACCATATAAATCATAACATTTTATTTATATTTAACCAAGGTTTTTTTAGGTTATGCAAGTCTGTATATATCTGGTATGTGTGTGCAATAAACTTGGAGATTTGTTATGTTTACATGTGAAAGACTCTGAGTGTACTTAGTAGGTATGTCTTCCGCATTTCAATGTTCGTCTGCAGTTATTTTTTTTTTTATATTATTGAAATACAGTGATGTATTCATATAGATTTGAGCTGACTAAACTATACTTAAATGCTATTTTTGTTATTACTTTTGACGATAGCGACCTAACGAGCAAGAAATTGCAAAACCTGGATCATCGGCGTCAGGTTGCAAGTTTGACGGTATTCTATAGATTGTTCCACGGAGAATGCGTTAAAGAACACCATAATCTTGTCCCTCCATCCCCGTTCTTCTATCGGAACACTAGACATTGGGAGAGTCTCCACCGCTTCGTTATTATTTATGTCGAAGAGCTTTCCATACAAACGTTTACCAAAAGCGCGATGGCTCCATGGTAGAGACGTTAGATGGTCCCGGGTTCGAATTCTACAATCAGCTTGAGCTTTCAGTGAAGGAAAACATCGTGAGGAAACCACAAAACGGTGGTAGGGTACTCACCTGGCGGGCTACCACCCTTTAGTTGAAAATCTGTCGCCAAGCACCTATCGGTGTGTTCCGACAGCTGCACTTGAGAGCCAGTTCCTTCTAGGCTTTGTGTGCTTACCAACTTACTTTACCACTTACCATGTTGAGATTGTGGTCAAACATAGGCCTAAAAAAGACTTCTCCCACGACTCATCCGTGGCAGCTATTTAAAAAATATAACATAGATGCACTTAGGTACATGATAAGATTATACTTACTGTGGTACTTTTTTTTTATTAATTTCAATGAAATTAAATACTCTTAATGATAGAGAAGACGCCACACATCATAACTATGTTTCGTTCAATTGAGGCCATCCGGCCACACTTGTTATTGTAAAATGATGAACGAAAGCGCCGTGAACGGTGTTTGCGAGAAAAATACTCCTAAAACCGTTCTGATAGCGCTACGTGTTTCTACTTTCTGCTTAGACGACTAGTTACTAGACGATTAGCTAAAGAGAACTTTGACTCTAAAAAATGGGACATAACCTTTGCTTATGATATACGTAGTAATAATAGTTCAATTATAATACCTATAGTCAACAAAATATGCTACCACAATATTTAATTAGGGTACTTAGAGGGTTATTTTGAGCTTAAATTCTAAACTATTGACCATGGAGCTGTTTCCACTAACATATTGCTGGGTTATCCACATAGGAAATGTTGCCAGCCTGCTATAGGAACCCTGCAACAACTGCAGATCTGAGGAAATTTTATAAAAGAAAAGTCACGATAAAATCCTAACTAATATAATATTATCAATGCGAAAGTGAGTTTATTTGTTACGCCTTCACGCCTCAACTACTCAACGGATCATCATGAAATTTGGCGTGCAGATAGCCTATGGTATGGAGAAGGACATAGACTTTTTATCCCGGGAATGTTGGCGAAACTGCGGGGGACAGCTAGTATGAATATTTACAAAATATTGTTGTTACGTACTACCTAATATAGCGGGTCCTATTTCCACCCAGAAAAAACATTTTTTTGCATGAAAATATTACTATTGTCTGCTTGTCCCGGGCCTGGGTATATATTTATTTTAATTGTAGGTATGATAATTAAGTAGGAAAATAAAGATGAAGATTTAGTTTGATGTTTGAGCGCGCTAATCTCTGTAACAAAATTCAAAATTCAAAATTCAAAATTCAAAATCATTTATTCAAATAGACCTTCGCAGGCACTTATGAAAAGTCTGACTCTAATACTCTAATACCGGTTCGGAAGGTTGCATTTGCTGAGAAGAGCCGGCAATAAACTCAGCAATTACTCTTTTCAAAACAAGTTTAGATTCATTACATAATATTTACATTCTAATCGCACTGACAACAATTGCGTGCCCCGGCGCGGCGGCAAAACTACAAAGTAGACTGAATCTATATTTAATAAGTAAATAAATAAATGGCAAACTTAAGCAGACCAACCCCCACAAGCAGCACCTGTTCACAAGTATGACGCGTGTGGCAGCCATCGCCCTCCTCGCCATATTGGAGGGAAGTGAGCGACCCGTCACACGACGCCGCCGCAAGCAAAGGCCTTAAAGTGAGCATGACTTACTTAAGTCTGGCTTAGAAATAAAAAATAAACTAAAGGGAAACTACTAAACACGCAATTTGTTATCACTGTGACTATTGACAAGTTTATACTAAATATCATTTAGGTATATGTATAGAAAATATAACAATTAAGGAGACAGACATAATCTATTGAAGAATTTAGAAATAAATGAAAAACATTAAATTGAATTAATTACTATAAGTAATAATCTGTAAATTAAACAAAAAATAAAAAAAAGATAACTTATAATAATAATAGCATACTTAGAATTAAAATGGACCTTGAACTAGCTGCTAAGTGAAGCAGTAACTTCCAGTCCGATTCTAAAACTTCTTTGTCTGATAGATAACTGCATTGTCTACGAGTGTTATAGGCTACATTTCATCCCTGGGACGCAGGTGAAACCGCAGGAGATAGCTAGTTACATATATTTATATAACAACGCAGTAGTTCTAATAGTTTTATGGGATGCATGCCACATAAATGAGGTTTTGCTACATTTTTATACGCATCCATAAATTTTACTGTTTACTTTATATTATTACTTTTGTTTTTATTAAGGTTCTAAATATTATTTATTGGTCATTTAGTTGAAATAATAAATTCTAGAACAATATAAGTATTTTATTATATAAAATAATATCTTGACCCTTTTTAGGGTTCCGTATCCAAAGGGTGTCAAACGGGACCTAAAACTTCGCTGTCCATCCGTCCGTCTGTCTGTCTGTCAGTGGGCTGTATCTTATGAACCGTAATTGTTAGACACATGAAATTTTCACAGAATATGTATTTCTATTGCCGCTATAACAACAAATAAAAATGAAATAAAATTTAAAACAAAAGGGGGTCCCCATACAAGAAACGTCTTCTTTGGGTGTATTTTTTTTGTCATGCCTAGTAAATTTGAGTAAGGTAACATTATTATTATTAATTTTATTTATTCAGTTTAAGCCCTGGTAAGGCACTTATGAACGTTACATACAGTTGAATTTACCACCGGTTCGAAATACACTTTAAGACTCCGGCAAGAAACTCAGCAAGGCTTTTTTTTGTTTAGTTTGTGGAAGAACTTTTAAAATTACAGCTTTTGTTCCAAATACTTACGCAATATACATTAATTATGCTTATTCATACAATTTCCACTTAGCCAGGGGGATGAAAGTGCAGAGAGAAGCTACTACAACTATACATTCTTGTCTTCCACGTAATGAGCCACCTTATAGTAGGCTTTGTCAATTAACCTCAGCTTTATAAAATCTTTGAATTTATCATAAGACATTTTAGTTACTTCGAGTGGGATTTTATTATAGAATCGAACTCAATTCCCGAGAAAAGACTTATTAGTTTTAGATAACCTGAATCTAGGTGTCACAATTTTATCTTTATTTCTTGTATTGAAGATGACGGCTACTATTAATAAATTAATATTTTTTATTGACTAACATAATATTTTCATAAATGTACTGTGACGGTAACGTTAAAATTTTAAATTTCTTTAATTAATGTACAGAACCCTCCGTGTGCGAGTCCGACTCGTACTTTTGAAGAACAATTGAAGTCTTAACAAAAGTCTGGTAGAGATCACTTTTAGTGAAATGGCTGCCGTGCTGAGTACTACAATTTTCGCTTTCGCAATTTTTTGAGTTTGTGTTATTACTCCAATTATAATTTTCCTATATTTGGTCGTCATTCCTATACAAACATTTATTTTTTATCTTTATTTACATCTTTTATCCCATTAACATGTTTAAATATGCTGGTTACAAAACGAAAATATATTTAAAAAAAGTTCTACACCGGAATAGGGAATAGGGTCCTAGGTACCGGTGGTCAAAGCTCCAGAAAGAGAAACTTCCTCACTATGCGTGGCTTCTTCAGGGGCACTGCCTTCTGAATCTGGCCCTTGATCCAGCTGCGTAACGCGAGCCTCTTGGCTATAACGCCATGGGTGGAAACGACTTTTGGTAATTTGGTACAATGATTGCCGTGTCAATGGCCCACATACACAAATATTATTATTATTACTTCAGTCATAGTGTGATGTAACAAAAAATGATTTTTTTCTCTCTCTCTATCTGTCATTTAATGAGAGTAACTGTAGCTTCATAAAAATCTATTTGAAATAGGTATAACTTAAGAACAATGTTTATTCATTACATCATTTCCTAGAAAGGACGAAAAGTTAAAATAAGAAATATTTAAAATATAAGTATTGTGCTTGTTAGGCAAGTTGTTAGGTAGAGTTGGCTATCCCTTCAGGTTTGATAAGTACAGAATATACCTATCAAAATAATTTATTAAATAAGTAATCTTTGGTTAATTAGTAAATAAATTAATATAGGTATGTGTTTAAAGTAATTCTTTATCGGTCTATAAATTGAAACAGTTGGTTCTTCATTCGTAATTCTCATATAAAAAAAAATGTTTTGTACAATAACAAAAGTATTATTGCATGCTGGGATGATTCTCAAAAAAATATAATAAAGCTTTATTATTACTTATAGATTTTTTTTTCTTTTACAACTCTCAAAACTGCATGAACGATTGTTTAAAAAATCGACTATTTTGCTTTGAAACATCTGTTGACCAAACGATGGGATAGTCTGTCCATCTGTGTGGACGACCAAGGGGAAAATGCGAAAACTCGCCCTCACCCGGCGGCCATGTTGTGACGTCACCCTTCCAGTAAGGGGACGTATTTAGGTGTAATTAAATTCTACCGAACAAAGGTGCTTTAATTTAAACAAACAATATAAAATGGAACTAGATGGTTTTAATAACGATAAATTTGATATTTTGTTTGCTAAATCATAAATATATTTTGAAGTTAGTTTTCTCAATAAACATACCAATATAGAAAGAAATTAACATTTTTGTTTTATATTAATGAATGTCATGGTAAGTGAAACTTTGTTGATTCATCAATAAAGGTAACTTAGCAAGTAACTAGATAGCAAAAGAATACTTAACATTTCAGATTTTAATCAAATTGCAAAACAAGTACCTACCTATCTTGTTGAAATTTCAAGTATTAACATTTTTAATTACTTTAATCCCCTCACAAAAAAGTTTAATAAACAAAAAGCTCATTCCATGTATCTCCAAGAATTTCCATGAATTTCAACAATTATCTACAAAATAATGCAACTTTAAAAATGCCAACTATCCTTTCCACTAAACGTCAGCATCGCAACTGACATTACTGGCAAACAAAAGCGATACAATTTAAAGCAAAAACTAAAAAAAAACGCGCAAAACAGAACTGCAATTGTAACGAAAAATAAAAATATACATCACTCAATACGTCCCAGTGTACGCTTTGATGATGCCGGGCGACGTTGATTGGCTGGGCAAAAGCGGTGGGCGTGGTCTGATTTAGTACCACCCACCTCCGTTAGGGGTCTCGGCGTTCGTGCTACCAAACCACATCGGGCGCTTGCCGATAGCGCCGCGTGTTTGATCCGCATATTACCAACCTAACCTCAAAACACACGTGATCACTGATACAGATAAAAAAAACCGGTTCTGATAACACACGTTCAAGTGACAATGAGTGAAAATTTTCTGTGAAACAATACAATATTGACATATGTGAAAATTTCAGTGATTTTAAACGTCATTATGAAGATACGAGTCGGATTTTTGAAATAAACAGTGTAACTGATTGTTTTGTTTGTGTTGTAAAGTATATGTGTACGGGACAGACAGACGTAGTGAAATCGATCGGCTGAAAACAGTGACCTCTAGTGGTGTAACGAAATTTACATGAAACGAGGCCGCGTTACATAAAACATAAAATAGAATATACAACATAAACAATAATAAGTGTAAATGTTTAGTTAAAATAGTTTTGGAATTTAACCAAAAATCTTCCATTCCAATTAGTCTAGTTAACTGAGTCGGGCTCAAGGAATTCTTCCAAATTATAAACGAATATTATTCTGTTTTTGAAATATAAATTATTTTATAAAATTAAACAATAATTCAGTTCCATTTTTTATTTTAAGTGTGTCAGTAAGCTAGTTTCCAGTGCAATATTTAAACAAAGAAATTAAAATATAAGTGTAAAGTTAAACAAAATAATTAAAAGTGTAAATATTGCTCTTGTAAATGGTGAAAATTATGGTTAACCAAATAAAAATTACGCTAAATTGAATAACAAAAATCTCGTTGAACAAAACAAAGAAACTATAATTGTTTGTTGGCCTTTACAACCGGACGATCTAATTGCTACCCGACTGTATATTGCAAAGGAAGATCGTCAAAAACGAGGCCATTGTCTGAATGAGTTTCCAAAGCTATCAATAAATTCTTTAGCAAGGTCAATCGGGAAAAACAAAAATTGAGATGACAGTGTAGTATTCGATGCGCGTGTCGCCGCGGCGCTAACCCTCTTAGCTGGTTGTGCATTATTGGTCGTGCCGTGTCAGCAAGCCGTCAAGATAGCCACAGAGTCGAAGCTGCAGCTGTGCGGGGGCTGGAGTGGGCAGGCTGGCTACGCGCTCGAGGGATGCGTGGATGCCGGCCTGCTCCGGCCGCCGCCGCCGCAGCCCCACTCCAGCCAACTGGGAACTGTTTATGCGACGAAGAGGAGGCGGAGGAATGGGAAGAAGTGAGTTTTAGAAAGCAATTTAAGAGCACACATTTATTAAAGCAAAACTACATGGATTAAAATTTTTATCAATGGGTAAGCCCCTTTGCGCATTATAAGAAAAATGTCTTGTCTTATCAGACATGTCTTATAGGACATTCAGTCGCACTGGTTGTTATATGAAATCGTGCATATTACAAGACATGTCGGATTAGACATCCCCATACACTTTATGTCTTGTGTCTGATAAGACACAAGAAATTTTCTTATAATGTGCAAAGGCGCTTATTTCTTTCAATACAAAATAATAACGTTCTACAAAGGATATGCACAGGCCTAGGCTTATAATATAAACCATTCAAAATATTTTTATTTGAATTTAACTAGTATGACATCTTTTTATATGAAAATCACTGTGTTTTATGATTTGGCAAATAGCATTTTACATTCTTTTACAGATTTTATTTGAACCTAAACTATAATCTAACTTGAAGTATGGGTGAGCCTCAAGGCTCGTGAAAACTCAATCGAGTTAATTTCTTTCACAAGTTAGTGATGAGAACGTAAGATTGTACTTTAAAAGATGAATGAGATTATTCGTTAAAAATATTTATTTTCACTAGCCGGATGTCTAAATTCGTATCAGAAAAATAAGAATCGTAACAAATCGATTTACAACGATTATTATTTTCGGATAACCAAGTAATCAAAACTTACGGTTACGGTTTTGTGGTAATTTCAACTTTATACTTCTAACAGTTGGGCACTATATTAATATCTGAGGGCTTAAAAACAATATTTTTTTTAAAGGTACAAACATTTACTGGAAAAGACAGGAAATCTTTAGTGTCTCTATTTAAATATGTAATAAAATTTGAACCTTTGGCAATTGAATATATATTATAAAATTCAAATTATATTCGAAATTCTATAAATTAAATAGCTTGCTTTTCACTTTTCAGTCGGGTTTTTTGTTTCATTTAATAATTTAATTTTATAACAGACTGAATATTCAAGGCAAGTCTTGTAGAAAATAAAGCCATTTCTACAATGTTGTAAGCGTATCTCGATCAACCTGATACCAGTATGATTCTGTTTATTAGAGCATAGCATAGAGTTGCCGGCGGCAATGCGTCCACGCAGAAAACTTGTCGTAAAAGGAATCACTTATGGGATGATAATAAATTAATAAAACCAATACGAATAATTTTACTATTAATATTTTTAATTGTAAAAAAATGCGCCTAGAGCCACTATGACCTTTTTCTTTCTAATTAATGAATGTTTGTTTGTTAGTTATGTTAAAATTGCAATTTTTCAACACACTTGCTCGTAAGGTGACATTAATCGTACCATTTTAGTATAATAACGTGGCTTATAACGCACTAGTGCTTTTTATTTTACATTACCGCATAGTTTTATGATAGGTATAATCTCGATTATGTTAAGCTTGTAAGTTGTACCTCACTGCAAGTGATATGTGTGTAGACGAAGCATTCTTAATTTAAACTGGTAAAACAGTTTGACAGCGCATCGCTGTCAAAAACAACCTTCGCGCCATATTTGTTAACGTTCTCATTGTGTGATTGACGATTATCAAAAAATCTACTTAAAAATATGGCTGTTTTTTTCCTCGCAAGTGTGTTGAAAAACTTCGTATGACACTCGTGTACGTTGATCATTACACTCTCGGCTCCCTTATCGCGTTCGCCTACGGCTCTCGCTTAATACCTCCTCGTCTGTAATTACAAACTTTGCACACATGTATCATAATGTACTTTTTAAAATTAGTTTAATACAAAGAAATATGAAAATGCTAGGCACAGATAAGGCACTTATGAATTTTACAAATTAAATTAAACTTGATACCCGCCAGACGGTAAGCGGTTACCATAGCCATAAAGACGCTTGCAACACACGAGGCATCACTCACGCGTTACCGACCCTTCCCCGCTTCCCAATGAGCTCTGGCGACCTTACTCACGCGCAGGAACACAACATAAAGTTATTTGACTGCGGTATTCTGTAAGGTGGAGCGTGGATCCTCTGCCTCTGTCTTATTCTCATGAAATTTCACTTTATTGATATTTCAATGTGATTTATTTAGGAGTATATTGTTCATGATTTCTATTGAACCCTTTAGATCGCAGATAGGATGAGCGTCCTATAGATTTAACAGTATGTGCCGTACTAGGGCCGAAAATGAAAAATTACTTTTTGATGTTGATATTGCGATATGAAAAAAGAATTTCAGAAACTGCTTTTCAAGTGATCAATATTTCTACATTCTAAAAATAAATTTATCATGATAATCACATAGATACCACATCCAGTAAATTATACATTCATAAAACTAAGAGCGCTTCGAATGGAGCGTTCAAAAATTAGTCGCGGCCTATTACATTGATTCGATTACTAATTTATGAGGTGAATAATAGCCATCGTACGGTCGAATCGATTGTTGCCGTGAATTTGTGACCGTGCAGCTATGATTGATAATCGAGTAACGGATTTAATCGATACACGTTTTGTGAATTTCAATCGATGATTTTAGTAGAAATTGTGGATGTTGAATTCGCGTTTTGACACCTACCGTGTAATTTAATTATTATTTTACTTTTTATTTCAACGCTTTTTACTTTATCGATGTTTTAGGACGGAATCCGTGGCTAGTATAGCGTGGGTCTCTAGAAAACTCAAAGTCCTGAACATTTACCCCCTTTAAAGCACTATTTAACTAATATACTGTTTAAATGGTCACGTAAATAATGTCACATTATTTGACAATGACAATAGAGTGACGTTATTTACGTGACCTTTTAAACACTATAAATTAAATAACGTTTTATGAGTAAGGGGGTAACTGTTTGCGATCTTTTCACTAATTTATTCAAGATTGTTGTAAAATTGTAACTATCCTGATTAATTATGGCAGACATACCTGCCAATGGCTACCAACCATTGGTTAAGGCGAGTTTTGTTTTTCGGAACAAAACGGAACTGCGGGACACTGAAGCATAGTTAATATTTTATTTGGTTATTATGAGTTATATTGGCCTTGACGCGCAAAAAATACTTTTTTGATGACAGCCATAGGGCCTTACTTAATAGTGCTACCAGCACTACAAAAATGGTAGCCATTGCTGCATTTTTTCTTGTTTGGCTATTAGCACTTTGTTGTTAACAATAAAATTTGAATAAATTTTCTAAAATCTGGGCACATCATAATTAATCATTCATAGACTGTTTAAAATTAAAATAAATTATCCAAACCTAATTAAGGGAACGTTAGCACACTAACCACAGCTTTGAAATAATTACCGTCAATTTTTTCATTTTTGAATTTAATTTTATATTAGACGATTTTTTTTTTATTTATCCCACTAGCAGCTTACATTTAAATCATACAACAAAAAAAACGTACGTACTATTTTAAGCTAAAACGTAAAACCTATTCGAAGTAAGCCTCATGCTATAATTAAAATTACAATTCTTAAATAATTAATTAATTAGTAATAATAATTTAAACAACACAATTTCTCAGAAGTAGGTACCGGATAACGATCAACAATCGTAGTTCACAACAAATTCATAACAAATTTTCGTTGAGAGCAACATTGATGAATTTTTTATATTTCACATATCCATAATATTGAGATTTGTGACCGGTATACTAGTAGTACTAGTACACTTCCTCAAAACCGCTCAGTAACGAAATTTGTTTTTTTTTTTTTCATTTTTTTTTTACCTTCATTAAACAATATAGATAAATGTTTCAGTAATTAGCGACAGTTGGAAGTTCATTTGGCACATTGTGGTATGAATGTTTTTATATAATATGAGCCATATTTGAACGTTTCTCACGATTTCTTTAAAAACCGTACCTAAAACTTACTAATTTGGGAAATGTACAAAACTAGTTAATCTTAAACAAAAAGTATCAATTTTACAATTACGCGAATCACTGAAATATCTATCCATATTGTTCTACGAAGGTAAAAAAAAGTAAAATCTCGAAATAATTAAAATTTCCCGCTTTATTACTGATGTTTAACCTTAATTATCTGCTGGGAAAAAGATTACATCCAGAAATTATTTATCATCACATACACCATCCTCTCTCCTTAAATTTGCTTTAGCTATTCATATGGCAAAGCACAATAAATATCTATTGATCTGTCAACTAATAGAAAAAAGATAGTAGAGCGATAATTAAATCATCGCTCTCCTATCGCAAAAACATGAAGAAGAGAGTATAATAATATACAATTTGATATAAATTGTAAATTCTAGTCTTTTTCAATTACATTATCACAAACACGGCTGACAGAACGCAGCGGTTCCGTCGTCACAATAACGCGTTGTCAGTGTGCTAACGCTAATAGTTACCTATTACGTAATAAATTATAAACAAAAACGTCTACAATAGTGTTTAAACGGCATGAAAAGTGAATAAGTAATTTACCTGACCAGAGACCATAAGACAGATGTAATTCATGTGTGTATGCCTTTATTTGCTTATAATTATAGAGTATTTAATTAGAATTGACTTTGGAGGTAAATTTATAATTTTAGTTAAAAATAGGTTTTTAACATCAAGAGGCCAATTCTGCTATCCTGACTAAAATTACAAATGCGAAAGTGAGTTTTTTCCTTTGCTTTTTTGTTACGCCTTCACGCCTCAACTATTCAACATAGTGGCAAACAAGCATACGGCCCGCCTGGTGGTAAGCGGTTACCGTAGCCTATGGACGCTTGCAACACCAGGGGTAATGCGCGCGTTGCCGACCCTGCAGAAATCTCTTCACACCCCTTTTGGAGAACCCCATGCTGTACTCCATTGGAAAAACCACGGCGGGGAGCTCATTCCACAGTCTGAGCGTCCGCGGAAGGAAGCTCCTTTGAGCCCGCACAGTTCGTATGGCGAGAGTAGCGATGGTGGAAGGTAGCCGTGGGCATCAGCTTAAACAATTCTACAGAACACTGTCCGTTGTACAAGCGATAGAATACACATAAGGGGACAAAGTCTGTCCTCAGACTGAAGGTCTTTACGCCGCTTGTAAGCTCGGGATCGTCGACAATTCTGATGACGGCACGTCGTTGAACCGAGTCTAAAGGATCAAGCTGTTATCCAGGTGCCCCCGCCCATAGATGACAGCAGTACTCCATATGAGGACGGACTTGCGACTTGTAAAGTTGTAGCCTTTGCCCCGATGTGAAGTACTGCCTCGCTCTGTTGAGTATTCCGAGCTTTTTGGATGCCAGCTTAACCTTTTCTCTAAGGTGACTTCGGAACAAAACGTCGCTAGAAATATCGACGCCAAGGATCCTCATGCTTTTACTGTTACTTATATTACTCTATTGTGGATTTAACTGACTCCAGCCCGCCCTCCATGCATTTTTTTTGGAAATTAGAGAAACTTAAGGATTTCCGAATTATTTCTCATCCCAATTTGCTGTTTATTATTCTTGACAATGAGCTCTAGCGACCTTACTCACGCGCAGGAACACAACATAAAGTTATTTTGGCTGCGGTATTCTGTAAGGTGGAGGTACTTCCGCAATCGAGCTCTTTAAACAACGGTGGTCTACCTCTCTTAAATCACCACCTTTGGCCATATCATCACCTGTCAAGGTGAGGATTTGTTCAATACCTATAAAATATACAAAAGTAAAAAAGGTTTTTCTCTTATGCCGTGTTTATTTTTGAGAACCTATACATGTCATGTCATGCATACGTACAGTTATAGTTGGCATTTGTCTAATAAGGTGGTAATGTATTTTCACGTTGTAAATAAAATAATTGAGACAAAATGTCAACATCAATGACATATCAGATAGTTTTTAAGAAGTTTAAAAGTTCATAACAATGCGTGTTTGTCTTAACCATGTATGGTGTTATTCACATTTGGTTTTCACACATTGGAGGCAATACTTGAACTGTCCAAAGAAAAGGTTACTAAGGTCTTCCAATCGTGGTCGCTCAGTTTGTGAAATGAGCTCCCGCCGTGGTTTTCCCAATGGAGTACGGCAAGGGGTTCTTAAAAAGGGTGTGAAGAGATTTCTTCAGAGTCGGCAAAGCGCGAGTGATACCCCTGGTCAAGTGATACCCCAATCGTCTATAGGCTACGGTAACTGCTTACCATCAGGCGGGCCGTATACTTGATTGGTATAAAAAAAGAGATCTTTTGCCTATAACCTTTGTCAATATTAAAACATTCCTAACTCTCGAGATTAGCGAGTTCATTAAAGACATCAACTTTTTTTTGTATAGATTCCGTTTTATTGCCCATATATGCCATAATGCCTATCCACCTAATCAGTTTTTGTTCGAACCAGTTTGATTGATAAGCAAAAACTGTAACACTTATACATTCAGTTTTTAAGTTAATTTCATGCGATTACTTAATATGGCATTATAGAATAGTGTTCTGTTAAGTGACTGTCAATCAAAATAAAAAAAACGAGTAGTAAGTAGTT
The DNA here is from genome assembly GCA_951394255.1 of Polyploca ridens. NCBI lineage: Eukaryota > Metazoa > Arthropoda > Insecta > Lepidoptera > Drepanidae > Polyploca > Polyploca ridens. Next base: position 2,115,719 of record OX596264.1, on the reverse strand, counting down.
TTTTCATACATCTCAAACTTGTTAGTAAAACCTGTGTATATGAGAAAATTATATTATTAGTACTTTTGTTGAATATATATGGTGCGACGGGCCAGTTGGCGCAGTTGGTTAAGGTTCACCTTACGCGCCGCAGGTCGTGGATTCGATTCCCACACAGGACATGCATTTGTGTGCATGAACATGTCTGTATGTCCTGAGTCTGGGTGTAATTATGTATAATAAGTATGTATTTACAAACAAAAAGTAGTATATGTATTATATCAGTTATCTGGTTTCCATAGTACAAGCTCTGCTTAGTTTGGGATCAGATGACCGTGTGTGAGGAATGTGAGTAATTAAAACCCTGGAAGCGTCAGACAGCCATTTGATCCCAAATTAAGCAGAGCAAGAAAAGGTAAATATTTAACTGTTAATTGTTTGAAAATGTATTGACTAGTTTCGTTAATTACAGGCTATTTATTATTCCAGTTTCACCTATCCCTGTTTCTGTCAATAATCTACCCGGTTCTCGATTGAATTGAAATTTTGCAGATTATCGGATAACAATGCAATATTATTATGACATGAAGCTAATCTGATGTTGGACCCGGAAGGTGGTCATGATAACTCTGTAAATGACGCAATCCCATTGAGTTTGGGCTCTTTCGATTCGTCTTGACGAGGACTCTGGTTCTAAGGTCTGCTGATGAAGTTTGTTGATAAAGGATAATATTAATATTTGAATATGTATAACCATATATACATAACCCCTAAATTAAAGGATATTGTCCATTATAAAAACAATACAAGAAAATTATGCGACATCTGTCAATATGAATATGTAAAAAAATAAATTATTCAGCAACGACATTTGGTGCTTAAATAATTTTATTTATAATTAATTTTATGGTCTGGTTTTCTCAGATAATTGTATACAATTTTGAAAATGAACTTTTTACTTAAAAATGTGATACCCTGCTGAGGTAAACCATTGCAACTTCATAAATTGAAGAAGAAAGTATAAAAACTGGCAATATAAAGTAGTGGCCTATTAACAATTTATAAATAATGGACAAAAAAAAATATATGAAACTGCACCGTTTTTGATGTGTGCATACCATACTCTTTTTAGTCTTTGGCTACACACTTACCCCACAGACTTTATACAATAGAAAACAGTAGAAAATAGTGTAAAAATCCAGCATCCAAGTCAGACAGATGTGATATTTCTATCAGGTTTAGTTCAGATACTAAGATGTTTAGCTGAGATGTTTTTTAAGGTAAAATAAATGGGCATTTTTTTAGACTATAGTGTGCTATTTTAAATAATATTCTATATTCTAAGTATTCTAACTAAACAATAATTTAAATAAAAACCGGCCAAGTACGAGTCAAACTCATACACGGGGGGTTCCGTACAATAATAATAATAATGTTACGTTACTCAAATTGACTGTGAAATGAATAGTAGGCGCAACAAAAATATACACCAAAAGAAGACGTTTTTTGTATGGGGACCCCCTTTCATTTTAAATTTTATTTCATTTTTATTATTTATTGTTACAGCCGCAATAGAAATACAAAAAAAAATTTCAAGTGTCTACCTATTTCGGTTCAAAGTCAAAGTCAAAGCCATTTATTCAATTTAGGCCCCAGAAGGGCACTTATGAAGGTCATATTTACTGAAGTTACCACCGGTTCGCAACTCGGCCTTCAACTGAGAAGAATCCGGCAAGAAACTCAGCAAGGTTACATTTTTTATATATTTTTTGGACAATCTGACTATGTTTGGCTTTTTTTTTCCAAATAATTAACACAGGTTCATGAGATACAGCCCACTGACAGACAAATGGATGGACGGACGGACGGACAGCGGAGTCTTATGAATAGGGTCCCGTTTGGCACCCTGATTGGGTACGGAACGCTAAAAAAAAGAATAAATTACAGTATCCATATAATTATCATTATGACTTGTCACCTTTGTTATTAATCATTTAAAACAATGACTTTTACACCAAATTCAAGCCTATACACGCTTTTTTTCGGCTCATCTCAACTGTTAGCTGTATACAGGTAGTTGTTTTGGTCAGCGACGAGCGACTCAGGGTCGATAATACAAATGATACTGGTGCTAAAAAAAATTTTAATAATAAAAAAAAAATTTTTTTTTTGAAAATCATTTAATAAGCTAAAGTGTAGACATAATACTCAACGGGAGTAAAGGGGTGGGGCGATGGCGGCTTGCGCCTAGCTCTAGTCTGTGCACGTGCCTAGTAACCATACTTCGCAGTAATTTTATTTGAAATTGAATAAGGTATTTCTCATCATATTTACAGTATTTAATGGAATTAAGTCAATTTTTGGGGAATATATATTTTGTACTACCGCTCCTGGGTCGCTTGTCGCCGACCAAAACAACACCCTGTATTTTACGCCAATTATTCTGCAGGTGTCATTTATGACAAACTTTATATTGATATAATATGAACGTCAATGTAATCAATTTTAATTAACAGGACAGAAATCATGTATAAGCAAATTTAGTGCGCTTTAGGGTTCAAATGGCAAACTTATTATTTAACCGACTGACAGGGGGCCATCTGCGCACGCGCTGGCAGGTGGTTCCGTACTTATCGCGGGCATACCATTGCACACAGTATGCGCGCAATTTTGTATATTTTTTTTTACAGTTTCGACAGTTGTCTTTGAATTTATGATTGTGAGGTATTTGTACCCTTTGTTAACTGATATTACTGACTGTGTTATTACTCTTAAGTTTTACTGACGGTCGGCTTCCGTTTTCAATAATCTATCTGTCTTTTGTTTTGCCTTCGCTGTTAGATTGGCCGTCAGTGAGTCTTATTTATTTCTTCTATTGAGTACTTATATTTGTGCATAAAACATACGTGTATTATACAAACTTTATACGTTTTCAGGCCCTTTTTATAAAATAATAGAGTACTTTTTCCACAGAACTTAAATATAAGCCACGGATTGTGACATATTCTATCTGTGTGCCAAATTTCATCCAAATCCGTTCAGTAGTTTTTGTGTGAAAGAGTAACATACCATACTATATATACTTTTTGGCGGGAACTTGCAGAGTGACGTTGCGTTTTCGTTTTTATTTTCATAAATTGTTGTATTTTGAGTTTTATTGCATATTATCGGTGGTATTTTATCCAATAAAGATCAATTGCACTACAATACATGTGCACCAGTGAAGTGAAATGAAATGAATGATGCGTATCGTAACTTTTAAGTTGTCTCAAAAAGTCCGTGAAGAGTTTTAGTATAATGCCCACCATTGTAGTAAAACATGACTTTTATGGACGGTGACTGACTGAGGACTATATGTGAAAGTGATTTATTGTGACTGGAAACTATAATACAACTCGACACTGGCAGAAATAAGTCCTAATTTGGTCAAAATCAAAATTAAGAAGGAGAAAAGATGCCCAATTTGACCAACTATAGATATACCCCCAACCTATAACCCCATCCCTTTTCTAGGTGATAATATCGTTGAGCATAAATCGATGAACGACTGACCGACTGACGTATAGCATTTAAATGATCCGAGACCACCTTATTATCGGTGAATACATCGATCGCCCGCGGCTAGAAACGCCCGCCATTTCTTGCGAAATAGTGGCGTTTGTGTGAGTGTGAAAAAATATTTGTAAATGGGTATTTTCATTATATACGCGAGGGTTCTATCTGAGCAAAAACATAATGGAATGACATTTCCTCGATAGAAAAAAATCACAAAGCTACCTCTAATTATAATGAATTTTCGTTTATAATGTATCTAATTAAGACAAAAATTCGATAAATAATATCACTAACATATGACCTAGGGCTGCTACTAACGATTTTTTAAAATATTCTATACTTTACGAGTTATTTAGATAAAAAGCGCTTCGTTCATTTTTGTTCCGCGGAACACGCTATCTCCATCTCATCTGCACGCGAAGATTAGACATAAGTTTGTTTCATCTGACATTGCCATATTTTTCTGGCTTGGTACGCACTCTTAACCGTTTTTGTACTACATGCTTATTCTATTATGAATTTTAGAAAGATATAAGTTATTGTAATAGGTTACAGGAAATGTTCGTCAAATAAGTTTTATTAGTGTCTTCTCAAAACTGATATGCAAGCGTTTTGAAATGAGTTCTGAGCACGGAATAGATAAATAAGGTGTTCTGAGTATGAAAGTAATTTATAATAAGTTGTATAAGTATTATATCAGTTATCTGGTTTCCATAGCACAAGCTTTGCTTAATTTGGGACCAGATAACCGTGATTTATTGTAACAAACTTTTTTTTGAATTAAATGGACTTGCGTATGGCCCTTGACCCGCCCATAAAGGACGATGACGAAGCCTAAGAAAGAACCTATTCACTCTGGCCCCTAGGTTATAAGAGTCGGGAAACGTAGAAAACTAAACTGTTACAATAGTGATGATTTCTGGATAAAAAATAGTCCGTCAGTCAGAATATTAAAAAATATTAGCTTAACTAAATCATAAAAAAAAATTGACAAAGATAGCGTCAAAGTTCGGCCCCATGACGTCACTTTTAAGTAAAAACTGTACAATAACGTGACGTCACGCGGAACTTCAAGACACGATATCTTCGTATTTTGTTGTATAATTGACAAAAGAATAAATAACAACAAAATTTAAGAATATTTTTCACCTGCCCAAATTATTAAAAGCATTCAACCCTTTTCATGCCAAACTTTCTAAACACAAACATTACAAAATGATCAATAAGAGCCGTTTAGTACCCCGTGTGATAGTACCGTATGTGATACTACCCGGTCGTTACAAGTAATAATCATGCTATCACGAGTCCATTACTTGCCGTAATTAAACTTCAACCCTAACGTTTTTAAAGAAAAGCGTCCGCATTAAAGATTTTTAAACAACCCGTAACGAAGTTGGTTTTAATTTGAGGCAGATGTGTTATTATGCTGTGTTTGAACGGGCGAATGAACTTGCTAATGAGGTGAATTGGTTAGTGATTACGTTCGATGCGCGTTGAAGTCTTTTATATGTAATGGAAATTAAAAAAAAAACACTTATGTTTGAATAGTTGCAAATATTAACAGAAATAATTATATTTATTTTTACTATATTTTAGGAATTAATAAATTTTATTTAAAATACAAACAATTTTTTTAATTTATCAAAAATTTACAACTAACACAAAAAGACTATTTAATGGGTGAATATAATTTATGCTACGTGTAAATGACACATCTGCTGATTATTCAATAATAAGTTTTGCCGAATACAGCTCGCGTGAACTTTATCATAATATTTAATTAGATAAAAACAGCGTATAAGAGCTTGCGTGTTTTATTGATGGTATAGCCGTATTCTTCTTGGTAAGTGACATCATAATTTTTATTATAAAATAATCGGACTTTTTTATATTACATCATATCAATTTACTCTATAAAAATGGAGTGCATGGATCGATTTTTCTGTAATGGAGATACGGAACAAAATAAAAATCACCACTTAACAAGTAACTTCATGAAAATGATCCCACACTATACTAACATACATTATATACTCATCTCAGATCTAGATTATTATGTGGACGTATACAGGTTTGACTGATAGAATATTACATCAAAAACTGATAAAAAAAATGTTTTAATATCAAGTTGAAAGAATAAGCACTTAGCATTTTCTAGGAATATACATTTCACCCGTACCACTAAACGACTTGCAAAGCACGCAGTCTAAGCGCAGCACAAACTTTTTTGCATCAACATAGGCGCGTGGGCAAACGTGACCGCCATGTTGATTGTCCTAATTAGATCAAAGGTGAAGCCGACAGCAGTCTCATACTGCAGTTTACATCGAACTCGTTATTATAAAAAAAAAATTCACACATTGTTGTCGAACGGTGAAAAATGTGTTCGCACCAAAAATAGATTGATTTTATTCATATTGACGTATCGAAGACTATAAATAAATGACGAATGACACTTTGTTAATGGGCTAAGAATTCTTAGGTATATACTGTCCTGTTGTACTTTTAATTGCAGCTTAAAGTTCAAGTTATAACTCATGGAGAAAGTTACATGTACTGTAGAAAAAATATTGGTTAGCAGGATCATTGTGGCCGTTTGTATACGTCGGGCCACGGTTTTACTCGCACGAGGGGTGGAATTTGGATAAGTTTTTTGTCCTGATAAGTCAGCTAAAGAAAAGTCGTAAAAAGGTGAATCGGGGTGTTATTTTTTCTTATTAAAATATCTCGGAACATCTACTACTATACAGGATGTTTTTTTTTTCTAGCCAGTATGGGCAACTGAACAACAGGTCTGAGAAAACACGCAGAAAGGAACCAAAGGATGTAAGAAATTTGGTCCTGTCAAATTAGTCCAATGCTTGTTTCAACGTAAATTTAGTCTCCGTCAAAAGTTATTTACTCGCAAATGAAAACGGCATAAACTAATTTGACAGCTTTAAATAAGTTCTATCCTTTTTCAATAATATTTGTAAGATAGAGATGTCATGTGATTATAATTAGTTTAGTGCGATTTACAACAGAATCGGCACCATTAAATAAATAACTATGACAAAGAACTAAACTCAAGATCTCATGTCAAAATATGTAACACCAATTGTTATAGAAAAAGAAATGACATTACCTTCCTGTACACCGCAAAAACCTAATTAGTATCATGATTAACTCATCGGAAACAATTCAGATAATACTATCTATATTTCTCTTGAAAAATACGTTATAATTGTTTGAGCGGACGCGCCGTCACTACAATATTATATTGTAGTTTTAGAAACCAATAATTCATTTACTTGGAATTTTTGTAAAAAAAAAAAAAAGGTTGAGATTCATCATCATCATCATCATATCTGCCTATGGATGTCCACTGCTGAATATATAAGCCTCTCCCATTGCCACTTCGAAAGATGAGATTGTATTCTATAAAACTATAATATTTTCCAAATATTTTTAAGTCTGAACGAGTAGTAGGTATATCAAATGTTTTGGCAAACATTTCGTGAGTAATGAATGTAGGTATCTGATTTAGAAAAATTTTAGTTTCTTATCAAAATACTACATTTATTGACGGCAAAAAATTACCAAGGGATTGTGAGTTAGGTAATAAGACACTTTAAAATACTTTGAATAGTTTTATCAATAACTAGCAGCGAATCCCGGCGTTGCTCGGGTTAAAATACATCGCATATTTAGTGGTATAAAAAATATATGATACATTTTTAACAGATATTATAGATTTCTATTTTCGATTTCGATTTGGTTCTTTTAGTTAGATCAATAATAACACTCATACACATTTTGGACCTTCCAGATCAATCCAAAAAAAAATAGAACTTTCTCTAACATTTTAAATTGCACTCATTTTAGAACTTTCTCGAACATTCTAAATCGATCATAATAAATTTCACTCATTTTGGAACTTCCTAGATCATTCTAGAAATATCTAGAACTTTCTCGAACATTCTAAATCGATCATAATCAATTGCACTCATTTTGGAATTTTCCCGATCTTTCGGAAAATTTCTAGAACTTTCTCGATCATTCTAAATCGATCATAATAAATTGCACTAATTTTGGAACATTCCAGATCATTCGGGAAATTTCTAGAACGTTCTCGAACATTCTAACTCGATTCGATAAAACTGTTATTAGTTTTGGACATTTTGGAACTTTCTAGATGAAGCCAGAAATTTGTAGAACTTTCTCAAAACATGCTATATCGATTATAATAGTTTGCATTCACTCTAGAATTTTCTAGATCATTCCAGATATTTGTTGAACTTTCTAGTACATTCCAGATCGATTATAACCGTTTTACACATTTTGGAACTTTCCATTCCAGAAATTTTGAGATCTTTTCAGAAGTCCTCATGCGTTAGAAAAGGACAGCAATATATGTTTTAAGATTTTCGCCACCCACAACCACCCCCATCCACCCACCGCGACCAAACTCCCTTACTACCACCTGGAGACCAAGGGGTATTTACCACCCCAACGGGAAGTTGATTGGGGTTGGTGATGATTGAGAAAACTGCGTATTTACGTACCCACAAAAGCATTTTATATATATTATTAGATTTGTGTTCAACTCATTCTTTACACACATAAAAAGAATATTAATCAACATCAAGAAAAGTATGGGTTTTCAAATTTTCCGACTTAGGGATCTATTTTGACCAATGTATCTTCTCTTCTTAGAAAAGTCGTTTAAAAGATTGCATAATTATATCTAAACTGCTAAATATTCATCAATAAAAGCATCCCACCAAAAACATTTGTATGTAAAATTTTGCCAAGACATATGGCTCGCACTGTCAAAAAGTTATCAGATCTCATGTAGAGCCAAGCTTATAACTCTACATGCACTTACTCTACAAGCCCTAACTTCACAAACTCTAAGCCTTAGTCAAAATATGTGGATTGGCCGTTTCACTACTACTCTTGGCAACATTTTACATGCAAATGTTTTTGGTGGGATTTCACTTCTTTTTGTTAGGATTATTACTCAGGCCCCTAAAAAACGATGGCCGATGTCGATACTGATGGAAATCTAAAATCCTGGGATGGGCACCAGACAGGTCTGGGATATCCACCCACCAGATATCTACCAGGCTCCCCCTTATATACCTACGCTAATGAATAAAAGCTATAAGCATGTAGCAAAAGTTAGTCCTGGGCCGGAAGATGTTATTTCATTGCAAATGATTTTTCTGTCTGTTAATAATTACGACACACAAAACTTTTGGATAAACGAAAGATACGTAAGTTTTTAAAGTATTACAAAAGCAAACTAATATTCAATTCAAGTAACAGTAACTGAAAAAAGCCTAATCGTACACGTACACAATAACACACCGTATGTTTCCGACGTAACGTTAAACATGCGATGCTATCGAACGGAAACATCTCGGGCGCGATATAAAACACCTCGAAAGGCACACAATAGCGTTATGATATATGCCTAGACTTCATCGTCACCTGGTTAATTGTGACAAAAAGACTGGGTATTGTCTCACATAAGTTGTGTAGGCTGCAGTTATATGAGTAGCGGGCAGCGGAGATTATTAAGGCGGCCCTCTGTGGCCGGCGCAACTTCAATGCAAGCATAGTCTAAAAGCTTTTTGTTTCATCCAAGGTAATGTTTGACTGCGAAAAAAGAGAGACAGCATCAAAGCCGTCGGTTATCAGTCGGTAAATTCCGCTGATCACTCGCGGCCGCTTCGCTAGGTCATCATTCATGATTTCGCATTCATAAAACTTGTGCCAGGAGTATACTTCTTGTGAAAAAATCTTACAAGTTTGTGAAAAAAAAGTTAGTTATTTAGAATCTCCAATACATTTGCAAGCCTGGTATCTAAATGTTTTCTTTACTTTTACATTAGATATGGCCAAAGTTCAGCCAAAAACGCTGTTTTTCGGAGGCTTTGACTAAATTTGTTTCACACCTTTTTTAAATTACGCCTAGATACACGGCTAGATATAGTGTACAAGATACTAATTTGTTCAAAATATCTAACGAAAAATGTTTAACAACGCCATAATAAGTACAGAGGTTTTGTATGAAAAGTATGACGAATTGAGTCCTCTTAAGCGGGAGCGGGAGCGGTAAGTGTCTTAAACTTACTTATTGTATAAACCCTAATAGCAATATAGGTTGCATGTTTAAAATTGTATAGTTTTTCAGCTGAATTGTATGGTACTGTCAAATAATGATTTATGACAGATTGTTAGCCTCAAAATTAGGATGAAAAATTGCCTTGCAATTACAGAGCATTTTAGAAATTGTTTTTTTTTAAACTAGCTTTCCTCGGGGTCTCAAGTATAAAATAGCCTATGTATGTCCTTCTCCATACTATTGGTTAAATGAATGCCAAATTTAATCGCGATCAGTTCAGCTATTGAGACGTGAAATCGTAACAAACAAACAAACACATTCGCACCCTAATCCTAACTAATATTATAAATGCGAAAGTGAGTTTGTTTGTTTGTTACGCCTTCACGCTTCAACTAGTCTACGGATCATCATGGAATTTGGCATACAGATAGCCTATGGTATGGAGAAGAACATAGGCTATTTTTTTATCCCAGGAACGCGGGAGAAACCTCGGGGGACAGGTAGTTTAATATATAAAACAGTTATGTTTTGATTATTTCAAGTCTAAGAGCAATTAATACATAAACGAATGCAGGCAAGACATTGAAAGACAAAAGTTATTATTATTATATTAAATATTAATAAATTATCATTAAAATTGAACCTAAATTTTGAGGTTTTTCCTATTTTGACTCTAACATACGTACCTATCACCATTTTTATTAATAATTCTGAACCTACCGCTCATGAATCCGCTATTAGTCTAACAGCAACCTTACATTAAAACAACGCTTTGGTATTTATTCGACTATGCAGTTGTCATTTGTTCCTAAAAGTATTCTTCATTATTAAAATAGTTCATACAATGTCTGCAGAATTATTGAGCCATTCATATATTCTATGAAATGATCATCAATATTATAAAGAAGCTTGTTCTATTAAGTCGTATATGGTGGTAACATTAAGTTTTATAAGTCTGTCTTTATATCTTCTAATAACGTGTTAAGTACACCAATTTGTTGTTAATACGAGCGTTTATCGATTGTAATTGATCATAGAGTAATTTTTTTATCTGAATGGTCATGTCTCTTAATGAATAGGTGTTATGAGGAATTTTTGCCTTCAATGTAAAGGCGATGATAGCTCAGTGGTAGTGACATCGGATGCCGAGACAAAGGCCCCGGGTTCAAATCCTAGAATGAGCTTGAGCTTTCGGTGAAGGAAAACATCGTGAGGAAACCATATCACGGTGGCAGGGTACCCACCTGTCTGGCTACCACCCTCAAGTTCAAAATCTGTAGCGAAGCACCTATCGGTGTATTTCAACAGCTGTACTTGAAAGCCTTCGGCCACATCATCACTTAGCATTGTGAGATTGCCATCAAACACCCTATATACAGTATAAAAATGACACCTTGCTGAGTTTTTTTTTTTTTTTTTTATACGACTAAGTCGGTAAACAAGCATACGGCCCCCTGATGGAAAGCGGTTACCGTAGCCATATGGACGCTTGCAACACACGAAGCATCGCTCACGCGTTACCGACCTTTCCCCCCTCCCCTATGAGCTCTGGCGACCTTACTCACGCGCAGGAACACAACATAAAGTTATTTGGCTGCGGTATTCTATAAGGTGGAGGTACTTCCCCAGTCGAGTTGAGCCTGTTCTTCTCAGTCGAAGGCCGACTTACGTACTGGTGGTAACTTCAGTAGCTTTGTTTGAACTTCATAAGAGACCCACTTGGACCTGAAGTGAATAAATGCCTTTGACTATGCATTTAAACCTAGATTCAGATTATCTAAAGTCTTTTTTCGGAAATTGCGTTCGATTCTATAATAAAATTACACTTGAAGTAACTAAAATGTCTTTTAATAAATTCAAAGATTTCATAAACCAGAGGTTAATTGGCAAAGCCTACTTACTATAAGGTAGCTCATTATGTGGAGGACAAGAATATATGGTTGTAGTAGCTTCTCTCTGCACTGGCATCCCCCTGGCTAAGTGAAAATTTTATGAATAAGCATAATAATTATATGGTACATTGTATAAGTATTTGGAAAAAAGCTGTAATATGAAAAGATCTTCCACAACTAAAAAAGAAAAAAAAAGCCTTGCTGAGTTTCTTGCCGAAGTCTTCTCAGTTGAAGTGTATTCCGAACCTGTGGTAAATTCAACTGTATGTAACCTTACCAGGGCCTAAACTGAATAAATGACTTTGACTATGCATTTAAACTTTATTCATCTCTATCTACTATATCGTTTCAATCTCGATAACTTAAATCAGTCATGTGTGGAAATCTAAGTAACTGTAGGTAAGCATCTTAGCATCTAAGTTAATAGCTTCACGCGTTACACATTGACTTTTATTACTTGAGACAATGGCAGATCCGCATATGGTAATATAGGCGTGAAATTGAAAAAAAATGGTTAGGTTAGTTGCGAGTAGATTGAAGTGTCAGGGATTCCGTAGTTTGATTTATCAGTTTTAGCATAATATTTTCCAGTCTTCTTTATGATTGAAAAATCTAAATTGTATTATTATTGGAATAAGATAAAATTATGATACATTACATGTTTTTAACAAAATTTTATTATAAATCTTTTTATGAAGTTTAATTTTATTGAGAATTAATAAAATATACCTTTAAATCCAATGTATGGTTTTGCATTCTTATAATATTTAAGGCCGTTGATATTGTTACTTGATTATAACATGAAAATGATCAGAAAAAAAGAAAATCATTTTTTTCTAACATTAAGGAATCTGGAACGTTTACCTGAATGTCAGTTTTCTGACATAATGAAAAAGACTGACGAGCATATTTTCAAGTATAACAAGCAAGACCGACAATAAACGGATACTGATAAATTTTTGAACTGCTTGTGGCTTTTAATAATATGGGGGACAATTTATTGTACGAAAAAAAACTAATCATGAATTATACCGCTATAATTGATCAATGGACATATACATAAAAGAAAATAATAAATAGTATACGGATCCCTAAAAATCATTAGTTCTAAATACTTTTCACTGAAGAGATTCTTTAATAGCTAATAAAGATTATTAAGTCCTATTGTGTACAGATCTCACGGTTATATAAGTGGTTTTTAATAATGATATTGTTTACGAACCTTTTGCTAAAGATATAGGTGTTATAGACAATAAGGTATAAACAGTTAGTTTTTTTGTTATAGAGTTTTATCTAGCTGATTGAAAACTCTTATACATTCTTATAATAATAAAAAATAATCTAGGTAATCAAATGATTTCAAGTAAGTTTTTTTTTTACAAAGTTATCGTTTGAAAAATTACTAATTTAATCTAATTCCTTACTTACCAAGCTACTTGCATTAAACTCGGTTATTAGTATAAACAATAACGAAAAGACAGCCACCGCCCGCCTTACAAAATACCGCAGCCAAATAACTTTGTTGTTCCTGCGCGTGAGTAAGGTCGCCAGAGCTCATTGAGGAGAGAAGAAAGGACGGTAACGCGTGAGTGATGCTTCGTCTGTTGCAAGCGTCCATATGACTACGGTAACCGCTTACCATCAGGCGGACCGTATGCTTGTTTACCGACGTAGTCGTATATAAAGTTTAAAATAGCCGTTCAAAAAAACCCGTTTGTATAATTAAAAATAAACCAAGTAGCAGATGCTTTTTAACTATAAATATTATTTTATAATTAGGCTTCACCTTTCGCAATAATATTGGCGTATTTGAAACTAATTAGCAGTCTGTTATCGATAGAACCTGACGCATCTTGTTAATTGTTCCACACGTCAAATTCTCACGTACGTTTATATAATATTCATTTATAAACAAACACCTTTGCAAAAACGTGTCTGTGTACAAATTTTTAAAGGAACATTTCTGTTGGGATATGTTAGACTTGACTTACTGTCACGGTGTGTAGTGATGTAACGATGTTGTAAGTTAACTTATCGAGGAGATAAGTATTTTGTTTTAGTATCGTGATACCAGTATTCCAATGATTATTTTACTAACGTTGTTTTTTCTCAAGGGTTTGCTAGAAGATCACTCCTTTGCGGTTAAGACGCTACCTTGATGAATGTTATGGTCAATCAAATCGACGTAGGAATAAGAAAATAAATGCGTTCAGTCGTTCACCGTGATTTCATATATGTTAGAATGAGATGCGTTTAGTGCTCTCAGGTACGCGCCGGGCAAGCGACAGCTTCGATTAAATAACGTAAGTACGAAACCGAATATAATTTACCAAATAGCAACAATAATATTGTGTACAATCGTTATTCATATTAGGTATTCAACTTTTTCTTTTTTTTTTCGGTAAGTTGTCCGTTTAAAAGAATAGGAAGGTTATATGAAATTACGCTACGGCATATTTAAAATTAAATACGGGTGCAACCACGGGGCTCAGTTAGTAAAGAATAACCAAGCACTTATACAGCAATAGCCGTAATTCAACTTATCACAAGTTTAATCACAGTTCATCTACACATAATATCGAGTACTATCGATAATTAAGTTCATCGATCACGCCTCATCACTACCAGTTCGCCTCACCACCTGTTCAGGTGGGAAACGCGAGTTTGAAACATCCAAGAGGCCTCACTGCCAATTAATTCGCAATGACTGTCATTCCCTATTTGCGAGTCTATTTTAAAGGACGGATCAACGCATCAGCTTGGCTATCCAAAGAGGAAACGCTGCCAGCCTTCTGGGAATCTTGCCGTTAATAGGAAGCAGCGGCAGACTTGAGGAAATGTTCTATGTATAGATTGTAATTTGTACATATTTGTTGTAAATAAAGTTTTTGTGCCTGTCTTAAAAAAGGACGGATCATGTCGCTGGATGATGGACTAAGGTTTTGTCCTTATTTTGGCTACTATATCAAGCTTAGGTGTAGTCCGATCATACGAGTTGTACCATGACAAGCTTGATGCGGGGAGAGAATGCGAGAGTATGTGTTCATATGATATCGAGCTCGAGCTGGATAAAATACTACGCTGTATCTCTCATAAACGTACGTACTCCTGACAGAGTACGTTTTAGCCAGCCAGGCGGGTGGCTACCACCCTCATGTTGAAAATCTGTCGCCAAGCAGGTGCATGCTTGGTACTGGTGTATCCCATCGTTCTACCACGGTGTGATTGTGGTCAAACATATAAAAAAATATCATGACAGATAAGATATAACTAAATTATTCCTGTTAGGGCACTAAAGATATTCCCATCAGAGCACCAGTCAATATTTTAAGTCTGATCTCAGTTACTGAACAAAATTACTTAAGTAATTACAGGCACATATGATAAAATGGTACCAGGATTACAGAAGCTCGAAGGAGCTCTCTCTAATACCTCCAAATTTTCATTAATAGAGCAATTTTTCATTACATAATAGGGTACAATTACATTACGTATTTTAGCTCAAAAATTAATAAAACACCTAACGCCAGGCCCAGGGGGCCAGGACTGCAATTTAACTAAAAATGATATTCTGACACGATCCCATTACAATTCCATTGCCATGGAGCAATGTCATAATGATTTTCAATGCTTCTGAATAAGGTGCAGCGCAGACGACAGATTATCCGTGTCGCACTTTTTAGTTTGTGAAAATAGAACATACAATTCTAAGCAGTAACACACACGGCGCGCCGTCAAAAGTCAAAAAGTCTGTAAAAGAATACCTACCCAAATCTCTATTTCTTCTTCTTTTTCTGTATTTAAAGTACAAAATAATACATCGCAATCCATAGCATGTACGCCTCCAGCTAGAGTTCCGCCGACAGAATGATTGAAGATGTAATGTACACACGGCAACACATCAAGCTATGCTTTTCCAGTATAAGCTGATCTCGCATTATATAGGATTTCCGTACAATGAGAGATCAGCTTATATTGGAAATGTATAGCTTGATCTGTAGTCGTGTGTACGTTGTGTTGTCTTTGAATCTGTGAAAAATCAGTGACGGACTTTCTTGTGTGCCGCAGACTCCTTCGCACAAAAAGTATGTCGTCTGCGCTGCACCTTAGTAAACTACCAAATCTGTAAAATGTGTCAATTTTGACACCACTGATAGTTCATTGGAACACAATAGGGATGTTGCCTGGGTAAAAATATAATAATTCTAATTAATCCGTCAGTTAGATTACCAAAAAATATTGGACACGTATTTTTTGCTTTACCAAATCATTAAAAATTAACGAAGATAAAGCGCGACTAAGTCGGGAGTGGGGCTCGTGACGTCACTTGTTACTAAAAAGTGTACCACACCGTGACGTCACGCGGAACTTCAACACACGATATCTTCGTATTTTTTTGTTTAATTGACAAAAGAAAAAATACGTGTCTAACATTTTTTGATAATGTAAATGACGGTCTAATTAGTTTTTTTCAGGAAAGTAGCCTATTGTAATAACAGACTTGGGCTCTGACATCCTTGTAAAGAGCATCCCACACAAAGCGCGGCCACGTCGCGTATCGTATCTAACAGTAGTAATGGTTGTATAAATGAATTAATTTTCTGCAATTTTCACCGTAGCTACAGACCGACTGCGTCACGGTTGTGGATCTGTTAGTCGCGACGTACACAGGGCGATGTGTTATGGTGCTTGGAATTGTTTATAGCGATGGGTAACTAGCCGAAATTTCAATAGCTTAGCTAGCCGGCTATATGTGGTGTAAAAGCCAGCTAGTTAGTCAGCTATTTGGCTATTTGGCTACACGCACGCACACACAGCTACCGGCTACTCGGCTAGATTGGCTTTGGCTAGACGGCCAGCTACCGGCTAGTGGCGGCTAGAATGGCTTTGGCTAGCCGGCCAGCTAGTGGCGGCTAGTGACCTGTGGCGGCTAGGCGGCTACCCGCTGTGTGTGACGTAAACTTGTCGTAATAAATAAATAAATATAAATACGTGCACTTAAGGTTCAAATTGGTTCGAATTATCAACAGTTAGGCAGGTAAGAAAACTCCTCATTCTTTCTAGCTAGCGAGTAGCCAGTAGCCATCCTGTAGCCAGTAGCCACCCAGTAGCCAATAGCCAATTATCGTGTTGACAGATAACATAGCCGTGGCTATTTTGTGCCTAGCCGTTTTTTGGCTAGTTATTAGAATAGCTACCCACCTCTAATTGTTTAGCCCTAGATGGATGCTTTGGTTTAGTTATAAAAAAATGCATGATGTTAGCTTTATATTTTATTTATGTTAAAATGAACATTAATTTTTTAAGAAACTTAAAGATCTTGACTCTTTGTGTATTTTTTAATGAACTTATAGTTTTTTAGCCTCAGATGCTTGTTTAAATGCTAACAGTTTAAATTCTTCCAAATAAAACATAATCATAATTAAAAAAAATACAGAAAAAAAATTCTTTTACGATTATTTGCATATAATATGGAAAAGAAAAGTATTCTCAAATAAAAAATAAATATCATTACCAACTGAAACTGTTTTTATAATCAATATATACCTACATAATTTTTCTTTAAAGTTTCCTTGTATGGCATAAAACTACGTTTTTTTTCTTAGTAATTCACGCAACATGGAAAAGTCATGTATTATGCTAATAATTGCAATCCATGTACGGATATTAATGGGTTACGCATCGCGATTTGTCTGATTGTAACATGACAATTGTGTTTCATTATTTACATTTCTAGTATTTCTACTTTTTTTTTCAGCTGTCAGTGAAATCGGGGATTACCGTTTTAAAAGAAAATTATTAAATAATCAGTTGATAATGAATGCGTAGTTGCGTACGTTAAGAGCGCGTATAAAGCAAAATAACATAAATCTTAGAATTGAAATTTACCCAAGTAAATAGTATTTAAATGAAAAATATTTATTTATTATTATTATTTAAGGCGATGATAGCTCAGTGGTAGTGACGTCGGATACCGAGACGAAGGTCCCGGATTAGAATCCTACAATGAGCTTGAGCTTTCGGTGAAGGAAAACATCGTGAGGAAACCATAGCACGGTGGTAGGGTACTTTGTAGTACCCGCCTGGCTGGCTACCACCCTCATGTTGAAAATCTGTCGCCAAGCACCTTTCGGTGTGTTCCGATAACTGCACTTGAGAGCCAGTTCCTTCAAGGCTTTGTGTGCTTACCACCTTCGGTCGCATCGTCGACCATGGTGAGATTGCGGTCAAACACAGGCCTATAATAAGTAAAAAAAAAAAAAAAAAGATTGTATATGGATATTTTCATTATATACGCGAGGGTTCTATCTGAACAAAAACATAATGGAATGAAAATTCCTCGATGGTAAAAAATCACAAAGATACCTCTAATAATAATGATTTTCGTTTTTATTCGTTCATGGTGTATCTAATTAAGATAAAAATTCGATAAATAATATCACTAACATACCACCTAGGGCTGCTACTAACGATTTTTTTAAATATTCTATACTTTACGAGTTATTTAGATAAGAAGCGCTAAGTTCATTTTTGTTCCGCGAAACACGCTATCTCCGTCTCATGCCACGCGAAGATTAGACATTGTTCTTGACAATGTTCTTTAACAAAACAATTAATAGGTGATAAAAGTTAGATAAAGTGAAATAGTTTTTATAATTAAATTAAGTCTATCTTAGTTCTAAGTAATAGACGATAATATAATATAAATAGAAGTACTGACAAATTTTATCAACTGTAATTATTCCAGATTTTTCACTTTGCGAACTTCGGAGATGGGTTATGGCATTTTTTCTCTCAAAACTCAAAAACTATGCAATATCAATGAAAATAAATGTACAAACAAAGACCTTTAATATTATGCTTTTAGCCCTACTTTGAAATTTCGTACAGATGGAGGGAGTGGCACTATCTGGACTAAATAAAATAAAATAAATAAATATCCCGGGACATTCCTCACACGGTCATCTGATCCCAAACTAAGCAGAGCTTGTACCATGGAAACCAGATAACTGATATAATACATATACTACTTTTTGTTTGTAAATACATACTTAATATACATATTTACACCCAGACTCAGGACATACAGACATGTTCATGCACACAACTAAATGTCCTGTGTGGGAATCGAACCCACGACCTGCGGCCTGATTCCTTTTTGATTCCGAACCCTGAAAATATGAAAATGTTAACGTCACCTAATGTAACATTTTTAGTAAATAAAACTATAATAGTCGCACTGTACGCTGTGCCTAAAGCCATACAGGAAATCTGTTAGATGCAAGAGATGCATCGCAGTTTTTTGTTATTTGTTATTAAAGCTTACAATCAGCGCGCTCCGTTATGGTATTACGTATTTATAGACTGTATTTCTAAGTTGAACTTATATTTAACGTTCCGCTTAGACCTTAGACCGTAGTAGACTACCGTCTAAGCAGGGCCGGCTCTAGCCTATGTAGCGCCCAGGTGCAATCAGTATCCTGGCGCCCTCTAATAGGCGCATGATCGAAATGGAATAATAGTTATTATTTTCACCAGTGATCGGAAAATCAGGTGCATTAAAACCATAAAACCTTCGCCACATCTAGGCTCACTGCCAATGCCATACCTTGACTCTCGATGTCGAGTGACCAACAACAACGGTGTGTGAGATACAAGGAGGTCGCCAGCCGAGCGACTGTGGCGCAAGCCGTATGGTCGCTCAACAAATCGTGATCTTCTAGTTATCTCAAGAGTTGCGTGTTGATCACTCGCTAGATCACTTTTGAGAGAAGGGAGGTGGTGGCGATTGGCCTTTGATTCACCGGGTCTGATGTGTCTTTTTGGGCACTCACTGGGTGTACGTGGGCAGTATTCCACAAAGATGGATTTTTACAGGACGCGCGTTTTTACAGGACACAAGAGGAGGTAATAATTCGATTTCATTGAAGAGCATTATTTGATGAAATAGATTGCA
This sequence comes from Polyploca ridens, assembly GCA_951394255.1. Taxonomy (NCBI): domain Eukaryota; kingdom Metazoa; phylum Arthropoda; class Insecta; order Lepidoptera; family Drepanidae; genus Polyploca; species Polyploca ridens. Next base: position 2,096,224 of record OX596264.1, on the reverse strand, counting down.
TTTTGGCAGCATCGTCGTCGCGAGTAGCGCTCGGCGCCCCTAGGCGGCGGCTAGGTAAAGCCGGCCCTACGTCTAAGTACGTTGTTCTTAATTTGTAAACAGTAAGATTACAATGAATTGAATTGAAGAATGATTGTAATCAATGTATTGGGCTTTTTTTTTTTTTTTTTTAAATTAGATGGGCTTGCGTTTGGCCACTGACCCGCCCATAAGGGGCGATGACGAAGCCTAAGATGAAACACGCTTACCCAGAAGAAACCTATTCACTCTGGCCTTGAAAGTACCTAGATTGTAAGCGTCAGGGAACACAGACGCCGGAAGCAAGTTCCACTCCCTTGCTGTCCGCATTAAAAATGAGGATGCAAAACGCTGTGTCCGTATATTCGGTATGTCAACAACGTACGGGTGAAAATTTTCCCGGCGTCTTGTGGTTCGGTGTAAAAATGGGGATGGTGGAATAAGGTTGAACAATTCCTGCGCACACTTATACGGCTTATACGAATTACTGCATCAGCCACCCGAATATAGGTAAATCCTGCATGAGACAATACTAACGCCCATTATACACGTAGTCTGTTTAGTAAAACATTTTCAATTCAAATTTAAATTAGTTATTTGCTAAACCTATTGTTTCTCGACATTGATTGATTATTTTCATTTCTTCACACGAATAAAAAAGCTTTAGTATGCTTCGCCATATAATATTCATTATTGCGATCTAACGTTATTTTTATCAATTTCTTTCGCGTACTTTCCAAGTACGTCTCTGTTTTTTACAACTCAAACAATACATTTTAAATTGAACTTAATCATCGAAATATAAAGTCGAAATTACATCATCAAAGTCTATCATGTTGGAGCAATTCAGCCACACAATTGTCTAACACGCATTAATCATACAAAACCGAATTGTTTCAGAGTATTATTAAATACAGCGAATATGGAGCTTACGACTCTATTTATAGAGTTTAATTTCGCTTGTATTTATTAAGGGGAAGCGGGCACAAGTGGGAGAATGACATTTAAATACTTAAGTGGAAGTGAAAGGCTGAGAATAGTATATTTTTGATTAAAATTGGAAAATAATTGCGTCTCCCACGAAGCTGTGACCGTTCGTGTAATGGTGGAGTTTTTTACTCGTTTAGTCTCGACTCGGTTGCTACTAAACTGGTTATATCCGGTTATTTTAGATTAGTTATTTTGGAATTCCCGGATTTATTTTTAATCTTAGTTCAAGCAATGAAAATCTAAGAATTTCCATGGCCGAAGGAATCTGGCACTCTCTGGAGTAGGTGCGCCGTATCACATAAATAAATAAATATCCTGGGACATTCCTCACACACGGTCATCTGATTCCAAACTAAGCAGAGCTTGTACTAAGTATAGAAACCAGATAAGTGATATAATACATATACTACTTTTTGTTTGTAAATACATACACCCAGACTCAGGACATACAGACATGTTCATGCACACAAATGTATGTCCTGTGTGGAAATCGAACCCACGACCTGCGGCGCGAGATGTTATTATAACTAAACATAAACATCGTTATGTTTTTATAACTAGGAGCCTTAAATTAATAAGTCACAAAGTTTAATAAAAGTAATAATAAAATACAAATAAAATATACGCATTAGAAAAATTCTTGTTTACCGATTCATCACCATATTTCTGTAGAAACTATATTTTCTACTTCACCGTATCAATTAATACAGTATAGGCAATAATAGTATGTACTTATAACAGTAATACTAAAAATAGCATACAGCAACGACCAATTTAAAAAGACCTCTCATATATCTCCGCATACGAAACTTATAAACAAAATTCAATTTAACTTTGCATCTGGGGGCTCAGGTTAAGCTGGTTTTTTACGCTTTGGTGCTTGACTTCATGCACCGTATAGAAATGAAAAAAAATAGAATACCTGTACGTTGTTTACAATAATAATGTTTGTATTATCATTCAGAACTTTATTTGATAACGAGTTGTATTTAAAAATATACTATACTCCTTTCATTATAGATATCTAAATAGATAGTCGGTTTAAATGTAGTCAGACATAGTTCTGAAAAAAAAAACTATTTGATGAACGAACTTGCTCTAAAATACTAATACATAATTTGCAGCAATTTGGTCATCCAAAAATTATTAAAAGAAACAAAAAACCCGGCTGCGTAAAACAATAAATAACTGAAAAGAGAAAAACAAGCTCTTTAGTCTATAGAATTTTGAATATAACTTGAATTGTATAAGGTATTTTTTTGTAAGGGATTTTTGTAATATTTGCTGCAATACTTTATAAAATTCAAGTTATATTCAAAACTCTATAGATTAAAGAGCTTGTTTTTCTCTTTTCAGTAATTTTTTGTCCCTCCTCTTTTTTTATACGTAGACGCCATATAAAAATAAGAAGAGAAAAAGTTAATAATAATAATCTTGTTAATTGTGACAAAGAGGCTCACTTCTTAGTATAAGTATTACAATGTTGTCATCATCATCAAACTATGTTAGTATCGAATAGAATAAAGTAAAATAAAATTGCAATCTTTGAGAAAATCTGAGGACCGAAGCATATAACAGGTGGAGATTTCGAGATGGCATATTTTAGAAACCAAGTTGGGTTAGTCATGCTGAACAACTTTTACTATGGAACAAATATTGAATTCTCAAAAATTATTTTTTACTTTCCATAGTAAATGTCAACCTTGCTCGATCATAATGTATGAAAAGTAAAAAAATTTTTTTGAGTATTCAGTGTTGGTCCCATAGTAAAAGTTCAGCATGACTAATCCAACACAGGTTTCGAAAATATGCCATCTCGAAGTCTCCACACAGTATAAAAAAAAACTTTATTGACATGAAAACAACAATAATTTACATTATCACAACGATTACACCTCGGCATTATACAAAATTTGTCGGATATTTTATACTGCATGTACATACATTTGACATTTAAAAACTGCCCACGACGGACATCTGCCGATAATCAGTTGGATTAAAAATTATTTTTATTCCATGTTTTAGCTTTAATGTTTGAGCGTGTGCGGTCTTAATACGATATATTCATAATTGTTGCGAATTAGGGATGGGAAATTATGAGTATGTAACTAACTCGAGTAAAAATGTTAAATACGTGTGCTCTCAATTGTACTAGTTTTTAACTATTTTTGTTTTTGAATATAGAACTAGCTGCCATCCCACGTTCCCGGGATAGAAAGCATCTTAAGTTACTCTCTGGTCCATGAACTAGCTCTACGCGAAAAGTCACGTCAATCCATTGCTGCGTGAAATAAGAATAAACCGCAAATATACTTACGAATATACGGGGTGGAGTAATTTTTTTTGCGATTTCGATGTTGGTCGTTGGTAAAAGTTGATCGTATTTATGAGTACTTTACGTGGTTTCATTTAATGTCGTATTGTCGTATCCGCCCCGTATAATATCAATAGGAAGATTTTACAGGATTATCCTTATTATATGAAGTCATTGTAGGTAATAATCTTTAAATAGGTCGATAATTTTACAATGATAAGTGATTGTACATAATATATAGTGAATATAGCTAAAAAGCAATTTGCTCTGAAGAACAGCTGCTAAGTAATAATAATCATAATTGTTTATTTTCACTAGTGGCCCATAGATATAAAATATACCTTACAAATAATTCATTAGTGACAGCAGTCAACTCAAGAATGGAAGCTAGTTCAAAACTCTATGTACGCTATAGGTAATGTATTAATTGCATTAGGTATATAAATAAACTGACTCGAGTACAAAATAGGTATAATAATGGTATATTGCAGACACTGGTGCCGATTCTGTTGTAAATCGCACTATACTAATTTTAGTCACATCACATCTCTTTCTTACGAACATTATTGAAAAAGGATAGAACATATTTTAAGTTGTCAAATTAATCTTTGCCGTCTTATTTTGCGTGTATTTAGGTGTAACCGCGATAGATGGCGACTAAATATATTTTGTAAACAAGCATTGGACTAATTTGACAGGACTAAATTTCTTACATCCTTTTCTTATGTTCTTTGTCAGAAAGAGACATAGTGAGATTAAAATGTGTTTAGTTGTGAACAACAGAATCAGGGCCACTACCTTACTTGTTTAGTTTTTGAGATATAAAAGTAACCAAAGTAAAATTTTGCCTATCAAAAAATCGCATCACTATTCAGATATGTATAATTTGCTAGATATTTATAAAGGCATTTGTGATAGAATTTACCAGTTGTTTCTATAATATCTAGTTTTATAGGTCAAGGTGCCCAGCTCGTCTGTACTGCCTTGAACCACATTATTATACACTTTTTTACAATTTTAAACATCGCAGTTGTACTTTTAAGTTCAGCAAATGAGTATTATATGCTAAATTGTAGTATTACATTATTGTAGTATGAATGCGGCATATTTCACGGACCTATGCTTATAATAATAGTTACCATACTAAATATTCTGGAACATTCCTCACACACGGTCATCTGATCCGAAACTAAGTAGAGCTTGTACTATGGAGACCCGATAACTGATATAATACATTAATACTAAGAGTAAGTACATAATATAGAAAAATCATAATTTATTTTGATGTCAAGCACTATTCTTATTTCAAAATATAAACATATATTTTTTTATAAAAACTTATTAGTTACTTTAGTTTTTTTTTGTTTTTTAGAGCAGAGGGCGAACCACCTTATTTGATTTTTGTCTTTCTTTGACATCCGACGTCAAAACGGGACAAAAGACAAATAAGGTTATTTTAACCTTGTTTTAAGAGCTTGTGGTAGGCCCCCTGTTATTTTTAAGGCTACAATATTTTCTTTTTAAGTAAAGTTATTTTTAGAAGTAGCTACATCAATCGTTAGTATTTACCATATACATGGTCTGAACTTTAGTAAAAGGTGTTTACGCCATAGCACTTTACTAAAACTTTTCACTACATCACGAGCTAGTTCAACTTTATGGTCTAGTATTGTATAAATTTCTTCGTCTGTCTGTCCTTTATGTGATGTGAACGAGTGATAGCATTGAATGCAATGAATTTTGTTTTAATTTAAAATTTAAAACAAACGTTATAATGTTTTTTTTTTACTGGCTGGAAGGTAATAGATAGCCTTTGAATTAGATTATGGCCAAAATTAAAAATAAATTTTATTATTTCCATCATGGTACTAATTTATTGTCAGGTAATATTTAAAAATTGAAAATAAAATAAATTGCCTTATCAATATTTCAAGCAAATAAAAAATAGGCATGTTTTTAATTATTTAATAAATTATGGAGATTAATATTTTAATGACCTATTTTACTGACCATACATATCAGGAGGTACATAGATATAAAACATAATATAGATAAACACATACAAATGTAGCTTTTTTCATAATTGAGTCTTATTACGCCGCATCAAACAAATGTTTCGGAATTCGTTCCTCGAAAACTGTACGCGGTACGGTCGGCAAATTATACAAAAGTGCTAGTAGCTATAATCGCACCAATTATTTGTAATTATTAACCGAAAAAACGCCTTTTTTCCACTGAAACTATACCTCTATTATGTTATTTCGAAATTAGCTTAGCGATATTTATATTTGGTAAATTATTATCCAATTGTATGATATTTAGGATAAGCATGAAAACTAAATGTGATATTAACGGTTATAATAATAAAGGTATCTCTATTTTAGAAATAAAAGTCATACAGACCTAACCCACCTCATAGCCAATAATAGTTGCCTGAAAAAAAAGGTAAACCACATCAATTTCTCAATAATCCACACTGCTTTTTACAGACAAACTGGAGCCTGTTGAATTAACCAGTAACTTTAACAGGGAAATAATAGTTAAATAGTAACAGTAGATTTTACTGTGTATCTTGAACCGCTTTCACGTTGATTATTCTTACTGTTTAGAAGACAGGCACAAAAACACTGAAAGCTGATGAAGAAAATGTGACGATTCCTGATATCAGTTGATTGAATTCTCCTCTGAAAAAAATCGTAATTAAAATAATTTTTCTTTCAAGTTTTTTTTCTTTAACCCGTTGTTTCTCGCGAGGGACGCGCGTCGTATTATAACAATTGATGTCATTGTTATATTTTTAATCGCGAGCCAAGCGACTAAGCCTATATTTGACCACAATAATTATAACTGGGTAGGCATGATGTTGGTAAGCACATAACTCTTTGAAAGAAATTGGTTTTCAAGTGCCAACAGATTTACAGCTCGCATATTAGTAGTACCAGTAAGACGGGTACTTTGTAATTTGTACTATATAGTACCCACCACCTTATTTCTGACGTTGCTCTTCACCGAGCTTTTTAATGGATTCGAACACACGGCCTTCACTACGGCATTCAATATCACTTCCACTAAGCTATCATCGCCATGTAATAAATAGTGCATATTTATAATTTATGGCTGAGTTTTCTGCTGACCATACATGGATATGAAGTCCACTACACCCGCACCGCGGGCAACGTTTAAATGACTTATCATTATGTAATTACTATCATTGTCTACTCACACATACACGCATACGCACACATGTGAACCGCTGTCAGTCATCATCATAGTTCGTGGTTATTTTGGTCAAGGGTTTGTTGATGTATTTTATTTATTGAATTATTATTTTTGAAGTTTAATTGATACATTCATCAAAATAACTGTCTGTATAAATGTCTCCAGGGAGATTCATATTTCGATGAGTATTTTCGAAATTTTTACTATCTCAAAGGACAATGGCGAAATTGGCCCTAGCTGCGTATAACGACATAATATATATCAAAAAATTGCTTAATTAAAGTTAAATTAAATAACATAATTCAATATTTTTCAGGACTAGCAGTATGTCTAGAAAATAGAAATATACATTTATATATTTTAGACTGTTAGTTAAGATGATTGTGATTCGGAACGCACCCATAACCTCGTTTCATATGTTCCTTTGTACGGTATTTATCTCTGGATTGTTTTTTTATATTTGAAAGATTTCTTGTTAGTCATAATAATGATAAATAATTTTATTTTTAACAGACTTTAGTTGAAAATGTTATTGCATTTATTAATACAAACTCTCTATGTGAAAACAAAAACTTTTTAACACGCTATAACACGATGACATACTTTTACGTCAAATGAAACGCGTACGTAGTCTATGGTCAGCATATGGTCAGCGAGCTCCTTGAGTGAAGTTGATTGTTCGACGTTTTGGCGGGAAATAATAATATATTAACTCGACACTGGTAGAAATAATTCCTAATTTGGATTTGGTTGCCAAACTTAAAACTAAGAAGAAATTGATTGACCGTAAGTACTGTAACACAAGATTCAGTGTGACTGTCACACAATTCGAAAGGTACTTTCTTTTCAGGTCAGTGAGCCTGACTCAACCAAAAACCGTAGGAGTCAACCTAAAACCCTATACGACCACGCACGTACACCACGACCCTCTGCTTTTCTACGAATACCGATTACTTTTCTACTCGTAACTACGGCATTTGAATCTGGACCTTAGATAATCGACAATTGGCTGTTATTTGGATTTGCATGAACGCAATATAAATCCACTGGCAGAATTCTTAGACGATATTGTCATTCGATTTTATTTTGAAGAATAAAAACCTGAATAAAAATCACCTTGTTTTATTGAAAGCCTATGCATGTCCCGATACTTCAAAGTACCTACCAGTAGGATATACTTACCTGGGCAAGTACCTATACTAGAGACAATTGTTAGGTATTAACATATTTATTCAGTCTCTATCTGTCTCTATTGTCTACAAAACTAGTGTAAAATCATAATTAAGAACTAAATGGATTTTATCCACATTTAAAATGTACTTATAATATATCGAACGTTACTCATTTGATACGTCAAAATAAGCATAACCTATAAAACCTTTTAACTCAAATAAAACAAAAACTGCAGCTTTTTAGTAAATATTTTTTTTAGAAATAGCATAACAGTTTATTAATCTAGAGGAATTCAACAGTGGTTGTCATATACGTTAAAAAAAAATGTAGGTCCAAGCATGTATGGAATTTCGCCATTCTCCTTTGGTCCTTATTGCTTTCCATCTCGTCGACGCTTGCAACACACGAGGCGTCACTCACGTGTTATCAACCCTTCCCTCCTGCCCAATGAGTACTGGCGACCTTTCTCACGCGCAGGAACACAGCATAAAGTTATTTGGCTGCAGTATTCTGTAAGGTGGAGGTACTTCCCCATTCGAACTGCTCTTTGAGCGAATAAACTTTACGCTTTACTGACCAAAGTCTAGCTCATACATAAACATATGGAATAGCGAAAAATTCTCAAAGGAATGCAAGGGGTCTATGTGTAGCTAAAGCCGTTCGCTTAGGACGTTTTTGTGTCCTGATATGCTGATGGTGGTCATCATCTGCCTGTCCTGTTCCCAATCATTTGGGGTCAGCGCAATATGTACGCTTCTTCCATTCGTCTCTTCTATCCGTCATACCAGGATCCACTCCTTTCTTATCCATATCATCTTTCACACCATTCATCTCTTTTTCGGTCTTCCTCTTCCCGTATATCCATCCACTTTCATATTCATAGCTCTTTTAGTGACGTGGCTTTCATTTCTCCTCATAACATGTCCATACCACGCTAAACGGTTCCCTCTCAACTTTTCAGTCACTGGCGCTACTTTCAAGCTTCCCCTTATATACTCATTCCTTATCTTATCCATTCTTGTCACTCCACACATCCATCTCAACATTCTCATCTCAGCTGCATGCAATCTTCTTTCATCCATCTTCTTTAATGCCCAACATTCCGACCCATATATTAAGAAATGTCTTACCACGGACTTATAGATTTGTGGTAGGTACAATAATTTACCATGGCGAGGTTGTCATCAAACACAGCCAAAAAATCTGTATATACAATAATACAGGCTCATCCTTGTTTAGACACTACTACTGTTAGTGTCAAAATAAAGACTCCCTGGTCCCAAGGTAAAATAAACTCGCTCGGTACAGCATAATATAACCGTGGCACACCTCCAAGCATAAACAATATGCAATAACCTAATTACTGCGTTAGTCAGCAAAATAAACTATTATCTATTATAACTACATAATCTATTTATTATGAACGTTAGTCTTAGTTATTGTAAGGTCAATGGTTTTAGAGGCAAATCTTTAGAAGTATTACCGTTGGAGCACCTATCTTTTGACTCTAAAGTTTAGAGTATCATGCAAAATATTCCAAAACACCTGTACACTTTAACTATACATAATATGAAAAAATTTAGTTAACAGGTTTTTTGTAAATGTATTTTTAAAAAACCTACACACTATACATTGCTACATCATGGATAGTGTTTGTGTATAGGCGATTTGAAAATTTGGATCTGTTCAGCTTATATTGCTGACTGTACCAGAAAAATAGAAGCTTGAAAAAAACCTGTCTCTTGAAAGAAATCTCTATCAAAATTAGTATGACAGTCTGCTATCGCGCCATATCTCCTGCGTAATAAATAAATATCCTGGGACATTCCTCACACACGGTCACCTGATCCCAAACTAAGCAGAGCTTGTACTATGGAAATCAGATAACTGATATAATTTTACATATACTACTTTTTGTTTGTAAATACATACTTAATATACATAATTACACCGAGACTCAGGACATACAGACATGTTCATGCACACAAATGCATGTCCTGTGTGGGAATCGAACCCACGACCTGCGGCGCGTAAGGTGAACCTTAACCAACTGCGCCAACTGGCCCGTCAAGCATAATATGCAGTTCCAAATTTCTGAACATATTTCAGACATGAGACAAAAACGAGACAATAACTGTATTAGATAAAAATAATAGAAATTCATCTCAGTTATAATAATAATTAATTTATTGGCATACAACATTACAGCTTATTTCTGAATCCATAGGCTCCCGAACTAGTAAAACTTTGTTACAGGAGCCAGAATTTCATCATTGTCAGAAGTTGAAGCCTGCTTTTTGGAACCAGTGGTAATATCAGTAGCTCCAACCTTCATAAGTAGGCACTAGACCCTGAACTGATTAAATAGTTTGTACTCAGACTCCTAGAGAACCGGGTTTTTTTGTAAGCTTCTCGTTTTCACCATTCCTCAAAATCATAAGCCTCAATCTGACATCCACAAACATGCCAACAAAATAACCTTTAATAAAATAATTGGAAGCTAAAACAGTTAAAGTCCTGCAATCCAGATATCCGTCAGTTAACTCCCGACTGTTTTATTGTACAGACACGCCGCTCGCTTCCCGGAATCTGATTCAGGCATTAATAAAACACATTAGTGGCGTTTTGTAGTACATTTTTTTATAAAAGGCCGTTGAACTATTAAATGGTATAATTAAAATGTGTTTCACTAAAAATGACATGAATAAATAAGCTTAATTACTTCGTCAATGCATTAATCACTAGTTATCCCCCGCGGTTTCACCCGCGATATGTATACCATACCCCATAGACCCGCGAAAGAGTATATCCATAAAAGTGCACGACTTCTTTGGTACTAGGCGCACAGATCGCGAAAGAGTAAATTTTATAATAATATTAGCAAGGGATGTGAAAAGATAATAAACCTCATTGGGCGGTGACACGTTGGTTATGATTTTAATTCATTAAAGGAAGCAAAAAGTTATGAATTATTGAGTAATTTAATTTGAGCTGGAGCTTTTTAGAGAGTAAATACCTGATGTAGTCTTCACCTCTCTCAGATAGATATACATTTATATATGTTATTTCAGGTGCCAAGCATTTACATAGGGCATCGTGCCTGTAGCGAGTTTTGACTATCCCATGGGAGTGCAATAGTCACAGTACCTAAACTTCTTTAAAAAATCATCTAAATCCTTTCAGCTGGTAAGGAGCTAAGTGGTAACAAAGATACACGTACACTTAAACTTTCGCTAATCTAGGATATCCTGTAATAATATAAGGCCCGCCTGATGGTAAGCGGTTCCGTAGCCATATGGATGCTTGTAACACACGAAACATCACTCACACGTTACCGACCTTTTTCCCTCCCCAATGAGCTCTGGCGACCTTACTCACGCGCAGGTAACATAAAGTTATTTGGCTGCGGTATTCTGTAAGGTGGATGTACTTCCCCAGTCGAGCTGCTCTTTGAGCGAATAAACGCTACGCTCTATTCCTCTCTTAAAAACAATCAATCGTAACTTATGAAGAAAACAATCTTACAAATTCTCCACAGATTTATTGTCCAAAGGAAAATCGTGTATGATCCACTCTGATCCTAGACTAAAAGTGCTCTTTATTAGGCTCCTAGGGTTTACCCTTAGTACCCTAGTATTATTGGAATATTAATCATGATTATCCATGGCTTAAATGTGAAGATAGACCAAGCACTAGGTTTTAGTTTATCACCTAACATTATGAATGTGACCTAACTGGATTATTTCTAAAAGCCTGATAAAGTCAGTTTTTTTATGCTCCAAAACCCAAAAGAGACTATCTCGAGTGCTAAAATAATAAAATATTTCACCGTTTAAGTGTCGTTGGGTAAAAATAAAAGTAAGATTATAAATAAGGGCCAACTCATTACGCCCCGTGCCGCGGCAGTCGGTTAATTTAATTGGATAAGTATTGTACTATGCTATCTCCCGACGCTTTCTTATCTTTACTTCTTGAACAGCGAAGGGGATAGAGTCGCGGATACGATGTTTATTGTAATGTCGATAAAAATAAAAATATTTTTAACGCGTTAATCTTACCATACTGGCTTAGTAGCTTTTGAAATAGCTTCATGGTCAAGCAGTAAAAGGACTTATCTGGAGTACGATTTGCAAGTTGTACAAGGTGGCAGAAGTAGACTCTCATATGGTGAGAAATATTCAATCGATGAAGACAAAAGTCTTAAACCTCTAACTTAGAAAAAAAAACCCATCATTTGATTATAAAATTCAAAAATTCAAAATTCAAAAAGCATTTATTCAATTTAGGCCCTGATAAGGCACATATGAACGTTAACAAATGGCTCTACACCGGTTCCAAATACAACTTGAACTGAGAAGACTCCGGCAAGAAACTCATAAATTCTCTCATACTTATAAATTCACAGTCATAATATTTTTTTTAGTTTACTTTCAAAACCACCAGAACTTTTGTTAATAACAATATCGCACGACTGTTAAAAAAATACACATATCCATATCGACTCCACAAAAGTCTTTGTTCCACAAACTTCGACCGAAGGCACCACCAGCCTTCTATTTGACGTACGATGAAGGAATTCACAGATAAACTGGCCAACGTACTTTGTTGCCCGCGCCTCGATTGTCTATGGACCTTTTTATTTATAGGCTTTTATGATATGAGAGGTTTTGGGCTCCTGAATTCAGAAGGTGGAGAATTATAGTCAAAATTGCTCGTAGTAACTGTATCTCATTTTCTTTCAATGTGAAAAATTGAGAAAATATTCACTCAGAAAATAAAAATGACTTTTGACAAAAGGGTGTCCTTTTCGCACTGTTTGTCTCTTTTAGGCATATAGATGAAAATGTCAAGAGTGAGGGAGTGAGTGACTGTTGACTATAGATTATACCTAATACAATCCACGCTTTCAGAAAAGGTACTAAGACTTTCAATCATCACCAGCCTATAATGTCCCACTGCTGAGCACAGGCCTCCTTTCACAAATGAGGATGAAAAGGAGTAGGCAGATACTCCACCATGCATCCCACTGCGGATTGTATCGAGATACTAGTGGTCAACATACTGTTAGAGTTTTCAAGCCACCTTGAGGCCTCCAACTAGCTTAACGACTATCACAATTAAGTGATAACCGGGACCAACGGCTTTACGTGCCTTCCGAAACACGGAAAACGCTCGTTGATATATCATTCGAAACGCTCGTGGTGTAGCATGACGAGCTCGATCGGCAAAGTTAAGCTACCACCGGTGACGCCGGAACCTGGATGGGTGACCGCGTAGTGGTATTTCAACTCAAAGACTTTTATAATCTTCATCTCTAAAGGTCTAAAAATAACCCCAAAAGTCATTATTCTTTGTCTCAATGTCCTATTTCGCGAAAAAAAACTTCGCGGGTCGTTCATCACATACTAACGGCTTAAAACGATTTGACGTTCAGATGTTAAACTGTTTAATGGAATGGAAAACACTTCGGTTTTTGTAACTCTAAACCTTTTACTCCTCAAGCATAAACTCATCATTCAAAATCCTACTCTATCACAACTACATAAGTCTGAAATTACAAATTATGAAACAGTAATTTTGTGTGCAAAGGAATTTGATTCATGTGATATATGATCTAAGGTTGCATTTTATTTGGATGGGATGTAATATTCAAGCAGTGTAAATAAGCTACTGTTTAGTATCAGTTTACTTGTATAGTTGAGTTTCAATGTCCAGGGTTCAATTCTTGGTCAATTGAGCGGGTTATTATATTCGGGGAACATGGTTGTTTGTGAATAAAATATTTTGATACGATGATTAAAAAGCAAATTAAACAAAAATCCGACCCTAACCTAAAAAAAATCAAAAGGAATGAGTTAACACTTCAGTTCAATTATTAAATTTTTTTTGGCTCAGTGTCTAGCTAAATTAATCTCCATCCCCCGTTACGTGAGATGGTTTAAGCCAAGTCTAGTAAAACCTGGGTTATTTTGTGACTAAACTAATCAACAACAACAATGGGTTTAGTGCACTTTTTTTTTGAAAAATGATTTGCCATTTGTTACTGATAAATTATTTCATATTTAAAACTTATAAAACTATAGGTCCACGCTCAGACAAAACATTATTTATATGATTATTTTCAATATAAAATAATAAGTCAAAATGCAATAAAATCTAACATACCACCATATTGAATACAATCCCCCACTGCGCTTGCGCATACTCGATACGGATAATTGAGACATATATCAGTGCAAGCAGTTTGTTTTAGCACTGTCTCTGGGAGGAAAAAGTGTGTAACTTCAAAATTTTAAATTTTCATACCAAATAATAGTTTGAAAGGATAATAAATAATAGGCTTCCCTGTGGTTTCACTTGCATTCCCAGGATTAAATTAAGCCTTTGTTACTCTTACTCTGCGGTCCTTAACCTATATCTTGGCAACAAATCACTTCGATGCGTAGCTTCGTTGCTGCGTGAAATAAGGACAAACCAACAATATACTTTCATATAATATTGGTAGGATTTAAAGTCTAAAAGAAAAACAATTCCCAGGTTAATTATTTTCAAATTTAGAAAATTATACCTGTATGTGAAGCTCGAGAAATTTTGCTAATGAAATATTTTTGTCGAATTCTCTGCAGATCTTTCGTAATTCAAATATTTTTTTGTAAAAAAAAACACTCATATTTTAATTCATTAAAAGTTTCGGAATTGATGAATGGCATAAGATCAGCTGTAAATTCGGAATAAAAAATGTTAGCCTCCCTGAAGGCACCATAATTTCACCAATATTTCCTAGAACACATAATTGACAAGATTATTAAAAAGCAGACACAACCCATTTTTTAAAATTTCTCACTTATGACACTTCCCTACTCAGCCCCGCCGTGATAATAAACATGTCATGGTTAAATTAAGGCTTGAAAGTAAAACATAAATAACGTGAATAAAAACAAACAAAATGGCAAGTAAATATAGATACTAATTATTTGTTCGACAGTATTTTCTTTAGTGACCATGATGATATGGGTAAGAAAGGAGTGAATGATATGGAGGATAGAAGAGATGAATGGAAGAAGCGTACATATTGTGCCGACCCTGAATGATTGGGAACAGAGCAGGCAGATGATGATGTTGATTTTCTTTAGTGAGTATTTTTTGCTTCACTTCAAGTAGTACTAGGAAACCTAGATAAAGCCATGGTACAAAAATAGGCTAGGATAAGTTTTTTGTAAATCTCCTATGATACATTTTTATGTTTTATCACTAGAAAAATCTGATGGAGATCCGGGAAAATAACTATACTATTTAATAATCTAAGTTATGGTCAACATTTTCACTTCACTTCATTTTGATGCTTCATCTTCGGCATCTCATCAACCTTAGGCCTTTTGCCATATCTTCACTCTGTCGGGGATACAAGATTTATTAAGTTTAATCTCCATAAAAAAGCCAATAAATCCAAGGGGGCTAAAAAGCCGCTAACGTAATATTGCTAATTGTTTTTTTATAATTCTCCGTAGATCCTACCACAGAACAGATAAATAATTATCTATTCCGTGGATCCTACGTAGGTTATATTATTATTTTTTTGGTAAAATAGTCACTAACAATACAATTAAATTCAATAATAGATTCGAAATTGATGAATTGCATCTGCAAAAATGTAGCTGCTTTAGCTTCATTATTAGCCCTCCAGGTCACATTTAAATCTACTCGATATAATTAGGTATAATTTGAATCAGCTGACATCAAAAAATGCTGGTATCACAAAAAGTTTTTTTTTTAAATTGTTTTACAAGGCGTACAAAGACTAAAATTTAACAAATTCTTCTAATAATATAAGTTTTTAAACAGTCTAAGTTTCCATTTGACCAAAAACCACAACAAAAAATATAGAAAGCATATAAAATTGCTAATTTCTCATTCAACCCTTTTATTACTTACATCGAAAAAGAGTAAATTATTGTTTGCAACCAACAATGAGGTATGCAAATTTGAACTCGGGAACCGTACAGGCTACTATTAGTAGCTATCTGCTTAGGCACTAAGCATTTGGAGTTATTATAGAGTTTAGCCGATCGGGGGTTAATGGCTGATTGATTGGTGTTTTGACCGATGGTCGACATTACTGATAATCTAACGTTGAAATCGACTATATTTTTTTTTAAATATCCCGGGACATTCCTCACACACGGTCATCTGATCCCAAACTAAGCAGAGCTTGTACTATGGAAACCAGATAAACTGATATAATACATATACTACATTTTGTTTGTAAATACATACTTAATATACATAATTACACCCAGACTCAGGACATACAGACAAGTTCGTGCACACAAATGCAAGTCCTGGGTGGGAATCGAACCCACGACCTGCGGCGCGTAAGGTGAATCTTTACCAACTGCGCTAACTTGTAGCACAATGATTATTAACTCGAATTACAAACAACAAGATCTGGACTAAATTATAACACGTATATAAAGTACTAGCTATCCCCCGCGGTTTCACCCGCGTTCCCGGGATAAAAAGTAGCCTATGTCCTTCTCCATACCATAGGCTATCTGCATGCCAAATTTCATGATGATCCGTTGAGTAGTTGAGGCGTGAAGGCGTAACAAACAAACTCACTTTCGCATTTATAATATTAGAGGATATTTACCAATTCATTTCCTCATAACACTCACAACGAAACTACCACAAAATCATTGAACACAACACTATACAGCAATCTAACAGTGGCGTGCGTTCTCAAAGCTTGGACAGTGAGCTTGAAGCGATGCGTGAGTTTGTCGCGTGCTTTCTTTGCGTGTACGCTTACGTAACGTTAGAAGCACGTGTTTGTAACACGCAATGTAAGTTCGTGCACTGATAACAACACTGTGTCAATGGGTGGCGTGATGGTTGCTGATTTTTAATCATGGAACAGAATGGGATGTTTGCGTGACAGAGCGCGTTTGTGATGCGAGAGTGAAAATGATAGGGATATGTGTACCGTTTTGTTGGGCTAGGTTGGGTTTACGTGACTGCTCGTTTGTGTGACGTAGGTATGTTTAATTTTAAGAGCCTTGCTTGGATTTATAGTGATCGCTACAGAATCTAGGAGGGTTTTTGTGCAAGCATTGAACTCATCTATACGTGTAATAATGATTCGGAACTTTGGCATCAGAAAGGACAAGTAAAAGTATTGTACCGAACATAATTTTTATCACAAAGGGGAGATGCTGTAGATATACCTAATTATTTATTAATTTCAAAGATATGTTTTTTTTTTCATGCAAAAAACATAATAATATACTATCAAAACTGTTTATATTTCTATACAATCAATATCATTTTAACGAATTTGCTACTGTATTTTTCAATGTATTAGAATTTTAATTGATTTAAATAGAATTTTATCAAAATAAACGTCATGTTAATCGGATTGTTATATTCACAATTAGCCTTTCGTCTAAAAATATAATAGGATACTTTTGTCAAACTAACCATTTACCCCCTTATTCATAATACAGTTATCAAAGGTTCATTAGCTAAAATTCCGAAGTCTTTATCTGACAGGTGACATTTGGTGATCGAAAGAGTGAGACGGGGCACATTATTACACTGATTTAGTTAAAAAACGTTTATGAATAAGGGGGTAAGTCTTAAAGCCATTACTATGTCTGTAAACACTAACTTTCAAGACAAACTAAAATATGGTAATATTAAAAAAAAAATCAAGCATCTAAACTACAAAATCAACAAAACCCAAACAACAAGTAAACGAATACCATGTGGCCATATTAAAGCACTCAGAGGTAAACACCCTCGCAATTATCCCAGGAATCGAACCCCCGACCGTCAGCTGAGCCAAGCGTACCGTGTCGTTCGTGATAACCGAACATTTAGCGTTGAATACATGAAACCTCTCGTTCTTACTACTAGTGGAAGTAAAACAAATAGTTTGATATCTAAGTTCTTAGGTACCCACGTAGTATTTACTTATAGAAACTTTCTTCAATGAAAAACCGTGTTTCACGCGCAATATTAAATTGCAATATTTTTAAGGCGATGATAGCTCAGTGGTATTGACGTCAGATACCGAGATGAAGGTCCCGGGTTCGAATCCTACAATGAGCTTGAGCTTTCGGTGAAGGAAAAACATCGTGAGGAAACCATAGCACGGTGGTAGGATACTTTGTAGTACCCGCCTGTCTGGCTACCACCCTCAAGTTGAAAATCTGTCGCCAAGCACCTTTCGGTGTGTTCCGACAGCTGCACTTGAGAGCTAGTTCCTTCTAGGTTTTGTGTGCTTACCACCTTCGGCCGCATCATCACTTACCATGGTGAGATTGCGGTCAAACACAGGCCTATAAACAGTAAAAAAAAAATATATATATAAAAAGTGCATCTTGAATAACACAAAAAATATTCGTAAAAAATCATAATCGTTTTTTTTTAATTATACCAAACATTTCAAAAATCCAATCCGTTAAATCCATGTTAAATCTGAAGTGATTTCGACAACATATTTGAAACAGTTGACGAACAAAGTAGTCCAATATAATGTTTTAAAACTCCGTGATAGAATTCCTCAACGATAAACAGATTGATATAATCTCAGAGTATATAAAATAAAAATACGTACGTATTATTAATCAATTATATTACGTACAAATATAATTGATTAATAATACACGGAAATCATCTAGATAGATAGATTTATAACTCTTTATTGTACAAAAAGTATTTAACAAATAAAAAAAATAAATGCTTAAAGTTAAGAAATTACGGTAAGTACAATAGGCGGTGTTATCGCTAAAAAGCTATCTCTTACAGACAACTTTAGGATGGAGAGGAATTTAGACTCGTTATTAGACGGTGGTGTATACTTTTATAACAAAAATAGGTAAATAAATAGACATACATACAATTATCTAAGTCTTTATGTAAATGAATACATAGATTTAAGAAAATATACAGGTTGTTGTTTTGGTCAGCGACGAGCGACTCAGGGTCGATAATACAATAGATACTGGTGCTAAAAAAAATATAAAAAAAATACTTTATTTTTTTTAATAATAAATATAAAAAAAATTAAATTTCGAAAATCATGCAATAAGCTAAAGTGTAGACATAATACTCAACGGGAGTACGAGGGAGTAAAGGAGTGGGGCGATGACAGCATGTGCCTAGCTCTAGTCTGTGCACATGCCTAGCAACCATACTTTGCGGTAATTTCATTTCAAATTGAATAAGTTATTTCTCAACATATTTACAGTATTTAATGGAATTAAGTCCATTTTTGCGGAATATATATTTTGTACTACCGCTCCTGGGTCGCTTGTCGCCGAACAAAACAACACCCTGTATATTATTATTAATAAATACTAAGATAAAAATAAGTAGAAGTAATTCCGAGAAGAAACAATAAATAAATAAATAACATACTAGACAAATAAATATAAATATTCATGGAAATATGGCAATTACAGCAACGACTATAGTCAGTCCGAGAGGTAGACATTTTTACCAGATTTCTAGATCTAGGTATAAGATGCGTCTCTGTATGTAGATTGTTTTCGATGAAATGACTAGCTGCCCGGCGCGACTTCGTTTACACGGTGTCCTACCCTATACCCTATCCTACTTAGCGCAACTTTAAAAAATTTTTTCCTTATCAACCTTCTCCAGAGTATTAGAAAACTTGGACTTAAAAAAAAAGATGGACGAAATCGATAAAGTCGTTCTCAAATTATGGCGTGACCAAGGGAAATAGGGATTCATTTTTATATAGGTATATAGATTTCTAAGTCACCAGAAATCGAATCAATGGCCCTGATTCTGTTGTTCACAACTAAACTAATTTTAATGTCACTATGTCTCTTTCTAACAAAGAACATAAGAAAATAAGGATGTAAGAAATTTAGTCCTGTCAAATTAGTCCAATACTTGTTTTCAATATAATTTTAGTCGCTATCTATCGCGGTTACGCCTAAATACACGCAAAATAAGACGGCAAAGATTAATTTGACAACTTAAAATATGTTCTATTCTTTTTCAATCATGTTCGTAAGAAAGAGATGAGATGTGACTAAAATTAGTTTAGTGCGATTTACAACAGAATCGGCACCAATATTAAACTGATCAAAACTATACAAGATGCAAATTAAACACTATAGCGTAATAATTCAATGACTATCCTAATGTTTTTATCACACCAACCATTTATAGCTCTGAATTCTCTAACTATAACTTCGCTTTCTATACATCATTTCCACAATAAAACGTTATGTATACTATCTGTAATATCTGTGCTACCATCACTGACACCCTCGGTTGCTAAGTGCAATAAACCGGTGGTCAGGAATCGAATCGCAAGTTAGTCAGTAACCACCGCGCCGTGACGACTCTCGTGCTTTGTAAACATTTCGCAATGGCGTAAT
The DNA here is from genome assembly GCA_951394255.1 of Polyploca ridens. NCBI lineage: Eukaryota > Metazoa > Arthropoda > Insecta > Lepidoptera > Drepanidae > Polyploca > Polyploca ridens. The sequence continues at coordinate 2,076,094 of OX596264.1, read as the reverse complement.
ACGAATAACCCCCTGTCTTTATGTATCTGTCTTACACCCGTTTTTCTTTGACTTAATAAATTGGTTCGTTTGATATGATTTATTTCGTAGAAATTATGAGTCAGTGAGGGACAGGTTTAGTACTTATCGATGCTAATATGAAAGAAGGAGAAAGAAAGAAAATACAGTTTTACGAACACATTAAAAGTAAAAGCAATTTTTTTTTATCTCATACCTATACAGTAATTCTGTACCGTTAAATAGCCCCACTATACCTTATTTTACCTCCTTCGGGGTTTAATTTAAAAAAATAAACGCTCACTTTGTCTAAATTATTTAAGGGTATTATTTCAGCTCGCAGCGAGATGCGATGCGGCGCGCACTTTTTAAGACAGTGCTTCAACCTTATTTTAACTCTTTAGGGGTTTAATTTAAAAAAAACTCATCCCTTTGTCTGTCTAAGTTATTTAACGGTTAGCTCACAGCGAGACGCGATGCGGCGCGTACTTGTTAAGAGGAAACGCTGATGGCGTTTGTTCCATACAAACGTAATCCTCAGTTTCCTCTCTGGTTAATGACCCTAGAGCAATGATTATTTTACCATGCAATCTGTAGGTGCCACTGTATGTCCCTCGGTTTTGTTTTTCTCCATAAATTAATTATTATAAAAACTAAAAATCTTCTAAAATCACAAAAACGTACCATTTTTAACTGCCCTTATCAGACGTCCAGAAAACAAATTTGACGAATATAAAAAATAAAAGGAAAACCGACCGACATAGCCAAAGCCCTTCTTATTATTATTCTCAAAAAAAAAATCAAATCGATCCAGTATTGGAGGAGGAAACTGGGGATTACGAAATAGAGATTTCGTCTATTTTAAATAGGTATAATCGATCCAAGCTGCAGTTGTCTCTATCGCCTGTATTGGGGCAGGGTTGAGGGAGGAGAGGGTTGGACAAATACATATACAGTCAAAGAAGTGTCGCGCAGTAGTCGATAATATATTATCGATACCTGCCCTAGTGTTGTTCGTCGATATCGATATAGTATAACGTCTTTGGTAACTTACATGTAAGGTATAGTGTGCCCTAACCAAGATTGTTCTTTTTTTACTTTTGAGTGATGAACGATTAAAGAACATAAAATATTATCGTTCAAAGGTTATCATAATATCTAATATTTAGTAACTTTTTTCAACATAAATGGACAAAAATATCTATTTTAAATTGACTTAACAAAATGAGATTATCAAATCGACTCGTATGTGTATTGGACTGCAATATATTCAAATGATAATCTATTAGGAATTCCAAACAAATATACGAAAAAAACGAGCCAAGCTTATAACTCTACATGCACTTACTCTATGAGCCCTAACTTCACAAATTCTACACACCGTAGTCAAAATATGTGGCTTGGCCGTTTCGCTACCGTCAAATGGGAGTAAGGTCAAAAATGTATTCACTGTTCATTACTTTTTTGTTTTTCAATAGTTCTTGTAGTATTGAAACGGCCAAGCCATATATTTTGACTACGGTGTGTAGAGTTTGTGAAGTTAGGGCTCATAGAGTAAGTGCATGTAGAGTTATAAGCTTGGCTCTACATGAGATCTGATAACTTTTTGACAGTACGAGCCATATGTCTTGGCGGCAACATTTTACATAAAAATGTTTTTGGTGGGATTTCACTTCTTTTTGTAAGTTGCTTATGTTTTTTTTTTGTTTGAAATTTCCAAGTTTTATAATTTTTTTGTTGTTTGTGTACTAATACAAGCTTATATACCAAATTTCAGCTTTCTAGGACTTCAGGAAGTACCCTATGAGTTTTGATGATCATCAGTGAGTCAGTGACGAAATCGGGGTTTTTTAGATATCAATAAAATCTAAAGTATAAGAGTTATGTTATTGAAACTTAATATGTTTAATAAGTTTACTATTGACATCATGTCCTGAGAATTTTGTTTATCTGGTATAATCCAAACCCAAGTTTTGAGGGTTCAAAAAAACGACGAACCGCTTCGAGAAAAGGTAGGTAGTGCCCTTTCGCTTCGCTTAGCTGTCTTGGCGGGGGGCACTTCCGTGCCCCCAGAAATTGCGATATAAAAAAATTGGTAATTGAAATAAAAAAAGGAATTTAAAAAACTAAATCGACTTCAAAATACACTAAACAGTATGAAATAACTCTAATCTGACACTGTCTTGATGTCAGCTACGTATAATATTTTTAATTTTAATATATACGACGTGCTCTTTCGCTGACTTCAAGATATTTTCAGTTTATAGTTATTTCATTTTTTTTTTGTGTATTATGAAGTAGTTTTTTTTACTAGTGAAAGAGCTTATTTATACGTATAAAACAAGCCCTTGAAATAATATTATAGAATCATATAAAAACGTCGTATCAAGCTAGGCCGTCACACGTATTAGTCCATATCTTGAAAAAAACTGAACCGATTTTGATGAAACTTTTTCACAAAATTTCAAAAATTACGTAATTAAAAAGTGTGGAATAACTCTAATCTGATACTGTCTTGAAGTCAGCGAAATATTTTCAATGGAATACGTCCTCTTTCGCACTGTTCCCTAAGTTGAAGTAAATATATCGCATTAAAAAAAGAATGGTCACAATTTGATAAATAGTTTCAAAGAAATGCGTGGACTGTGGACAAATATATATCAATAAAATGTTGTATAGGTATTTATTTGGAAGCCCTAATAGATTATCATATGTGAATATAATGCAGTTCCAATAATATTACATACATACGTGTCGTATAGATAATCTATTTTTTTATATCGACTTCAAAATACAAATAACGTATGGTTAGGTATTTGTTCTAATTTCAAAATCCCTAATGGCACTTGGAACAACAGAACTGCAAGCGCTGAAAGGTATATCAACTCGCCAGTCGCCGGCCGAATCACAGAAATATAATATTACAAGTAAATGCGAAGTGAGGCATCGAGGGGCGGGCGGTCGGTGGGAGCGGTGCGAGTTACGGCACGCACACTTGCACCATGCACAGTCTGTTCACTCACACATTGATATCCGGGCCACAGCGCGACAGCAATAGATTTGTTAAATACCTATCGTTCAAATTTCTTGCAGCCATCGTTTCGCCTTAAGACAGTGCTTCGATATAAAACTTTATTTATTAAAAAAAACTCATTTCACTCACGACGCCGGGAGGCGTATTTGAATTATCTCACTGAAATGTGTACTTTTTTTGTGAGCTAACCGTTAAATAACTTAGACAGACCAAGGGACGAGTTTTTTTTTAAATTAAACCCCTAAAGAGGTAAAATAAGGTATCATGGGGCGAAAAGCTAGTATAGTAATAAGCAACGTGCCCATTTTCTTGCACCAACAGTTCTTAGTAATAACAAACCAGCAAATAGTAATTTAAAATAGTTATTTCATCTGTAGCTATATTTATTTTTATAATTACTAGACTGGTTTGTACTGTAATATTAATCAGCTGTTACTAGTTATTCTATGTAGTTTTTGTGACGATAATCTTCCTGCTTTCTTTTTGTTTCTCTTGTTAAATTCATTAATAAATCATTGGACTCACAGATATCCGATAGACTTAGTATTTTCGCATAATATTTTGCTCCAGTTACTCTACTGTTGTTTCTTTCTAATTCATATTTAAAATTCTTCATAACCGACTTCAAAAAAAGGAGTTTCTCAATTCGGTTGTATTTTTTTTTTGTTTTATATTTGTTACCTCATAACTCCATCATTTATTAACCGATTTGGAAAATTCTTTTTTTATTTGAAAGGGTATACTTCCCGTTTAGTCTCACTGTCATCAGATTATGATTTGATTACTTCTTAGTGTACTTTTTGTAAAACAGTCCAATTATTTTAGTTTAATATAATATTATAATTTGTTGAATACAGTTGTAGCGGAAAATGATCTATCTCTTTTTAAATCTTTCCATCCTATTCTTAATATACCTGATCATTGGTCTGTAAATAATTCATTTAGTAAAGCTTCAGCTCCGAGATCTTATCCACGTTCCCAGGGGAACTAAAAAAGAAATATATCTTTGTTTAATTCGATTATAAGCTATACTTCATCCAAATTCATCTTTACCCATTCGAGAATTATTGAGTAACAAACAACCACTTAAACATACATACAAACGTACACACAAACACACTCATAGATAGCAGATATTTCCAACAAGGAAAACAGTTCTAAATTGCCAATTCCATCTACATAAACGACCCCGCAAATTTCTGAGTCACCCAAAACAATATCGATTTGTACTAATATCATAATCACCCCAGTACCTTTGAAATGAATGGACGTGGATTGCGTGACCAGTAATTATCCTTCCATCAAGTGAAACTTTCATTGGGCTGGGGACTCAAAGGCCACGTCGTGGGGTGTCATGTTAGGAATAAAATTTTCAACGTGGGGTGCAAAGTATAGTTTCTGTCCACCTGGCTACTTACTTGACCGAAAAACGTCGGCAGTCTTTCAAGCCAAATTAGATCGATGCTAATAGCCAATTTATAGCGCATTTTTTTACTCCAAATTCAAATTGGCTAGATACTATGCTCTTCACCCTACTGTCGGCTTTGTTTGAAATGTTACTTTTTGCATCTCCGTTAACTAGGTGGTATTAATATTACTTGTAAACTATCGTTTTTTTGACATTATTGGTAACTCGTTATAGGTTTAAGTTTTTTCTTAACAGTAACGAACTGTTGGGGGTTAAATTAAGTAATAAAGTGATCGTAAAGTAGGCACAATATTCTTTCTAGAAAACCAGACTATACAATTTTATAAATAAATAGATTTAATTAAAACCAGCTGTCCCGCTCGGTTTCCCAAGGGAACGTATGTTTTCCCAGGATAAAAAGTATCCTATGTGTTAATCCAGAACATATTCTATTTGTGTGCCAAATTTCATCCGAATGCGTTCAGTAGTTTTTGCGTGAAAGAGTAACAAGCAAACAAAAGACTTTCATACATAATTATTTCACGAATATTTTAGTAACATAAAAAATCGAACTAAGACTAAAATATGTACGATGTAATGAGCTTGACCTTTTACTGAAGGCCTTAAATAATTGGACTGTTTTACAAAAAACTTAAACCGACTTCAAAGTACACTAAAAAGTAATCAAATCCTGATCTTCTGACAATAGGACCAAATGGGAAGTGTACCCTTTCAAATAAAAAAAGAAAATTTAATAAACGGTTAATAAATGACAGAGTTATGAGGTAACAAACATAACAAATACATTCGAATTGAGAACCTCCTCCTTTTTTTGAAGTCGGTTAAAAACACTAAATCAGCTACTGATATATTGAGAGTGTAAAAGGTTCTATATACAATTGAACTACTGGCAAGTTCTCTATGTAAAAAATTAAGAGTACATTGTTCGATAGCTACCTAATTCAAATGTGAAGGAATCTGTCTATCTTAATTGTACCGCATAACGTGTCTAACAAAATTTTATTTATTATATAGTATATACCTGATTTACTGCGTTTGCTTTGTATTGGGGAGAAATCCCCTCCAGAGAGAGTCTGTTCCCTCCAAGCATGACCTAAAATGCCAGGAATATATTTTCAAAGAGTCATCATAAAATACTTAAAATTTCAAACGAAATAAAGCATTTTTTCTCTACATGGTTAGGCGACGGCGCAGACCACCTCTAGCTACAATATTATTTACCTCAATGATATTATAGTCAACCAAATTTAAAATATGTTCTTCATATATTATTTTGGTCGACCTTTTCATATAGAAAATTTCATTTCGTTCACATTTCCCGCCGCATAGAATTGGTTTACCCTCCAAAAAACTACAATTTAAAACCTTGTGCAAGTCAATATCTACCCCCTAATGTCTAAGTACATTCACCCCAATCTACCTACCCTCTCAGAACTAAGAAAGGGGGCGTGGTTTAATCTAAGGGTGGAGTGTTGCATCTCTCTCTACCTTCACCTAGTTGTTATCTATCTCTGTCTAAAGGATGTATTGCGGATTCGATTTTCCGTAACTAATGTAAGGTGAAATGTATAGTTTCAGTGGGAAATCTATTTTTGTTTCTCCGCAAAGGTTGCTTTCAAGTAATTGGATAATGCATTTTTAGTTTGTTATTCTTTTGTTTATTGGTCTGTGTGAATGTTTTTTTTTTCTTTGTGGGTATTTATTATGAAGGAAAAATTAAATGAATCATTAAAAAAATACCTCTGTTTTTTTTCATTAATGTTATAATGCTATTTTCTAGTTTTATTAATTCAAGGCTAGACTAATTAGACTTTTTTCTTCATTTATAAAACAATTGTTAATTCCTACCTTATAATTATAGAGTCAAGGTTCAACATTAGAATTTCTTAAGTATTTGTTTATCGTTTTTCTCAATTACTGTTTTGATGCGACGAAGTCGGTAAACACGCATAAATACGGTCTGATGGTAAGCGGTTACCGTAACCATATGGACGCTTGCAACACACGAGGTATCACTCACGCGTTACCAACCCTTCTCCCCTCCCCAATGGGCACGGCGACCTTACTCACGCGCAGGAACACAACATAAAGGTACTTTTTTTCAAAAAGATTTCAACCACTTTTTTTATACTACTAAGGTGGCAAACAAGTATATGGCCCGCCTGATGGTAAGCAGTTACCGCAGCCTATGGACGCTTGCAACACCAGGAGTATCACTCGCGCGTTGCCGACCCTGCAGAAATCTCTTCACACCCTTTTTGAAGAACCCCATGCTGTACTCTATTGGGACAACCACGGTGAGGAGCTTATTCCACAGTCTGAGCGTCCGCGGAAGAAAATGCCTTCCTTTCTTAAACTTTCCCTCTGTGCGTTCTCCAATGATATATTAAAAACTTAAATAATAAAGCAATGCAGTAAAGCAATTAAATAACAATCAATCATCGACGTAGGTAAAACAATATCATGACAACATGTCATAATAGCACACAGCTCATTAGGTAAACTGTAACTGACAATTAGAATGAAATCACAACATTTCTCTGTCAAGGAATGCCACTTTCCAACGTCCGAGAGGCAGAAAAAATGGAGCGTGTCACGGAGTTTTAGCGTTTAGGTTCCGTAGTCTTAATGTATAGATGGTATTTTGAACGTAGAATGTGCGTAGAGAGCACGAACATTTAAAAAATAATCCTGTTATAAATAGAACACTTTCTTCATAATAGCTATTTTTTATGTTTGTTACATCAGAACTCCGTCATTTATTAACCGATTTGGAAAATTCTGTTTTTTTTTTTTGATTTTTTTTTTATTTATTCTTCCCGTTTGGTCCCATTGTCATGTCAGGGTTTGTTTACTTTTTAGTGTACTTTGAAGTCAGTTTAAGTTTTTATAAAACAATTTTCATTTTCTTTCTACATTTTTGCACAGTATAGATAGTCTATATTGAGTTTTCGGTGACGAAAACCATGGCGAAGAAACCATAGCTCGGTGTTATGGTATTTTACACCTATTGGTGTTTTCCGACTGTACACTTGAGAGCCAGTTTCTTTCTAAAAATGGAAAGGTTGTTTAGAGGTTATGTAAGTGTGTGGTATGTGAGATGAGTTTGAGCACTGAAAGTAAAAAAAATAACGTACACTATAGAGGCTATCTCTCCTTGCCGCACTATGTTCGTCTCTTTTTGACACATGGATGTATACGGGCTGTCAAAAGTGACTAATTAGGAAGGCCCTATATTATATCCTACTAATATTATAACCGCGAAAGTTGTGAGTATGGATGTATGTTTGTTACTCTTCCACGCAAAAACTACTGAACGGATTTGGATGAAATTTGGCACACAGATAGAATATATTCTGGATTAACACATGGGTTACTTTTTATGCCGGGAAAACATACGATTCCTCGGGAATGCGGGAGATACCGCGCGGGACAGCTAATTTGTAAATAATCTTCATTATTATTAAGCATGTATTGAAAGAACCATGCGGGTCCCTAAAATGAAGGCTTGGAGCTATTCCAGCAATGATAAATAAATTAGTATTAAGAAATGTCGCGTCGACTCAAGAGAATCAAAACACTAACGTACATTAAATTTGAATCAAACTTAAATTATAATGATTCACATAAATGAGATAGTATTTTAAATTACTTAAGACTTTTTCATAATATAGCTTTATCCATGCAAAATATATAAATAAATAATTTTATAGACAAACATTTATTAAGGAGATAATTCGAAAAAAAAACTCATTTTTTTTTTTTTTTTTTTTACTGTTTATAGGCCTGTGTTTGACCGCAATCTCACCATGGTAAGTGATGATGCGATCGAAGGTCGTAAGCACACAAAGCCTAGAAAGGAACTGGCTCTCGAGTGCAGCTATCGGAACACACCGAAAGGTGCTTAGCGACAGATTTTCAACTTGAGGGTGGTAGCCAGCCAGGCGGGTATTACAAAGTACCCTACCACCGTGCTATGGTTTCCTCACGATGTTTTCCTTCACCGAAAGCTCAAGCCCATTGTAGGATTCGAACCCGGGACCTTCGTCTCGGTATCCGACATCACTACCACTGAGCTATCATCGCCCTAAAATCATCATCCATATGAAAAAGTGTAGATAAGTTTTGATGAAATGTATTGGTTTTTTCTCAATCACATAATAATGAACCCTAATAATCGATCGACAAATAAAACGTTTTAATCCCACACTATTATTACGCTGCTAAGTTTTTTCGCATTAATTAGTTTATTAATTATGTAAATTTGTATGCGAATTCACGATGCTTTATTGCGATTAATCGGATCGAGATTTTACTTGCGATACCGAGTCGGCTCGATTGATAAGTTGATAGCGGGTGGGTATCATTACAAGCTATGATACCGGCAAATTGGCAAATATATTTTTAAGCCCAGAGTAGAATATGTTCTCAGTTACATTAAGGCTGCGTATAAAGCAAAATAACAATCTTAGAATTGAAATTTACCCAAGTAAATAGTATTTAAATGAAAAAATATTTTTATATGGGTATTTTCATTATATACGCGAGGGTTTTGCCTGAGCAAAAACATAATGGAATGAAATTTCCTCGATAGAAAAAAATCACAAAGCTACCTCTAATAATAATGAATTTTCGGTTTTATTCGTTCATGGTGTATCTAATTAAGACAAAAATTCGATAAATAGTATCACTAACATATGACCTAGGGCTGCTACTAACGATTTTTTAAAATATTCTATACTTTACGAGTTATTTAGATAAGAAGCGCTTCGTTCATTTTTGTGCCGCGAAACACGCTATCTCCATCTCATCTATATATTGTATTACTTGTAGGTAGATGCTCAACCTGCCACCTTTTGAAGCTTCTCCTGTACCCAAATGTTGCCTGGAAGAGATCGCTTAAGCGATAAGGCCGCCTATATTGTATTACTTCCTTAATTTGTGTTTTTACTAATGTTTGTTCTATGTTAGTTTATACAATAAGAATATTTCATTCATTCATTCATTTAATCATCTGCACGCGAAGATTAGACATAAGTTTGTTTCATCTGACATTGCGATATTTTTCTGGCTTGGTACGCACTCTTAAAGTATTATTTTACCTTATATAGGCGAGCGTTTGAGCATAATACGCTTTGGTAAGGCAGTGGTTAATACAAAAACTAAGAAAGGAAGAAAGAAATAAACGATAATTTGACAGCACGAATACAGAAAGATAACAAAACAGCATTAAAAACGAAGGTAGGTACTTTAACAACAAAAAAAGAACCATTTCTAACGGCAATGACGGGTGGTCAGCTCAGCATACTATGCTGCTGAAATCAACAGTGGGGCAACAGCTAGTATGAGTATATTAAAAATATATTCATTCTAGCTGCTCCCATTGTATCACCCGCTATAGACAGTAGCACAAGTCCCTCTTCATGCAATAGGCCTATCTACGAGCCACATTTCGTGCCACGATCGGCTCGGTCAGAGGTTTAGTCACGAAGAGGTAAACAACAGACAGAAAACAGAAGTAGAGTATTAGGCGTTTATTCGCCCAGAAAGCAGCTCGTATGGAAAATATGACCTTACAAAATACCACAGCCTATAACTTTATGTTGTGTTCCTGCGCGTGAGTAAGTTCGCTAGAGCTCATTTGAAGGGGGAAAGGTCGGTAACGCGTGAGTAATGCCTCGTGTGTTGCAAGCGTCCATATGGCTGTGGTAACTGCTTACCATTCAGGTCTTATGCTTGTTTGCTACCTTAGTGGTACAAAAAAAAACAAAAAAAAAACTCTTATGATTAAACCTTTTAACTGATTCCATATTAGGTCTCAAAATAGCTCCGCTGTCGCTCATGACTTAAGCCATAGAGTAAATTAGTGTTTGCCTGGAATAAAGGTAGTTATTACTTTATTGTTAGGGTATATTTTGTGAGTACAATGTGTGCGTTTATATTGTACTGTTAGTCAGTCAACGTATAGTTTAAGTTTGAAAGGTCTGGGTTTGTTTGAGTCTGAAATTGTGTTGATTATTTAACGCGAGCACGTCCTATGTCATACATATGAAAAAAAAACAGGAACTGCGATTGAGCTACAGTAACTTAGGGCCGTGTGTCTTAAAAATATTAGTAAGACAAATAAATCGGATATATTATTCTCGCTAACAAAAAACTGTGTCACTCTAGTCGGCCACCACGCTGTACGTACGTACGTACAAGCCGGCACGCACACATTCACACATTAGTCGAGCGCGGATAAACGACTCTGTGTAAACGGCACAATACACAATATTATGATGACAGATAATTTCCAGTAGCAACTGAAAGTCTTCGTCAAAGAATTTTAATTAAATCCTCGGACACATCCATGCCTAGGACATTGTCGTATTAATTATCGATTACTAATTATTGTACATTGTTTCATTTCTAGGTCGCCCAACTTTTTTCTGTAAGCTAACAAAGGTATTATTCAGTTTGCTGTGCATCAACTAGAAGCAACTGTGTCAGTAATTAAAATGATTAGGTATTGCGGTGTGGGGGCTTTGATAGCGGGGCCATGAGCGGAGCGATTTAAACATTTTTTTTATCGTAAACTGATAGAGCTCTACCGAATATATTTTTTATTAATTTATTGAGAAAATCAAAAAACAATTTACATGTAGCCAAATCTTAGTTTCAGTTATTTTATTAACATGAGTTATTTTATTAACACCAGTTGCGGAAACTTATTAGTGGCTTAAAACATATTTTTTATTTCATAAAAAGAATAATTGTATTTCACAAAGCTGTTAGTATCCCTTAATTATATAAATAAATAAATAAAAGAAATAAAAACTAGCTTAAATAAAAAAGAATAAACGATACATTCCAACATCAAATTTTTTGGACATAATTGACAAGTTCATCAATAAGTTTCGCTATATCTGTATAGCGAAACTTATTAAGCTTTTGTGTGAGAAAGCAAAAATAAATTATTTGATACACCGTGCATGATATAATGAATTTATTGTTGTTGAATTTTTTTTTACTGTGCACCTATATAAAGAAATCACAAACTTTTGTGTTTGACCAAACTCTCACCATGTTACGTGATGATTGAGCTGAAGGTAGTAAGCACACAAAGCCTCTGACTCCCCAGCACAGCTACCAGAAACGCCGATAGGTAGTATATGTAGGTCAAGACCACTTGATTTTTTAAGCTGTCGCTTATGGCATCAAATATTTCCGCCCGCTTACACTGCCACCACACCCAGTAGACGGACGATTATGAATTATGTAAATTTATAAATGTTAAACAATCCGAGAGATTGTTAAGACGATGCTATGGAAAAAAATACACCCTCCATGCTTCGTCTGGCACTCATTATAATAATTGGTTTTTGCCGCCGTGTTCTCTCTTATTCGTCTGTATGTTTGTGCTTGTGTATGTATGATTTGTTAAAATATGTGCTAATATTTTCATGAGCATTTGTATGAAGAAATGGTTCGACCATTTTATTTTTCCGTGATTTACCCTTGGCTTCAACCGAAAAGCGTAAGTATAGTAATATAGTGTCTAAGCTGAGGTAATTAGGGCTCAAACCTAAGATACTTCTTTTAGTTTGTTTGATGTCGTGGTGTAGCCGTTCTTAATCGATCGGCAAAGTTAAGCTACCACCGTCGTGGTTGGTACCTGAATGGGTGACCGCCTAGTGGTATTTCAAATCCAACAGTAGGTTGACCACTAGCCTACCTCCACCGACCCGCAATCGGCATGCGTGATGGAGTATTGCCCATTTCCTTTCACCCTCATTTGTGAAAGGAGGCCTGTGCTCAGCTGTGGGACATTATAGGCTGACGATGATGATGATGATGTATGTCTATCCTTTGTGCTGATTTCGATACTGTGTTTACTGAATCCAAAGATATGCTAGTCTGAGATGTGCTATAAATTGTATTAATGCTCTGTTGAGCGAAAATTAAGTTTTCAAGAAAATCAAGAATTCGTTTTTGAAGGTTTTTCTGTTGAGTTTTTTCATACTCCAATGAATCTTTCAAGAGTGTTTAGAATGTTACGGCTGGCATTGTGACTACCCTAACTAATATTATAAATGCGAAAGTGATTTTGTTTGTTACGCCTTCACGCGTCAACTACTCAACGGATCATGATGATATTTGGCATGCAGATAACCTATGGTATGAAGAAGGACATATGCTACTTTTTATACCGGGAACGCGGGTGAAACCGCAGGGGACAGCTAGTATTTCTATGTATCTACATTTCCACAGCTTAATTAATACAATATTATAAAGCTGAACAGTTTGTACGTTGCACGCGCTACCTGGAACAACCAGTCCGACTTGAACAATTATTTTTGTATTATTGGCAATAATACATTGCGATAGCGCGGGTGAAGCCGTTGGGCATTGCTAGATTAAAATTATATCATAGTACCCCTAATTTAGCTTTGCTTTACCAAGCTTATGTTCTGAAAGCAGCTTTTAATTACAATGTATTAAAACCAAAAACGGTCATAGATCCAATCCAACAAATCAAAATTGATGATTGATTTTCAACCCTGCGCCACCCTAAATTACCTCCAATATATTGTTTGATAAATAAATAAAACCATATCAAAACTAAATCCGGTAAGCAAGCAGTGCGTTCACCTTAATTCAATCAACAGCGTTTACTAATCGAATAAGCCGCATTTAACTTTGCGGGAAAGGGTTAGGCGCAGCGGGTATAGGGAGTGAAAACCGCTGACTCATATGGTACACGCGTGATTTGATACGGTAATACGTAACGCAAATTAATTGAAAAGATAGTAATATGAGTACCTAATTTATGATGTGTGTACATAAAAATGTATCATCAAATATTTCAGCGTTTCATTTTTTTACTTTTCAGTCCTAAGATGGGTGAGAACAGAAACTGTACCTATGGTACATGCCTCACTCATATAAATATGTAACTCACAAGTCTTTACGCTTTAATACGGAAATACAACGTTCAGTCAACATTTTACAACTGGCCTCAGAATTATTATTATTTGTTGAAATGTTATTTGTTGAAATTACAGCTTATCGATAGGTATTTATTAATACAAAAAATATACTGAGACGGGTGGTAGTGTAATGTATCGACCCCTTAAAGTTGGACCACTAATTACGCTAAGTGTTAATTTATTAAAGTAAAGTTATTATTAGTTATTAAAGAAAAAAAAAACAAGTTTTTCTTTTTCTTTTTTTCAAACAACTAAATTCCTAAAACACTGTAAATACAAATGTATTATATAAATATTATTTCTTAAATATCTGCAAGTGGTATCTTCGAAGCTAATAAAAACCAGCGTTCTTCCAGCGTTTTCATGTAACAGTGTCCGCTCCAGTTTATCGACATAAACTGCACTGCCGCCGCGTCGCCGCCGGCAAATCCAATAGGTTTTCATTTAATAAAACCCTTTTATTGGTTTAACTTGGATTTAGTGAGCTTTATAGCTCGGTTGCTTAGCGATTTGTGTGGTTGAGGTACTGTTTTATATTGAATTAATGGCTTTTGTTTACATCATTGAAAAATACTTACTTTTTTCACAAAAAGTTTTTATTTTTCAGGAATAAGATTTTTTGGTCGTAACATAATTTCTATTTGATAATTAATAGAATTAATTTAGTTCTTCGTCGTTCAAAATAAATCCTCATAAGCATTAGTTGTAATTCATCAACTAACCGCGTTTCTTCTTTAGTTTTTGTTCTGAATTTAGTCCAGCCATGTCGTTGATAGTTCAAAAACGCCAAATTCTGCGAAAGTGAGTCGAGTCCACAGACATAAATCGAAATAGATAACACAAGCCTCTCTATACGTATGAAAACAAATCGTGTCTCTTTTTTGTACCTACCATAATGTCACAAGATTGATTTAGTTAGGCTGGCATACGATTTTTTACGTGAAAATGAAGCTAAACATATCCCTCGCTACACATCTCTGGTGGACACGCAGCCTTATGCGAGTTCCCTGTCCGCGTGAAACAGTTTCAAAAGAAGAACATTGTGCCCAAAATTCAACTTCAAAATTCAAAACGCATTTATTCAATTTAGGCCCAGATAAGGCACTTATGAACGTTAAAAAATGGCTCTACACCGGTTCCAAATACAACTTGAACTGAGAAGACTCCGGCAAGAAACTCAGCAAGTCATTTTTTTTAATATTAAAAAAAAAAGACTTACTGCCCCGTTTTAGCACAGATTTTGACACGCGAAGTACATACACTCGCGTCATCTATTTAGATGTATATCTGTGATCGAGTCAAAGTATTCAGCAAAAAAAGGAAAATAAACCCAGAATACTTGAAAAACGAGACCAAATGTAATTTCACATCAGCCTGTAAATTATCCACCATCATAGAAGAGGCGTGGTTATACCCAATAGGTTGACAATAACCCTATAGTTCAAATCACACGTACAGTCAGCGCCACAAGTGAACAACATACAACAATAACCTTTATATAAACGTAATAAGGATTGCTAGTTGATGCCGCATGTACAGAAAGTGTGAAAAGTGACGCCTATATCAAATAATGGACAAACAAGATTAAAGAACATCGTGTTAAGAGCTCCACCTACATTACTTATCCGGTAAACTGTTGGCAAGTAACTTGGCAGATTTGGACTTTACTCACCGTTGCCATGGTTACGGGGATACGCCCCAAAAGTTACTGAGTTTGCGCTGTGATAACTTCAGTCGAAAATTTTGTATTAGCTTCTGTCTAAGATGTTTATATAAGTGTAAATGCGTTGAGCTCTATATTGGTAATATTAAAACGAGGTAATTACCCGGCATTCATTTGTGGCCGATTCCTATTTTACGGACCGTTATCGGTTAAAATTAAGACTCTTATATCTTTACTAATAATGAAGCAAAGACCTCAATGCTTTGCATAGCAGACCCTCCCATATGGAAGTAGCTATCACAGGTAAAATTAGCTTACGAAATGATCTATATGCCCAGTTTGGCAATAAAAAACCTACCATTGGTAAGCAAAACGATTCGTTTTTAACCGACTTCAAAAAGGAGGAGGTTATCAATTCAGATGTTTGTATGTTTTTTTTTTTTATGTATGTTCGGGCATAACTCCGTCATATATAGACGGATTTGCAAAATTCTTTTTTTGTTCGAAAGGGGTTTATACCGAAATGGTCCCATAGAAATTTCATATGGATGCAACTAATAATTCAAAAATCAGATTCTGAAGTCAGCGAAGTATTTTCAATAGAACACGTCATGCGATTTCGCTCGCTTCAAAACAGTGTCAGATAAGAGTTATTTCATACTTTTTAGTGTACTTTGAAGGCGGTTTATTTTTTTTTGTTAAAAAGTTAATTTATTGTTTATAGAAACCGGGTATTAGTCATGCACCAGACAGTGTCGCGACTAAACCTATCTTTCACCCCAATATTTTGCGGAAAAAATAATGACGTCAGATACCGAGACGAAGGTCCCGGGTTCGAATCCTACAATGAGCTTGAGCTTTCGGTGAAGGAAAACATTGTGAGGAAACCATAGCACGGTGGTAGGGTACTTTGACTACAAAGTACCCTACCACCGTGCTTTGGGTACCCATCTGGCTGGCTATCACCCTCAAGTTGAAAATCGGTCGCCAAACACCTATCGGTGTGTTCCGACAGCTGCACTTAAGGGCCAAGCTACCTTCTAGGCTTTGTGTGCTTACCACTTTCGGCCACATCATGACTTACCATGGTGAGATTGTGGTCAAACTCAGGCCTAACCATAGTAGAAAGATGATGTGCGCATTATACGAGAAATACGTTTTATTTCATGCGTATATAGTATAATACGCATCTTTTTTGTAAAACGTCATTGGCCTATTCAATGCTCTCAAATCTTTGGAATCAAAAAAAAGTAAATGGAGGTTATCTACCTAATTACGATGATTCTTGATTGAACTAATACTTAGCGTGTTTCCTCAGCTGAAGTTGAGAGCCAGTTCAGTTCAAGACTTTGTGTGGTTACCACCTTAGGCCACATATTATTGTGCTACAAAGTAATGAATCGACATTAAAACCGCTTTAAAGTTCTGCACTCGGTCGCCAGCTATAAAAACAAACAAGAAATAGAATAAGCAATAAAGTTAAAAATGATCTATCAAAAACTACAACGCAAAATATGATGCAAAATGAAAGGTGCAACCGAGCGAAATTTATTCGTAGAATTCCAACCATTTTACTGTTAAGGGGTGTTCATATGATACTGTGGAATCGCAACGATAATGCTATTCTGGGTGGAGATTTTGAGATGGCATATTTTCGACACCTATATTGGATTAGTCATGCTGATCAACTTTTACTATGGACACAATAATGAATTCTCAAAAATAAAAATTCATCTCGAAAATATGCCATCTCGAAATCTCCAACTGTTATAGGTAATTAAACTGCCTAAAATGGGCGGTTGATACTTTACCTTAGTCTTTTTTATAAGGCATGAAAAACATTGAGGAATTATATAGTATTAGGAATGTACATATATAATGGCAACAAAGTACAATTTAAATTATGAATAAAGTTACTTTGTAGAAGTTTTAAAAGCCTTAACCTGTGCTAACAACAATTAAATTGTTTATAAACAATAGCTAAGTAGGTACTAATTACACTTTTTAGCGATCAGAAACCTTGTCACTTTGTTGTTTGTTATATTAGTATAATGAAACTTTAATTAATACTAGACTTACAGTCGGGTGTCAGATAAAAAAGCTAAAATTATTTTCTTTTTTCTAAAAAGAAAAAATGCCGATTATTTTTATTTATAAGTACATTTTTTTGCTTAGATTTCTTTTATTAAAAAGAAAACTAACTTAGGCAAAGCAAAAATATAAAAGCCACATAACCCAACGAAAAATAATGATAAATTTAAAGAATTAACGAAAGGAACAATCTTTTTATTCGCGCCGCGTCCGAACTGGCTCGTTTTAAAACCAATTTTGCGACGACGTGTTGTGTGTAATCTCCCCAATCCATCTACGTATCAAGTTGCGTTGTTTGAACTACTGTTTTGCCCCGGCACTGCCCGGAGCCGGTTCGACAAACTTTTTTTTTTTTCACCTGTATCGCAAATCGAGCGTTACGAAACGTTTTCGTTTTGTTCGACCATTTTGACTTATCGCATTTTATTTTTCGATTTTCGGTCGGTGCGAAATTGAGAAGATTTAATTAAGGGAACGAATGACAGTGTCGATTTAGGGATTTCTTTGTAATTAAAATTTAAAAAGGTTTACGTTGTAGCCAGCAGTGTCGTGTCTCTTAGTAGGCTTGGACTTGTGATAGAAAAATTAATAGTATCTAATTAAACTAGATAAATTATCTGAACCCACCAATACCTATCTAGTTATACATATATGTATAGACCACATATGTATAACAAAACTCAAAGACAATATTCTCTTCTTCTTATTATATTAAATAAAAAAACTTTCTACCGAATATACAATATTCATTCGTAGCTACATTAAATTACAATACATTATCATTTGAAGCTAGAATTATCAGTAAAAAGTTTTTTGCAATAAAAAATTGATAACGTTGTTTTATATGATAACGAGTACGCTAAAAATGGAAAGTTATAATTAAATTCGGACGGTACGTAATAAATACATATTCGTATTGTCTTGTAAACTTAAAAGGCAATCTTGGAAACACTGCTCGTTGGTTGAGGAATTTCGTAAAACATGTATAGTTCTGTATAACACGTGTTCTTATACGTAGTATTTATTTATACGACGAATTCGGTGAACAAGCGTCCGGCCCGCCTGATGATAAGCGGTTACCGTAGCCATATGGACGCTTGCAACACTCGGAGCATCACTCACGCGTTACCGACACTTCTCCCCGATGATCTCTGATCTTACTTACGCGCAGAAACACAATATAATGTTATTTGGTTGCGGTATTCTGTAAGGTGGAGGAGTAACAGTAGCCCTTTCACAACTGTAAAAAACCGGCCAAGTTCGAGTCGGACCCTCACACGGTGGGTTCCGTACAATAATAATAATAATGTTACCTTACCCAAATTGATTGTGAAATGAATAGTAGGCGCAACAAAAACTAACACCAAAAGAAGACGTTTCATATATGGGGAATTTTATTTCATTTTTTATATTTGTGGTTATAGCGGCAATAGAAATACATATTCTGTGAAAATTTCAAGAGTCTCCACGGACGGGCAGCGGATTTCCCGCGGAGAGTCCCGTTTGGCAATCTTTGATTACGGAACCCTAAAAAGACCGCTGTCTCAAAGACAGTAAGAAATCTTTTTTTCTAAGTATCAAACCTATCTTCAACCCTTGAAATCGTCCCCAAGTAATCCCATACAAAATCCATTAGCTAAATTCGAAATCGCACGACGATTAACGTTAACCCCCCAACGCTCGCGGTACTTAAAGGATATTAGTTACGCGCGTGTGGTCACAAAGACCTATTGTCCGGTCTACAATAGCGCAGTGGGGGTTACGCTTACCTGTTAGTGTAACCGATAGTGTGAGCTTTGGAGGGTTTAGTGGTACAACAATTTGGAAATCGAACGATTTTTATTTTTAATTATTGTTATTCCAATATTCTGAACTAATTTTATTTTTAAATTTTCTTTTTTGTTTCATATTATCTTATCCTTACATATTTTTAACCGACTTCAAAAAAAGGAGGAGGTTCTCAATTCGAATGTATTTTTTTTTTTTTTTTTATGTTTGTTACCTCATAACTCCGTCGTTTATAAACCGATTTGGAAAATTCTTTTTTTATTTGAAAGGGTACACTTCCCGTTTGGTCCCATTGTCATCAGATCAGGATTTGATTACTTCTTAGTGTACTTTGAAGTCGGTTTAAGGTTTTTGTAAAACAGTCCAATTATTAAACGCAATGTTTACAACGTCTACATGTCCGTTATTTTCCTGTAAATCGAAAACCATAATGTACATTTTGATGCGGTTTGCATAGATTTCTAGAGAAGTAGAGTAGAATCGATCCCAATAAGTATAACAAAACTGATTAAAAACAGTATTAAATATAGTTTTTCTTGGAAAATTTAATAAATAAATTTTCTTTCTAAGATATTTCGTGTATCGTTTCTCTAGTAAACGTAAAAAACATATTTATTTGCTGATATATCTACGAAATACGAAAAGTAAAAAGATACAAATCAAATCGTATTTATTTATATTTACACACTACAAAAGTATTTAAAAGATTCCAAAAATTCAACCTATATTCAGTCACAGCACTTAAGGGTCGACCAGTGTCTATTAAAACTATATTAAGTGCTCGAGGCTTATGACCCTTAATGACGAGTCATCAAACGTTCTCTAAATCACTGAATATGGGGCAATGCATGTAACGTATCTTTTTTATAGCCTCGAATGGCATATTCGGTATTGTCAGTCATAAATGTGTTTTCCAGCCAGTCTTAAACAGGAGCTTTGACATTTGAATTTGGAACAATTATTTTGTCGCTGGTCGAACCAATAAGTATTTATGCGAAACTCCCCCATAATTGATTTTAAGTTTAACAAATGCCTGAATAAACTAACCTAAAAAATAATTAAAAAATATTCATTCAAATAAAAAATAAAATTACTATCGCCTTCCATTAAAATAATTACCGAAAATAATGCTGATTTACACGCCCAACCCTAAAATGCTATTCCTTTATAGGCAACCCTCCTATCAATGTCCCGGTACAAAGAGACCACCATTCGTATTTTGACAGGAGTTAATATTGCAACATGCAGGGGTCTGACGTCTCTACCTGTCCCGCTTCAATGGGCACAATAGACCCCAAAGTGGCTTTGGCGTGTGCCGCATTGTGATTTTATTTGCAGGGTTAGGTACGTAATTGTTAGTTGCACTTGTTGGAAGTATTGTTCAGTATTTATTTATTTGGTGATTTTTGTTTGAATTATTGTAAAAATTAGTGAATGAAAGACATTAACTAAAGGTCAACATTAAAAATACAAAAATAATGTATCAGAATATTTATTCGTGATTTTAGAGTTTCCTTTAAAGTTTTTTTTTTCCTTTTTTACTAAATGATAACATTGATAAGTGATGATGTCAGAAGTGGTAAAGCATACAAAGTCAAAAAAGGGTACTTACTGGCTCCTAGGTTCAATCGATGTAGCCAGAAGTGTCACCCTACTACGAAAGTTACCCATGGAACAAATGAATGGGAATACCCTATCACCATCTTATGATTTACTCACAATATTGTCCCTTACCCAAAGATACGTAAAGACTTAGGGCGGCCATAGCCCTACCGATTCTGTTCTGTTCTTATAGATCAGCATAGAAACCGGGTTCATAGTCACAAACACACCGGACGCCGGGCTTTCTTGAATGTCGTAATCTAGCGCTTGCCGAGAGACGTAGCCGATCTACATGATCATAACGGACAATAACGAACTGATCTGCATTGATTTACTGCTTTGGCACGAAGAGTATAAAAGTAAGAGAAGATACTGGGTCAACACTTTAAACTTACAAAGGCTACAAGAATAAAAATAAATCCGGAAAATCGCCGGCGCCGGGTTGTATCCGTATATAACGATATACGGAGTAAGTATGCTGCGCCGGCGAGATGGTTCTGATCGGCGATGCTGGCCGGTTGCTTGCTGCCAGGGCATTTTGCTCATAGCCGATTCGGGTCGGTAGGTATGTGACAAGTGGAACATTTTGTTTGCATTGCATTCTTGCCTCCCGATTTAATTCTTTTTTGAAAGGTAGAATAGAACAGAAACGGTAGGTGTGTGGCCGCGCTTCTTTGTAAGTTTTATGAAATTACTTATACCTCCCGATAAAAAAAGAAACCTGACGTATCATAATGACCATGTATTTAGAGTGCAGGTACCAATCTGTTTACAAGCGGTTAGGTGGTTAGCCTAGAATAAACGTAGTCGGGTAAAACTGGCCAATTGTCCACAAATTGCAGCGATTTATTGCAATCAGTGGCATTGCATTGCTGTTATGTCAACTTTGTGCTATTAACTGTGACCCGATAGACGACTGTGTGTCATCTAGTACCTAATGTACATCTACTAACTACTACAGGGATAATGACATATCATAATAGCAACTAAAAAAATGGGTTTTGTATACAATTTTACAGAATATCATCTATCGCTTTGGAGTTTGGTTGGTACTTTAAAATAGTCATTATAAGCATACAATTAAGAATATATTTGATAATTCATGTATTATTAGATGTTTATCAACTGAAAAAAATTGACTACAAGTGACTACAAAATTAACAGAAAGAACAGTAACAGAAAATGTGACGCCCAATAATCTAAACAGAGTGACTTGCGAAATAAACTTACCAGTAACAAAACTAGTTTTTGTTCGTTACTAAATTATTTTATTAAATGTAACTTAAGTTAGTTTCCCGACAACTATAGTTAGTTTCCCGACAACATAACGTCATTTTATATAACTAGTTTTCATTTAGATCATTTTTTTCAGTATGGATGAAACTGTATCCGTTCAGATTACGATGTGAATGTGAAGTTAAACATTGCTATCCCATCTTATCTCCTCTCTTCAATCTTCTCTCTTCTCACTAATATTATAAGCTAGTCAAAGCTGAATATTTTCCTTCACCGAAGCTTATTGTAAAATGATAGAATCAAGGCTCTTTCAAAAACTGAAGATACCTAATCGTCCTATATCTGAACTACATGGAGTAGGTACTCGATAGTAGTTAGTAGTTTTTTCAAAAACTGTTTTGATGTTGCATGTTTTTTATTTTTTTTGTTCTGTGTTTAGGCCTGTGTTTGACCACAATCTCACCATGGTAAGTGATGATGTGGCCGAAGTTGATCAGCACACAAAGCCTAGAAGGAACTGGCTCTCAAGTGCAGCTTAGAACACACCGATAAGTGCTTGGCAACAGGTTTTCAACTTGAAGGTGGTAGCCAGCCGGGTACTACAAAGTACCCTACCACCGTGCTATGGTTTCCTCAAAATGTTTTCCTTCACCGAAAGCTCAATGTAGGATTCGAACCCGGGACCTTCGTCTTGGTATCCGACGTCACTACCACTGAGCTATCATCGCCTTAAATATAAAACGAAAAACTATTACCCGACTCAAGACGAGCTAATATAAGAGCAAAGTAAGTAATAAAACATACCAAATACTTCCCACATGTTAGGCCTTGGCAGAAATAGAAAAGTACATATGTTACAACGAGAAAAACCGACGGAAAACACTCATTGACTCGAAGGCTGTGCGCGATCAACCGAGAACTATGATATTGGCATACTTAATTTTACTTGGCACACATGCTCAACCGACTATAAAAGATCCACTACAATGACACATCTTCAAATACAATGTAATATAACTCCTTCAACTAACAACATAGAACTCATTTTCGAATTAACGTGAGAAGCACTTATGATTATTTAATAAAGGCTTAATGCTGTAAGTGACAGTTATCTTCAGATGATTATAGATTTTATTGGTGTGTTAATTGGGTGTATTTTTCGATTGTAATGTAAGGTTGTAGAGACGTTAGTAAACGAGCCGTCCTAAATGTAATCAATTATGAAGTGCATTGAAGGCTAGGATGCGCTATTGTTTGTAGAATCTCATTTTTTTTAACTCAATGCGGGTAAATTGAGTAGGAAAATGTTTTTAATAATCCATTGTATTTATACATTCAGGTGCAGTTATAAATTATAGGTCATCGTATGGTGGTTAATGACGTTTTTCATACCATCAAAGATAATTATTTAATGGTTCTTTATTTTATAACGCAATTCATCAGGTTTATTGTAAAATACGGATAAAGAGTTGCTAATACAGTTTTAATAAATTACTTATATTAAGTACACTTTATAAAACCGTTTATTTATTTGAGTTAAATGCAGGAATACTTAGTTATTAACTTTATTTATATCTTAACGTCTGATCTTACATAAATAACATGCTGTAGTCTATCTATAGTATATAAATATCCTGGGACATTCATCACACACGGTCATCTGATCCCAAACTAAGCAGAGCTTGTACTATGGAAACCAGATAACTGATATACTAAATATACTACTTTTTGTTTGTAAATACATACTTGATATACATAATTACACCCAGACTCAGGACATACAGACATGTTCATGCACACAAATGCCTGTGTGGGAATCGAACCCACGACCTGCGGCGCGATAGGTGGAATCTTAACCAACTACGCCAACTGGCCCGTCAAAGCATTTTGCATTTGCAAATTGGCATTTTGATGAAAATCCTCCTTCACAAAGTCCTCAATTAAGCGAAATAATTTACTTACTCTGAAATAGCAATATTATGCATCATATATTTTTGGTTTCAAACTAGTTGATCCTCAAATAATTACAAAGAACAATATTATAATCTCCGCATAAAGGTGGTCACTCCAAAAACAAAGGTCTTGGCCTTAACTCGTTCGTCGACCTTTCTAATACGTTTATAATTATACCTCACATTTGTAAACATAGGGTCTATGACGTAAGGTACACCTATTTCTTGTCCTTTTTTTAGGCTGACGGGTCTCGTTGCGTAAGTCAAAGATGTTGAAAGAATTGTGATATTGAATTATGTCTCATATAGTTTTTCCCTGTGGTTTCGCCGCGTTGGCGAGGTTTTTATGATTTAAGGCGATGATAGCTCAGTGGTAGTGACGTCGGATACCGAGACAAAGGTCCCGGTTCCAATCCTACAATGAGTTTGAGCTTTCGGTGAAGGAAAACATCGCACAACCATAGCACGGTGGTAGGGTACTTTGTAGTACCCACCTGGCTGGCTACCACCCTCAAGTCGAAAATCTGTCGCCAAGCACCTTTCGGTGTGTTCCGACAGCTGCACTTGAGGGCCAGTTCCTTCTAGGCTTTGTGTGCTTACCACCTTCGGCCGCATCATCACTTACCATGGTGAGATTGCGGTCAAACACAGGCCTATAACCAGTTAAACAAAAAACCTGGATTCTTCATTATATAAAAATGGACATCCACAGTGGTTATGATGTTCATAGTGCTTTGCTTTCATCACGTTATGTTTCTTCAAATTCATTATAGGATTGAACCAACGACCACCGTCACGGCATTTACACTACATGCGATGATAGCTCACTTGTATTATCTCGAAAAGCTTCAGGAATCACCTTCCATCACACGTTTTCACCCGCATTCCCGAAAGATATATTATTTTTCCGGGATAAAAAGTATCCTATGTTAATCCAGAATATATTCTATCTATGTGCCAAATTTCATTCAAATCCATTCAGTAGTTTTTGCGTGAATGAGTAACAAAAATCTTCACATCCTTCACATGAGAATTTTCTATATCAAAAAGTTGTCAATCGCTACACACCGGCACAAATAGCGGTACAGAAAAAAAAGTGAGACTATGAGATAATAACGCATATATTTGACGAAAATGTAATTAGACACAAAATAACAAATTGATTAACATCTTTTAACAACGACTTTGAAAAGTCTTCGTTATTTTTTATTAAAAAATAAAGAAATTTGAAATAAGTGAAATTTTTAGATGATAATGAACCATCACAAAAAATAAAAAAAAGTAAGCATTAAATGATTTAACAATAAAATTAAAGCAAAATTAAGGCTCTTATATCTTTACTTATAATGAAGCAAAGACCTCAAAGCTTTGCATAGCAGACCCTCCCATATGGAAGTAGCTATCACAGGTAAAATTAGCTTACGAAATTATCTATATGCCCAGTTTGGCAATAAAAAAACCTACCATTGGTAAGCAAAACGATTCGTTTTTGTTTATTGAAACCGGGCATTAGCCGATCCATCTTAAGGTAGGAGGTTACTATGAGTACTAGTAATTTATGAAAAAAAACAACACAGGATTCGAAGCTGAATATCGACTGTTAATATTATCTGCAATAACCTGCATAAAACTACATGAAAATAAATCAATCGCGAATTGTGTCCCAAAAATCGCCGAAAATCCCCGCAAATTCCTCCACATCTACGTCATAGCTGGACCTTGAACATATCGTGACCAGAGACTTAAGAACCGTCGGTTTCGTTGGATGCGTGACAGTGACTTGCATGTCAGCACGGAATGCCTGCAACTCATTCAACTTGTCCCTACCACCTACTAGCTGTTTTACTATGGTCATTGACTTCATAATTGTTGGGTCTTCTTCCACGTGGTGTTTCTTGCGTTTGTCTTTTCTAATTTATCTGTTTCAGTACTCTAAGGGCCCATTTTACAATCGCTAAAATTAGCTCTGATAAGTCTATACAAAAACTAATCTAAATTACAATAAACACCCAGATACGGATTATCTGGCTGTATATCACATTCTTGAGAATTCTTCTAGAAGTTTTTAATGATGCGACTTCTTAACTGCATCCATTGGAGCATTCTTTGACTCTAGAACTTCAAGGTTTAAATAAGCAGTCAAATTGCCAATACATTCCTGACCTTGAGGACTTGATTGGAAAGCATGTATTTGTTAGTTAAACTCGAAGTTATAGGCGCCGATCTCACGGCGAGCGGTCTAGCAAGAGTCCGGGGTGGTCAGAGTTCTGCGTTCACTTCTATACGACGCTTTTGATCATTGCACATAGCGACCTCGGTGTTTAAGAATGCACGTTCTGTCAGAGTTCCATTCTCGAAAGCTGGCAGCTCGTGACACGTCTGAGCTATTGGAAAATTTATTGATTGAAATATGTGACATTGTTTGTTTTAAAGTGAAAAGAGTGATCGGTAGCAAATATTGCAGAAATCAAGAACTCTAGAGCTCGCTATGTGCACAATAGTGACCGCGGAACGTAGACCGCTTGCTCTGGGATCGGCGCCTTACAACTTTATTCGTTCATTATTGTTCCATCATAACTTGTGGCCATTCAGCTTTTTAATTCTTCTATGAAAGACTAATTTCTATGGATAAAATCTTAAACAATAACATTTTAAAGTATTTATTCAACCAATAATAACAAAAATGCATCAAAAGAACCCAAGATGCTATTAAATAGCATCTATTAAATATTCGTTAGAGTGGCGTCGAGAAATTACACTTTAAATATGAGAAAACGTTTGTGGCAGTGTTTTGTATCAACAATTTGACGTTTTAATGTAGTATAATAGTTATTTTGGTTCATGATCTACTGACCTGCGCTTTTGTAAGCCATTGACGATTGTAGTTTAAAAAATATGACCTCGTATGTCTTAAGGCTTTGTTTCGTCCAATGATATTATAATAAAAAGAGGTAGATATCGCATTAACACACGCTAATTGTTGCAGACAAATTCAGACAATTGTCGTAATTTTGCTACATTTAGCTATCTCTTTCTCTACCATACGTTCCGTATTATCTATCGCATTCACCTAATTCAACAATAATTGAACGCCGCTTAGTATGAGGGTAGCATATCTCTATTATAATATCATTGGTTTCGTCACATTACTGTTCATTCCGTGCTTCGGGCACGTAAAGTCGTTGGTCCCGGTTATCATTTAATTGTGATTGTCGTTAAGCTAGTTGCAGGTCTTCTAGGCGACTTGAAAACTCCAACAGTAAGTTGGCCTACCTCCACCGATCCACAGTGGGCATGCGTGGTGGAGTATCTACCCATTCCCTTCAACCCTAATTTGTGAAATGAGGCCTGTGCTCAGCAGTGGGACATTATAGGCTGATTATTCACCAAAGTAATTGTTTTTTCTTGCTATAATATATACAATATTAAGGTTACATAATTGAAAACTGTTTTACAAAAATCTTAAACCGACTTCAAAGTACACTAAAAAGTAATCAAAACCTGACCTTATGACAATAGGAATAAACGGGAAGTGTATCCTTCCAAACAAAAAAAGAATTGTCCAAATCGGTTAGTAAATGACGGAGTTATAATGTAACAAACATAAAAAAAACATACAACCGAATTAAACCTCCATAGAACCTCCTCCTTTTTTGAAGTCGATTAACTTACCTTAGAATGGGTAGTGAAATATCTCATTCAGATTTTTCGTTTCGTGGTGGAATCGTCGAAACAAATAACGTATGGGAAAAGCTAATAAATAAAAGTAAGATATTTAAACAAGCCAATAAAAAGCTTATTTTAATTCAAATAATGTAATAATACTAAAAGGCCAGACCAGCAAAACCGTATCAAAAATATATTTTCACTGATACATGTTAATCGATTTGTTTCCCTCTATGCGCATTGATTCGCAATGTCATTAATAACTGTTATACCTGTAACGTGTAAGTACCCATTTTATTTCCGTCGTTTCCAATTAATATATTCGTCACGAAGATTATTTTATTACCTATTTATAATATCTCTTTATATTCCGTTTATTTTTGGATTACTTTTTTCTGGGTGAAAAAAATCTCCCTACATAGTTACAATAAAAAATCAGAGTATAGTTTATCCATATAATCCATCCAGATTTAGGACAATAAGGTAGATAAAATTAAAATTATAAATATAAAAAAATATAATTTTAGATAGAATTAAAGATATATCCCCTTATTCATAATCGCTTTTTAACTAAATCAGTGTAATATTGTGCCCCGTCTCACTCTTTCGATCACCAAATGTCACCTGTCAGATAAAGACTTTGGAATTTTAGCTAATCAACGTTTGTTAACTATATTATGAATAAAGGGGGATATATTAGAAGCTGGATAACAAAAATCTAAGTAAATAAACTTAGAGGAGTTTTACCGACGAATTTACCATAAGTTTCTCGATGAAGGAAAAATATGAAATGGTGCACGAACCGAGCCTCTATTCGTTCATTGCTCGCGATGTCAAGTGTGGACGTACAAGCCTACAATACAAGCGTGATGCGAATCCCTGTGTTCGTCAAAAAACTTTCAAAGCGGCGTAGCGCAGTCGAGCGCAAGCAGAACGCTCGTTCGAGGCTCGCAAGTCCGTCCAAGCTACGCGAATCCGTGATCCACGTATGCTATAAGAAATCCGCACTCTCTCCCGCACTCGCAGTAGCTGGCGATGTGGTTAGGTATTTATTCCCCTATTTGTGAATCATCGAATGAGCATCCACAAGGAACAGTTAGCAGGATTAATAAAGTATTTTTTTCGTAAGTTATTCTTTAGTGTTCATGTGTTTTTTTTTATTAAGAATGATTTTTATTTACAACAAATATGTATAAAATACAATCTATAAATAGAAAATTTCTTCAAGTCTGCCGCTGCTTCCGATTGACGGCAAGGTTCCCAGAAGACTGGCAGCGTTTCCTCTTTGGATAAGCAAGCTGACGCGTTGGCCGAAAAAGCTCCCCGCCCGCTGGTCTCCGGAGGACTCGATCAATTTTGATGACAGAGTGCGAGCAAAATGGCGAGCTTTGGACCCCCACGGTCCCATGGTCTCGACCGCAAAAGGCATAAAAATATAATTGGGTCCAATCGATGCATATTTTTGAAATTTTGATTTTTTTCTTGTGAAATAAGTAAAATGTGTGCCCAAATCCCGCAAGCAATTTCGCTACCGTATAAATTACCGTACACGAAATAACTTATAGGTATTAAACTTATAAACAGCTATCTATAATAACATCGACAAATACAACCTATCACAATCGACCATCGATTATAACTTAATCGAGTTACAATTTATAGAAATAATCGGTCACTGATTTATCGATTCTTGCACTTTTGGCTGCCATTCCGAAACCAACCTTTTCTCTTTGAAAGAGAGTGTATATTTGTATGGATTTGTACGGTGTGTGAATACAAATTGTATAGTGGTTATATCAAAGGGCCGAGCTTGCGCCGTTTGATACTCACATTTGAATAAATCAACAAAAACGACGGGCGGCGAAGAGTAATATCCGAACTTGTGTAGTTATTCGTATTTTGATTAGGGGAAACTATGGAGTCGCATTGAGTTTAAAAAGTTTAAGTGAGATATTGTTTATACAAAAATGACTTACTTACATACTTACTATTTACATAACTAGCATTACAGAACATAATAAAAAAATATAACTATATAAGGTGTAACGGAAAGGGTATATACATCCGAAGGGGGTGAAGACTACATCAGGTACAGACTCTCCATAAAAAGTTTCAGCTCAAAATACATTACTAAAAAATTCAAACCAAATTTTTTAATTCACGTTTTTTGAATTAAAATCATAACCAACATGTCACCGGTCAATGAGGGTCATTGTCATTTTGCGTCCCTTACTAATATTAATATAAAATTTTATCTTCCGCGATCTGTGCGCCTCGTACCAAAAAAGTGGATTACTGTAATGTATATACAGTTTCCGTTACACCCTGTATATCTTAAAGGCATGCACAACTGTTATTCTATCGATTACGAAGCAAATTATGGTTTAAATGTACTAAGTAAATATGTATTTAGATGAAACATCATAATGTTAGTTAAGATAATTGAGAAAATTTTCTGAATCTAGTATATCTAATTTTTGTGCTTACGAAAAACTATTCAATAATTATTGAGGAAGTAAATAACAATAAGCAAACTAAATATTTTGGTAAGAAACTACTCTTTCTTTGTTATTAATTGAATTTACTTTTTTAAAATTATAAATATTACTTAACACCAGCAGTGTTTCATCAAAGTATAAAATAATCACTCGCTTAAAAATATGTATAAATAAAATATAAATCCAATATGATTTTTGTCGTCTCCATTAATTTCCTTAGCCTATAAGCTAATTTAAACTAACCTAATGTAAGCGAGATGACTCTTAAATCAACAAAAACAAATATACCGCGCGCCTACACGAAATATTGTTATAATTTAACAATATTTAAATAAATTTTAATTATGATAGATTTATTTTTGGTCATTTTTTTACCGTTGTCATATAAGGGTACATTATTTCACGATACCTTCCGGTACACAACACAATAAGTTAATACTAAAATAGGTCTCTCCCTACCGAGCAACGGTTTTTCATGAAAGCCTAATTTGTGTCTTATATAAATCTTCGGGATTTAAACGGAAAGAGATTTCTTATTAGTTATGAACACATAGCAAACATAGGCAAATTCGCTATAAATATTAGTAAGAAAATTAAGCCAGGCTTCGTTTCTCATGCACCTAAAAAGCTTCCACCAAGACCGACGGCATTCAACAAACGTAAATAGAATTACCCGTAAGAAAAACTAACATACCTACCACATTACATAAAACCTACACAATAATCATTATAATTTAACCAACAACACCAAGCAAAGTATTTTATTCTAGCGACACAACGCCGAAAAAAGTGAGCACAATTTTCAGCCGAAAAAACTAAGCACAATAATGCAGCAAGCTTAACCCTTATCCGCCCGCATAAGTTATGCTAACAAGTGAGCCTCGCGTGACTTAGACCTCGTTATGTTAAAAGTACCAGCTACCGTATTATGTAGGCGAAGTGTCGTATTAAATACCGCTCTTAGAAAATATGAATGATTTTAATGTCGTACTGGAAATTGATGACAGTTTATAATTAGACGGTTGAGCCCTTAGCGCTCAACGAACATGTGTACCACCTTTTAGATTTGAATAGGTGATGATTTTAGTGATGTCGAATGACGAGACTGAAGGCCAAATCTTATAAATTTGGGAAAGAATCATGAGGAAACCATAGCACTTAAAGGAACTGGCTATCAAGTACAGCTGCACTTGATAGACTTTCAACTCGAGAGTGGTAAAGTACCGGGTTGCAATAGTTTCTTCACGATATTTTCCTCCACCGCTACATCTAATTGTCTTTAAATTATCAGCTTTATACATAGCTGTCCCGCGCAGTTTCACCCACGTTCCCGGGATAAAAAAAAAGTAGCCTACATCCTTCTCCATACCATAGGCTACCTGCATGCCAAATTTCATGATGATCGGTTAGCGTAACAAACGGATAAGTCAAACTCAAACAGTCATTTACTCAGCTTAGACCCTGATAAGACATTTGTAATATGGTTGAATCTACCACTGGTTCGGAATACACTTAAACTGAGAAGATGCTGGCAAGAAAATCAGAAAGGCATATTTCCTTAATCTTAATTCTTTTGTTTCAGCATCAAACCACCATCAAAAGACGGCGTCACGAAGAGTAACCCGAGCAAGAGGCATCGTGAGAGGCTTAACGCAGAGCTGGACACCCTGGCTTCCTTGCTGCCCTTCGAACAGAATATCCTCAGTAAGCTGGATAGGCTCTCCATCCTGCGGTTGTCCGTCAGCTATCTACGGACGAAGAGCTATTTTCAAGGTTAGTATATGAATTTTGGAGTAATTGACCTTATTGTATAAACGAGAAAAAAATTGATGTCTGACAAGCAGTCAAACGGTTCACATGGTGGTTTGTATTGGCCGCCAATACATTAATTAATTTATTTAGGCCAATTTTAATATTATGAGCAAACGAAACCTTGATAATCGAATAAAAAAAAGTATGGGGAACAAAACTACGTCCAGTTGAAGCACTGTTACTCATTTGCACGTATTGTGAATTGAGTACCATATCTTGCTCTTATCTAATCTAAGTTAATAGCAGCCTTATTAATTAACTTATATGTTGATCATGTGAGTTTTAGTTAAAATTATTCTTTTTATACACTAACCCCCTTATCTTTTTAACTAAATCAATGTAATAGTGTGCCCCGTCTCACTCTTTCGATCACCAAATGTCACCTATCAGATAAAGACTTCGGAATTTTAGCTAATCAGCGTTTGATAACTTTATTATGAATAAGGGGGTAAGTATTTCTTCATTAACTCTACAAACACCATTATTCCAACCATTCAAACATTATCTATCGTAAATATTACTTACACCTATCGTTGTACATTTAAATCGATCTTAGAATCGTTACCCGCATACCGATGTATTCGATTTCTTATAAATGCGATTCCCGGCACTAATTTAACGATGTCAGCCAATTTTATTGCACTCTACAACGTGTTATAATAAATGTAGGCGACTCTGTTTCTGTTCACGATACCGTGGAATCGATACTCTCCTCGATTTCGATATAATCGATGCATTTGTTAATAGTTAGGTAAGTAAATCTATAAATATTTCCTATTGCGTCAATGCATTTCTGGATATTGTATGGTTTCCAACTTAATAAAATTGTCTAAGTAACCTTTATTTCTAATGTATTAAATAAACTGTATTATTTTCGTGTGCGAGCGGGATAGAATGCGAATATATGCAGAGAACTGAGAGAGACAAAATTATGAGGTATTGCGGACTCTTTCTTAATCAAGCACTAACCTACCACCTCTTACTCTGCGCTCGTTTTTACCAACAATTACAAAATTCCTATGAATTCAAAAAAGAAACCAATACATGAACGATTCCTGTTAATTGAACAAGTAAATCGTCGATACAAGGTACTCTTTGCATACGTCCGCTACCAGAACTGGCATATATCACTTACTGAGTTATTAATACACCTTATAATTTTATTCAGTACGGGTAACGAATATAAAAATCAGTGGGGGTCGGTTTGTGTATGGTTTATTATACTCTGTCGGGAGTTTAAGGGATCGACGACGTGACTTGTAACTTAGCGGTTGACTTCGATGTAGTACAGTCGTTTACAGCTTTGTTGGATTTGCATTTTGTTATGTAGTCGTCGTTTGTTTATTTGAAAATGGAATTCGAAGTTGATGAAATTTTAAGGCGATGATAGCTCAGTGGTAGTGACGTCGGATACCGAGACGAAGGTCCCGGGTTCGAATCCTACAATGAGCTTGAGCTTTCGGTGAAGGAAAACATCGTGAGGAAACCAAAGCACGGTGGTAGGGTACTTTGTAGTACCCGCCTGGCTGGCTACCACCCTTAAGTTGAAAATCTGTCGCCAAGCACCTTTCGGTGTGTTCCGACAGCTGCACTTGAGAGCCAGTTCCTTCTAGGCTTTGTGTGCTTACCACCTTCGGCCGCATCATCACTTACCACGGTGAGATTGCAGTCAAACACAGGCCTATAAACAGTAAAAAAAAAAAAAAAAAAAAAAGAAATTTATTTTAATGTTTTTTTTTTTAATTAGTATCAATCAATTACATGCTATTCTGAGTTAAAAATGACGCTACACAATTTTTTATCGTATTTTCTAACCTATCAATTGTAACTTCAACAGCACCTATATTCTTTTAAATGCTTTTTCCATTTAAAATTTCCAATAAGTATTATATTTATATATTATTACACTATTTGAATTATTTGAAAAATAGCAAAATATATATTTTTACAACATACAAATAATTATAAATTGTAGGAAAAGAATATAATATAAAAACCTAAAGTTCGTTTTTTTTATATTAAAATTTGATAAACAAAAAATTAGGCCAAAAAAAGCCTTATGCATTTGCATGCGGTGTATGCCTATTATTGGCATTGCATTTAGCTTATTTTATAATGTATGTTTTGTCATCCTATTTTTGATGTAGATAATAACTGTTGGTGTACCTAAATAAAATAAAATAAAAATAACCAATGACCCGTTTCCATATTCTCTATTTAAATTATGCAAATAACTTCCACACCCGACTGTACCCTTAAAATATCGATAATTCTAATTAAATCGATTGTTGAAGCATCGATTACAACGGGTATTTTCGATTCGTAACGATTTCGGCGCTTCTCTGCGGGGAGTATTATCAGCTAGCTGGACATTTTGAATTAAAAAAAAAGTATTTGAAGGCTCAGTACCAGTAGCTGGTAAATTATTGGACGGTTCTTAGAACGTACACGGTTCGTAACGTCAGATTTATGTGTGTAAACGGTCGTATCTCATGTAACATAATATTGCAAGTGATTGTACATTTTAATTACATCTGATTGTTGCGAATTTAGTCTTAATGTGGCTAAAATTAAAATGACCGCAACTTATTTTTAATAATGTATCATCATCATATCAGCCCATGGATGTACACTGCTGAACATAGGCCTCCCCCATTGATTTCCACTTCGAACAGTTTTGGGCCGCTTGCATCCAGCGGTGCCCAGCGATTCTTACCAGATTGTCGGTCCACCTGGTGGGAGGTTGGCTCGCTCGGCGCTTTCCAATACGTGGTCGCCACTCGAGAACCTTTCTTCCCTATCGGTTATCGGCTCTTCGAGCGATGTGGCATGCCCATTGCCACTTCAGTTTACTAACTCTACGAGCTATGTCCGTCGTTTTCGTTCTCTTACGAATGTTGTCATTTCAGAACCTGTCGCTATAATTAATAATATAATAATGTATACTATAATTTAATAAGGTTCAAGAGTATGTTTGTTTAACGCGCTAATCTCTCGAACTACGAGTTGTATTTGATTAATTTATTCACTGACAGAAATTACTAACAAGCATACATTCCACTTGATGGTAAAGTGTTTACCGTCACCTATAGATATTTGAAATAGCAAAAATATTGCCAACATGTTGCAGACACACTTTTAACATGAATGTGGTAACACAATGTAATAGTCTACCATGCTATAGGTATGTTCCTCATGATATTTTTCAACGCCGAAAACTCAAGTTCAATTCAGAAATCAAACCTACAACGGTATTTATCACTAAGCTATAATCACTTCAATCGTTATATATTTTTCAACAACTGGCTCGTAAAGTGACATTTATTGCACCGTTTTTAGTATCTTTGCAGCTTATTACGCACTTGTGCTTTTTACTTTACATTACCGCACAGTTTTATGATAGTTATAATCCCAAACCTCACTGCAAGTGATATGAGACGAAGCATTCTTAATTTAAACGGGTAAAACAGTTTGAAAGCGCATCGCTGTAAAAAAAAATAACCTGCGCGCCTTATTTGTTAACGTTCTCATTGTATGGATAATTATCAAAAAATATATTTAAAAAAATATAAGTTTTTTCCTCGCAAGTGTGTTGAAAAACGCCGTATGACACGCGTGTGCATTGATCATTACACTCTCGGCTCTCTTATCTATAGGTTAAGATTTGTCTTATCTAGTAATTCTCAGTTAGGTTAGTCCAATTTTCAAATTCTCTTCCTAAAGAACCTATAGCCAAAGTCAAAGTCAAAGCCATTTATTCAATTTAGGCCCTAGTAGGGCACTTATGAAGGTCAAAGCTACTGAAGTTACCACCAGTTCGTAAGTCGGCCTATATAAAATCCCAAAACTTGCACATACATAAATGCCCACTAAATATAATGACCTGCTTCCACCGCATTAATATATAAGGCCTATATACCATAGGCCGATTTCCCATCAATAAAACTACGTTACGGAACGGCAGTAAATTAGCATAGGATCGATACGGTTTCTTCCGTACCGTGTTCGGCGGAGGCAGGCACGGCTGAGGCGTAGGGTGCGTCTACACTGTTATATATCTATGTTACTTATAGTTTTAATGTTGGATTTTATTATGCTTTGGTTTTTCTTGTGGGGCTGGGAGACTTTTGGAGCGATATTTTTGTATCCATTCTTGATGTAAGAATGATGATACCACATTGGCCGTGAAGATAGTGGGAGCTTGAGCTTTTGGTAATAAACTGTATCGTTTGAAATTGTATGATACAGTTCTCAATGGTAATCCGTGGTATTGTTGCTTACCATCAGATAAGTTGAACGATAATTAACAAAATTAACTTTTTAACAAAAAAAATAAACCGCCTTCAAAGTACACTGAAAAGTATAAAATAACTCTTATCTGACACTGTTTTGAAGTGAGCGAAATCGCATGACGTGTTCTATAGAAAATATTTCGCTGACTTCAAAACAGTGTCAGATAAGAGTTATTTTATACTTTTTAGTGTACTTTGAAGGCGGTTTATTTTTTTTGTTAAAAAGTTAATTTATTTTTGAATTTTTAGTTTCATTATATACTGAATACATCTGCGTAACCCTTTCGAGTGTACAGGCCTGATGTTTTGTAGTGTGATTGCGTAAACATTGCATATTTATGCGATAGCAGCAATCGCGGCTGATTTGCTGTAATTTTTTTAAGAGTTCCGTTGTTTATCTCCGAAACTCATCATCAGATCTATATGAAATTTATATGGGACCATTTCGGAATATACCCCTTTCGAACAAAAAAAGAATTTTGCAAATCCGTCTATATATGACGGAGATATGCTCGAACATACATAAAAAAAAAAAAAAAAAAATAAACATCCGAATTGAGAACCTCCTCCTTTTCTTGAAGTCGGTTAAAAATAATAATACGGATTTCTATTATACAGGGAACGGAAAGTGTATTTTGTTACAGTAATCCACTTTTTTGGTACTAGGCGCACAGATCGTGGAAGAGAAAAATTTATGCAATTTTTAATGACCTTCGTGTTCATCGAAAAAAAACGTATATCAATAGGTGCAGGTTCCAAATTCAATTGTTTTAATCTCAACTCAAAACTTTTACTGAACTGAAATTAACAATTGAGAAACGTTTACTGAAATCACTATAAAGCTATACTAGGCTTTATTTTTTTAATTTTTATAAGTATACTAGCTGCCCGGCGCAACTTCGTTTGCGTAATATCCTACCCTATAACCTAACCTACCCTAAGCCACCGTACCGTTAAGTTTTCTTAAATTTTCTAAGTTTCTGCGCAATTTTCTTAATATTTGTTTCCGTAAGAACCTTGTACAGAGTATTAGAAAACTACAAAAAAAAAATAAGCCAAATCGGTCAAGCCGTTTTCATGTTATGTCGTGACAACGGAAAACGGGTTTCATTTTTATATATATAGATTATAATTATTAAATAATATCTAAAATATATATAGTAAAAATAAGCTACAATCGAGACCTCCGGAGACCAGCGGGCGGGGAGCTTTTTCCGCCAACGCGTCAGGTTGGCTATACAAAGAGGAAACGCTGCCAGCCTTCTGGGAACCTTGCCGTTAATCGGAAGCAGCGGCAGGCTTGAGGAAAATTTCTATATATAGATTGTATTTTGTACATATTTGTTGTAAATAAACAATGATTAATTCATCGCTACAATAGAAAAAAACAGTTTGAAAAACATATTAAAAGTTAATTTGGCGTGAGTCAGCGGAAGGGTGCGCGCGGCTACCAATATTTAATTGATCTGATAAACAAACCGAAATACCTACAGTTTTCTTTATAACGTAACATAGAGTAAGATTTTTTATTTAATAATAAAATGTTTATTTAGATTTAAAATATCTATGCGCCAGCTTAAATAATTTAGTCTGGTTTTTATAACTACATACCGCAAACCTAAAACATCCTGATTTTCGTAATTATTTTTTATTTCATTTCATTACCTTCTTACGTATTTCATAAAAACGCACCAGTCAATAATTACAATATCGAAGTCTTTTTCTGACGCGTTATATTTCATTAATGGAAGAATGAGACAGAGGCCGGTATAACACTGATTTAATTATACAGCATAAGGGGTAATAAAGGGGGTTTCTTTGCTTCGGTTGTATGTAAAGAAAATGACATATTTTTAGTTTGGAAAAAATATGTATGACAGTTGACAATATTTCCTAAGTTCCAGCGCTCTCCAAAACACGATTTAAATAAATGCTCGATAGAAAAAATCATACACGTACCTTCTTTTTTGCTTTTATCGTATTTATGTATGGCTATAATAAACAGTATTTTCAGAAGAAAAATATACGACAATAATAATTATAACATGATTTATTTTTATATTACTTTACTTTAACACTAATCCAAAATAACTACAACATTTAAAAATAAAAATGTATCGATTCATGGGCGGGGGCCCAGCTCAGTCCTGACGAGCGTTTGTGGACTAACATCGCCTTAAGTCAATTAATTGCAAAATAAAAGACTCAATAAGAGTTCAAAGCACCTAAACTGTACAAATACATATTATAATATTTTCTAAGCTTGCATAAATTTCAACAACGTCAAAAAGCTAAATTAAACAAAAGCTCACTCTACCCTCAAAAGCTTGCTAAGCTCACATACGCCATGATGGATTGCTAGCCTTATCAAAGATTATTGTTTTTCATAAAACACTCTATGGTATAGGTAAAAAAGGCTAATTTGTCACAGAACGTCGACTTATCGTACCGGTAATTGATTTCAAAAACTAAAAAGAATATAATCTTGATGGTGAATTAATTATGTTTAATAAAATGAGTAAAACCTGTTTTCGGTAATAAGGGGATTAAAGTGGAAATTAATTTAATTATAATAAGTGACCTTGTTTTTTAAACACAAAACATTAACATTTTAGCATTTATTTAAATACGATTTTATCTAATTACCTCTATATACAGGTTGTTGTTTTGGTCAGCGACGAGCGACTCAGGGTCGATAATACAATAAATACTGGTGCTAAAAAAAATATAAAAAAAATACTTTTTTTTTTTAATAATTAAAATTTAAAAATTAAAATTTTGAAAATCATGTAATAAATAAAGTGTAGACATAATACTCAATGGGAGTATGAGGGAGTAAAGGGGTGGGGCGATGGCGGCTTGTGCCTAGCTCTAGTCTGTGCACGTGCCTAGTAACCATACTTTGCGGTAATTTTATTTCAAATTGAATAAGGTATTTCTCAACATATTTACAGTATTTAATGGAATTAAGTCAATTTTTGGGGAATATATATTTTGTACTACCGCTCCTGGGTCGCTTGTCGCCGACCAAAACAACACCCTGTATATATATATAGAGGTGTGTTGAGTATTACGTCTACACTTTAGCTTATTACATGATTTTCAAAATTTTAATTTTTTTACTGCTTGCGTTACAATACTCACAAACAAACACAACCATTGGTTATGTCTTCTGATTAAGAAACAAACATTCAGAAACGTTACCTCTAAGTTTTAGTTTTATATACTGCTCTATCTAACATAAATACTAATGGGTTCTTTATTGCCTTTATAAATAAATGTAATTATTATTTATTCAAATAAAGCTCTGGTGCAATTGACACTTAACTTAAAACTACTAAAACTTCACACATTTATGTGATTTTACAATCATTTCATTTTTCCAAAATGTTTCAGTATTAATCTCAATTTCCCAAAATAAAAGGTTAAAACGGCCTTAAAAACGATTATCGCAATATTTTATGGCGGCCACATAATAGTAGAATTAAAAGGCGCTTTGTACGAAACTAACTAAAACGACTTAACAAGTCAGAAATGCTCGTAAAAAGTTACCGCGATATAGCCACGCACACCGTTTTGTGTGTGGACTGTGAATATTTAATGTTACAGGCTGTTACAAAATTTATCACTCTATTTATGAATTGAGAAATAGTATGGTACTCGTTTTTCGATTATCTTCTACTTGTTGCGTAGTTTCTCCCGCGTTTTCGGGATGAAATCTTACCTAGCATTCTGGAACTATGTAGCTTTCTATTTGTGAAATAATTTTCAGGACCAGATCACTAGTTCCGTAGATTACAACATATCGCCAAATGCATTGTCTCGTATCAGAATTTTATTAAGTACATATTTCAATTCAATAAATCGACCGGAGTTTTTCATTCATCTTTATAGCTGCAATGATTTGAGATTTTTGACCTACATTTTGAACCTTATAAGAGACATTTATTTATATAAGAATGGTCATTAAATTGTCTGTATTTCCAGCAAAGATTTCTACTAAAAGAATACAGTCACAAAACCATAATTAAAAATCAAAAAAAAAGAGAAAGAAACAAGCGTCCCCCTGTATAATCAGTTGGGCGGCGACGGCGCCCGCCCGCCCTGCGCTTCGCTTATAAAATATAAACAAGTCCTTTGTTGGAGCTCGGTACAATCTACGCATCAGTCTGACCCTTAGCCAGGGTACAATGAGAAAGGAAATTATCTTGACTGTTTACCTTTACTACACAAAAAAATAAAGACTATACTTTCCGTAGTGTAATACACAGTCTTGTACAGTAGTACCCAACTGATATGGCGCGTCGTGAATCTTCGTTCGCACAGAAAAGAAAGTATGGAAGATTAACGAAAGAATGCTTAAAACTTACAATCAACCTTAGATCACTACTATAAGGTTCATAATACACTGCAGCTGTTAGTTCCGACTCACTCGCATGTCACACCCCTCCGCACGGCGCGCGCTAACATGGCGGCAGCTGCCGTCCAATAGCGTTTCCCGCGCTTTGAAAATGTATCTTTTGCGTAGGTGCATCGGTAAACCATATCAGTTGGGTACTACTGTACTTAATTACTTACTGTAGTGAAATTATTGTTATACACACCTATCTATAGTAATAATATTAAAGTATAGTTATTTTATTGAAATGACCATAGCATTTTTTTGCTGAAAGAGCAGCTTGACTGGGGAAGTACCTCTACCTTATAGAATACCACAGCCAAATAACAATGTTGTGTTCCTGCATGTGTATTAAGTTTACCAGAGCTCATTTGGGGAGAGGGGAAGGAAACACGTGAGGGATGCCCAGGGTGTTGGAAAAAAAAGCCAAACAGTCAGATTGTCCAAAAAATATTTAAATAATGTAACCTTATGAGTTTCTTGCCGGATTCTTCTCAGTTGAAAGCCGAGTTCCGAACCGGTGGTAACTTCAGTAAATGTGACCGTCATAAGCGCCTAGGGCCTTCTAGGGCCTAAATTGAATAAATGGTTTTGACTTTAGACAAGCTTTTTTGTTGCAAGCGTTCCTTGTGTTCAGTACAATACAGTATGTTTCTTAATATCTTTGAGGAGTCCACCAATCCGCACTTATCCCACGTGGTGGAATTTGACGCCAAGCAACCTCATTATATTAGGCGAGACCCAAGCCCCAGTAGTGTAGTATTTGAGCTATTGATGATCTTATGAATATCGGCAGAAATTTCATACTTACCTAAGAAAAATGTAAAAAAAACTTATATATACATTTTAGTATCTATATTAGCGTACCAACGTCTCCATATTAAAAGAACTCCGGATTAAACAAAGACTTTCGTCGATTGTTCGATACGAATCTTAAAATTTTTCGGACACGTCACCATAACTCTATGGAGAGGTTGGTCATCCAGGGTCTAGTTGAGGGCAAACGTTCACGTGGTCGGTCTCAAAACAGGTGGCTTGACCTCATAAAATCTGCCACACAATGTACCATAACAGAATGTTCCCGAAACGCCACAAATAGAAAGAAATGGAGGAACATTGCTAATGCAGCAGTCATGCGCGAAAGGGACAATCCATGACCACGACCACTCTGCCAAGAGTGAACGACCAAGAAGAAGATCTATATTAGCTCCCGACCTGCATGTATTAAAATACATTATTATATTTTTTATTTAAAAATATTAACTATTTGATAGATAACAAATATACCCTTTCGCATTTATATTAGTAACATAAACTCAATCATGAAAAAATTTCGTTTCATCGTTTCTCAATAAAAAACTATTAAAATTTCAATGACAAAAGAAACAGATTATGTTTAACTCTGCGGTCAAATGAATCACATAAATTCAATCTTTTGTAAAATAAAATATTGTGGAACTAAACCAATTTATGATTATTGTAAATAAACTACAATCTCATCAGAAATCTTTAAAAACTTTAAAAAGGCCTACATAAATCATACAAGTTCTTTACCCTTGCAAATAAAAATATAATATACCATTAAATGAAACAAAAATCACAGCCATTAAACTGCATACCGTAAAAACATCCCTAAAACTCAGCCAATAAGGATCGCATAAAAAACGCAACCCCCTTTCTAGGGGTGCCCTTATATAGCTACAAAATTACGTAGGGTAGTTTGTAAAATTCGCCGACTTAGGAGGGGGAGGGGGCGAAGGGGGCGAAACAACCCTTAATGGCGGAATTGCGTGACAGAATTTCGGCAGTGACCCGACTTGGCCTATGAAAGTGAAAATATTTTTATAGAGTTGATATTACCGCGTTCGATAATTAGTTTAATAAAATATTGTTACACAAATTTAATGTATGAGATTATTAGAATATATTTTTGTGGTTTTCAAGTTTCTAGCGTAGTGAATTATAAAACGTTACCATCACAAGATAAAGTCAGTTTTACCTTGAGACATGAGATGTGAAAATGTTTGATGGCATTAATGAGCAAACAAACAAAACACATCAATAATAATGTATTTATTAGCATACAACATTACAGATGTATTCAACATATTTTTGTGTTTTTTTTCCAAATTTTCTCATCTAATGGTGTAACATATACTTATACAGTTTTTTATCTATTACTAGCATAGTGCCTGTGATTTTACCCGTGTTTCTATGTTTTCGTAAAAAGTATTCATGTGATTCCAGCGTAGGTGTGATTTACCTATATGTCAAGTCTATCTATCTATATGTCATCTAAATTCATTCCGCCCTATTCAGCGCGTTTGAATCAATACTGTATTAGCATATTTGCAACGGAACTTAATCGTCGACAGTGGTATTATCAACTCTTGAGAGATCCTAAATATTTCGTAGTGCCACAGAAAATTTTATTATAACCAAATTGTGAGTAATATTTTCGTAAATATTTTGGTATGGAACATGTTTGTGTAGCTCCACGATACACAAACAGATATAAATAAAAACTGTTATATATATTCTACTAGTAGTACGAGTAGTTAGTCTAGTTTCTATTATCTAAGTTCAGTTATTACTATAATTCTTAAAGTTATATTGATTCTAACTAGTTATCAAGGGCGAATAATGTGCTTATGATTTTTCTCTTTACTTACCGAATGCACAAAAATACTTTTAATTCTGCAAACATTTTCTATGAAATTCAGAAAAATTGTATATTGAACACAGTCTGTATTTTAAACACTTATAAAAATGATCCTTATTCTTTCATTGATAGAGTCTACTATTGTAAGACCATTTCATTAAGTAATCATTCTGTAAAAGACCTATTAAAACAACATTTCGTTTGTCTAAATAAATGGACAATTTAGCATCAGATTGGAGGAGGCGACGTACAAACTTGAATAATGAACCTTGTTCCGTTGTAATAAATCATACAATTGCGGTTATTACTTCATATTCCACTTTGTTCATAAATTGTTTATTATGGTATTCACATTTGTGTTCTAGTTGGTTCAAGCTTTAGGCATATTTTTCTATAAGAAATTTAAAAAAAAATGCCTTGACATGAAGCTTGAGTGAAATCAGTGAAGAAGTAGGAACAACGTGAGGAAACTTTAGTAAGTAGGTACTAAGGACTTATAGAACGAGAACGAGCGATATCTATTTTATTACTCGCTCGGTTACCCGTATGTGAGTGACCGAGCTATGCTCGAAAACT
The DNA here is from genome assembly GCA_951394255.1 of Polyploca ridens. Lineage (NCBI taxonomy): Eukaryota > Metazoa > Arthropoda > Insecta > Lepidoptera > Drepanidae > Polyploca > Polyploca ridens. Next base: position 2,032,425 of record OX596264.1, on the reverse strand, counting down.
CGGAAAATCTCCGATACAAGAAGGGATTTTTTTTTACTGTATATATGCCTATGTTTGACCATAATCTCACCATGTTAAGTAATGATGTGGCCGAAGGTGGTAAGCACACAAAGCCTAGAAGGAACTGGTTCTCAAGTGCAGCTGTCGGAACACACCGATAGGTGCTTGGCGACAGATTTTCAACTTGAGGGTGGCCAACCAGGTGAATACTACAAAGTACCCTACCACCGTGCTATGGTTTCCTCACGAAGTTTTCCTTCACCGAAAACACAAGCTTATTGTAGGATTCAAACCTCGGACCGGGACCATTTCAGTATCCGCCTTAAATATTACAATTGTTAATTATTTGAAAAAAAAAGGCAAACCTAGTCAGATTGTCCAAAAAATATTAAAACAATGTAACCTTGCTGAGTTTCTTGCCGGATTCTTCTCAGTTGAAGGCTGAGTTCCGAACCCGTGGTAGCTTCAGTAAATGTGACCTTTATAAGTGCCCTTCTGGGGCCTAAATTGAATAAATGGCTTTGACTTTGACAATAGATATAGTAACGTTATAAGGGTATAAGTGTGTCTCAAATTATAAAAACAACAAATATTTTCACCTACAAAATGGACCCTCAAAATACATTAGGTGTAGATAAAACTATTAGTATATCATAGCGCACCCAAGAGGGCGCTGGCGTAGATAAAAACATTTTTTATTACAAATTTAAGTAATTTATGTTCAACATACCAGGCTCTTAATGAGTTTATGTTAATTAGCGGGAAAGTGACACCGTAACTGTATTATTGTGTGTATACGATAGTGTTGTGCTTACACTCCGAGTTATAATAATAACTATTAAGCTAGCTTTCCACCCGCACCATCTAATAATACAATAATAGTAAGTATATATTGCCAGCAAGATTATTGTAACATGTATACAGGATCGAGATTTCGAGATGGCATATTTTCGAAACATATGTTGGGTTAGTCATGCTGAACTTTTACTATGGGACCATAGCGAATACTCAATTTTTTTTAAACTTTTCTTACAACCTTGATTGATCATAATGTATGAAAAGTAAAAATCCTTTTTTGGGAATTCAGTGTTGTTCCCATAATAAAAGTTGTTCAGCATGACTAATCCAACATAGGTTTCGAAAATAGACCATCTCGAAATCTCCACCCAGTATAAAATTAAGACAGACCATATGATAACCTTACAACTAACATCGAGTCCTAAGCTAAGCAGAGCTTGTATTTTAGGACCCAGAAATGCGATACATTATAATTTTCTCTCAGGAGTTGAATTTAAAAAAAACCTTCTTTAGGTTGGATTCGACCAAGTCTTATACTGAGATCAAATCACTAATTACTCTAGAGTTATTGGACGTTACCAAGATTTTTTACATGAATAAATATTTATGTTATCCGAGAGTATTCAACACAGGTCGGATGACAATCTTGATATTGGAATTTCACTATTATAATCCAGCTAAATAAATGCCCGCATAATTTTTGTTTTTAATTATGGTTCGGAATGCTGGTCAGTAAAGAGGATGGATGAAAGACGATTGCATGCAGCTGAGATGAGGATGTTGAGATGGATGTGTGGAGTGACAAGAATGGATAAGATAAGAAATGAGTACATAAGGAAGCTTGAAAGTAGCGCCAGTGACTGAAAAGTTAAGAGGGAACCGTTTATGGACATGTTATGAGGAGAAATGAAAGCCACGTCACTAAAAAAGTTATGAATATGAAAGTGGATGGATATACGGGAAGAGGAAGACCAAAAAAGAGATGGATGGATTGTGTGAAAGTTGGCATGGGTAAGAAAGGAGTGGATGCTGGTATGACGGATAGAAGAGACGTATGGAAGAAGCAAACATTTTGTGCCGACCCCAAATGATTGGGACCAGGGCAGGTAGGTGATAATTATGAATTACTTGACAATATTATTTTTCAACTAGATAAAAACGATTTATTTTATCCTAAATATGTTTCTTTGTATAAACGTAATCGCGAATTATAATTAATGGCATGGAGTCAATCGGGCTTTTTGGCGGGAACTTGCAGAGTGACGTTGCGTTTTCATTATAATTTTTATAAATTCCTGTATTTTGAGTTTTATTGCATATTATCGGTGGTATTTTATCCAATAAATATCAATTCATGTGCACCAGTGAAGTGAAATGAAATGAATTGTGTATCGTGACTTTTCAAGTTGTCTCAAGAAGTGAAAAGTTTTAGTACAAGACCATCATTGTACTAAAACATGACTTTTATGGACGGTGACTGACTGAGGACTATGTGAAAGTGATTTATTGTGACTAGAACTTATAATATAACTGGAAATTGGCAAAATACACCAGCCGTGTGAGGCCATTGAAAAATAAAATTATGGCATGATTCCCACCCCTAATTAATATCCAGTATCAAAAAATAATGTAATAATTTAATATAATGTAAGTTATGATTTTGCTTAGCATATTGTTTTTGGTCAAATGATGTTATAGTGACAAAAAAGTAATTAATTACTTTTAGTTTTGCATAATTATGTACCTAATTGTTTTATTAATGAACTTTTCCTTCGTAATTACAAGTTTATTTGGATTTCTAATTATTAATTCAGGTGTAGGTACTATAATATCTAACATGAGTTTAATTTAGTTATATTTTTCATTAAAATATCTGTTTTCTTTAATCTATTTCAATTAATTTTTATATTCTACTGGTCATCAAAATGTACAATGGTTTAAAAAACCATAATTATTTTACTTATTTTATTGTTACTAATCATAATCACATTTATTTACAACAAAAATATTAATAAAATACAATGCGGGCAGCAAGGAATCCGAAGGAACTCCTCGCACTTGCTCTGGAATTCAAATTCAAATTCAAAATCATATATTCAAATTGACCTTCGCAAGCACTTATGAAAAGTCTGAATCTAATTCTCTAATATCCGTTCGGAAGGTTGCATTTGCTGAGAAGAGCCAGTAATAAACTCAGCAATTACTCTTTTCAAAACAAGCTTAGATTCATTACATAACATTCTAATCGCACTGACAACAATTGCGTGCCCCGGCGCGGCGGCAAAACTACAAAGTAGACTGAATCTATATTTCATAAGTAAATAAATAAATGGCAAACTTAAGCAGACTAGCCCCCACAAGCAGCACCTGTTCACAAGTATGACGCGTGTGGCAGCCATCACCCTCCTCGCCATATTGGAGGGAAGTGAGCGACCCACCACACAAGGCCGCCGCAAGCAAAGGCCTTAAAGTGAGCATGATTTACTTAAGTCTGACTTAGAAATAAAAAATAACTAAAGGGAAACTACTAAACACACAATTTGTTATCACTGTGACTATTGACAAGTTTAGACTAAATATCATTTATATAGAAAAAGAAAGAAAGGAAAAGCAGTTGACTGAGAAATGATGATGATGAATAATACAATCTATGGTATACAACGTATAACGGTATATCTATCCGAAAGAGGTGAGGACTACATCAGGTGAAGACTCTCTATAAAAGCTCATAATAAACTAATCAAAAATTCACATTAAATTGTTCCCACCAAAAATTCACGTCACTTGCAAAATTATTATTAAATTTACTCTTTCGCGATCTGTGCACCTAGTACCAAAAAAGTCGTGCACTTGTGTAAAATTACAATTTTTTTCGGTAACTTAATTTTCAACACACTTGCTCGTAAAGTGACATTTATTGCACCGATTTTAGTATCTTATTGCAGATTATTACGCACTAGTGCTTTTTACTTTACATTACCGCACAGTTTTATGACAGGTATAATCTCGATTATGTTAAGTTTGTACCTCAATGTAATTGATATGTGCTTCGACGAAGCATTCTTAATTTAAACGTGTAAAATAGTTTGACAGCGATTGGCTGTCAAAAAAACAACTTGATTATCATCAAAAAATCTACATAAAAAAATACAAGTCTGTATTTTTCCTCACAAGTGTGTTGAAAAACGTCGTATGACACGCGTGTGCATTGATCATTACACTCTCGGCTTCCTTATAGCGTCGTCTGTAATTACCAACTTTGCACACATGTATCATAATGTACTATTGTGTAATTGTTATCATCGCTTGCCAATTAAAGTCCATTTGGTAGAGAAATCAGAACTATATTGCTATCTCATCTTAAGACCCTTCGCAAAATTCAAGCTAAACCATGTGGGGTAGCAATAAGTATAAATATATTATAATAAATTATAAGCTAGGCGTCACCGAACTATGATTAATATACATAGGCGGTAACTTTGCGGCGTTTAAATAATTAACAAAAGGTCATGTGCGGTCAAGCTCGGATAAAAAAGGTGTTTGCTTTTAAAAGTGTTATTTATTAAAAAATACTTGTCAAAATAAAGGTTAATTGAATAATTCATTTGTATTAATATTATAAGCGAGTGGGGGTGTCGATGTATCATAAGGTTAAGTGCTATTGTCGCTTCATCACTAACTCTTTTTAACATAACTAAGTCTGACCTGAATCGGTATTGAGTCATGAATAGTCTGACTAATACTCTAATACCGTTTCGTAAGGTTGCATTTGCTGAGAAGAGCCGGCAATAAACTCAGCATTTTTTTTTACATTTTAATCTCATGACAATTGTGTGCCACAGTGCAGCTTCAAAAAGAGAATCAGTACCTACATATTTAATAAGTGTATAGCCACCTTTAGCAGACCAGCCCCCACAAGCTGCACCTGTTCACAAGTATGACGCGTGTGGCAGCCACTGCACCGCTCCCCTCGCGATATTCGAAGGAAGTGACCAGTCACACGATGCTGCCGCAAGCAAGAAGGTGCCCTGGGGTTACCTGATCACTTTTGTCCCCAAGAGCTTACCGGTGTATTTTGGGAATTGCACTTGATAGCCAGTTTTTTTTTACTCAAAAACTCCAAAAATGTTGGCCCTGTAAACGCATTTTATGATTTACAAATTCCATCTTATAAGTCACTCATAATCACGCAATGGCACTGTGGAATTCGATAAAATTTAACACATATATAGATCATAGCCTGGAGTAAATATAGAATTCTTTTTTCAGGTAAAACCATTAAAAAACTAGCTAATAATGTGTCGTTTAATATTTCAAAACTAAATAATTTTTTTAGGATGTATTTCTGTTCTGTTAAGCCTAAAATCGCGGCAAACATATATACATAACATAACTCGTGTAATTTATCCCTCGCTTCCGGGATAAATATAATAGATAATAAACGGAAACGAGTAAAAATAACAACAATTATTGCGAGAGTCACCGTGTTGTTTGCAGTAATGGCCGCTCGCACCGTGACGTCCTAGTGGCTCATATAGATTATTATGATAACTTAGTTTTCACTTATCAACTTATGGTGAGGAAAATTGTTTTTTAATTTGAAACTTAAAAGGTAAATTTTAAAGTTAGTTTTTGAATGTACAACTGTTTAAAAGAGTAAGTTCTGAGAAATGCTCTATACCTTGCTAATCTTTTTTTTTCTTTTGATATTTCAACGATTTTGTTTTCTTGCCCGTCTGATATGCTTTTCCTTTGTTAAGTTTAAAAAATAAAGAAGTATATAAGAAGTGTTCTAATTTCAAATTAATATAATACCTTTTCCTGGCCATCGAAAAATCGGACCTTAAATTCAAAAAAGGAAGAAGGTAGATTATTTTTAAAATTACAATATGTGTTTTAGAAGAATTTCAATGAGGTTGGTAATTTCTTACTAATTGTGTCTATGGTAAAGAGTACACTATCGATAAACACCGGTAAGAGATAAGAACAAGCCTTAAATCATGGTGGTAACCAGCTAATCGGATACTACAAAAACTCTACCTACTTACTATGAAGCATCTACTAACTGCGGACCACAAATTAACCACAAAATTACATATTAAAATGAACAAAACAAAAAACAATCAACCACACTTTATCACTCACTTATCCAGATTATAATCATCGAACAATAACACACTAATTGCATAATCACGACCATATCTGTTGCAGTTTTCTCTTACAAGATCTCCAGCTAGCATGCTTTCTAGCATAATTACTGTACTGGCCAACGTTATGCCAGATGTAACACTGTAGAAAAAAAGCGAAAGCTGGCCGTAAAAACTTGGCAATTAAATGGCTGGTTCTTATTAGAATGCTTCCATTCATGTTATTAAGCAAATTAATAAATGGAGCGTGGACTGTTCATTACCTTTAGATTTGCAATTGTGAGATATAGATGTGGCATTAAGACATACAGGATGTTTTTTTGGTCGGCGACGAGCGACCCAGGAGTGATAGTACAAAACATACATTTTCCAAAAATGGGGTTAATGCCATTAAATACTGTAAATGCTTTGAGAAATACCTTATTCAATTTGAAATAAAATTACCGCAACGTATGGTCACTAGGCTCGTGCACAGACTAGAGCTAGGCGCAAGCCGCCACCGCCCCACCCCTTTACTCCCTCGCACTCCCGTCGAGTATTACGTCTACACTTTAGCTTATTACATGATTGTCCAATTAATATTATTTTTATTATTATAAAAAAATAAAGTATTTTTTTATATTTTTTTGGCACCAGTATCATTTGTGTTATCGACCCTGAGTCGCTCGTCGCTGACCAAAACAACGACCTGTATACTGTTCTAATTTCCATTTTCGATCCTCGATCAATCATAAGTAATTAACTAATTATTAAGACAACTTAATTCTTTGATTTTCAATAGAGACAATATAGTTTTTATTGTTTGCTCTGAGATTTTAGCTATCCATCATACAAAAGTCATTTTCTAATTTTAATAAAAACTTTTATGAAATAATATAACTATAAAAACTATGTATTTAATTTTAAGAAAAACGAAGAGAATTGCATATAGAATAGACCTGCACAAACAAAAGTTACGCTATTTTATTCAGAATAGCTATTGTTAGCTTAAATGTTAATAATTCAAGAGCAAACTTCTTAGGCGAACATTTCACTGAAATTTTCTCCTATTATTATTCATGATACTGAATTATGTATATGTATATAAGAAATATATAAAGGTACAGCTACGTCTAATATCACTGCGTCTGCTTTGAAAACAAGGCTATTCCCTACATAGGTACATCACTTGAATAGGATGGTGTGGAGAGTATTGTGGATATGATGAGTTACTGTACTAGCAATGTGCAGGGACCAGCGGTGTACCAAAAACTGCACTTAGTCCCATTCAGTTCCTTTCAGTCTCTTTTAGTCCCTTTCGGTCCCTTTCAGTCCCTTTCAGCCCCTTTCAGTCCCTTTCGGTGTCCCTTTCGGTCCCTTTCGGTCCCTTTCGGTCCCTTTCGGTCCCTTTCGGTCCCTTTCGGTTCCTTTCGGTCCCTTTCGGTCCCTTTCAGTCCCTTTCGGTCCCTTTCAGTTCCTTTCAGTACCTTTGTGAAGAAGAATTAAGCAAAATAGGTCACTAATTAAAACTCTACATTCAAATCACTAACACAGAATAACAGAGTAAACAAATAATAGACTAACAAGACTACAGAAGTGGCACTTAACAAACATATCCCAACATAATGTATGTATGTTCGTACATATACATACGAACCGTGAGCCATAAATACGGTGTGCGCGAGCGCAGGCCGTCGATCACAATCGGTCGCATTCAAATGAGCTGCGGACCGAATTTATGACTTCGAGACTCGATGAGTAAGACATTCACATGTAGACATGTGAAAATATTAGAATTGATGCATAATTTGTATTAAAAAGATTGAAAAAAAAAATATATTATTTTTAAAATGATTAATTATTTTTAAAATACTCCAGAGTTTATGACGGGACTTTTTCCAAAATTATTAGGATTTTTAGAAGAATTAGAATAACGTTTCAATTGATCCTTGATGGCTGATTTAAATTGTGTATACAGGATTATTGGTCATATACCTAAGCTGCTTTAGAAATGAGAAGTTTATATATTATGTATTTTTACTATGGGACCAAATCTGAAATCACGAATAAAACTTTTCTGATAACTCAACTCAAAAATTTTATGAAATGTTTGTCATTTTTCATGTTGTTTGTAATGTTAACTTAATATTGGAAGAATTTTATTTTTTAACAACCAGTAAAATAACTTTCCATGTTTGAACTAATAAGGTCAGAAATAACGAAAAAAAACACTCATATTTTTGTAAAAAAAAAAATATACCTAATGGAAATACGTAAATTATTAAATGCACTTCTATACGACTCTAAAGCATATGAACACTTACATTTGACTCCGAATCCCATATTTAACAGGTAGCCGTACAGACATTGTCACTGATAAGTGGAATTAAACAACGCCGCCACAGTGTTGCCAACAAAAACAAAAGTTATATTAACATACTTTATAATAGCTACGGCAACATAACGAGATTGTCACTTAGATCATTGGAATTCAATTTTACCAACTTTAAGGTATTTTTACAACGGTAGAGTTTGTGTACCACGATTATACCATGTGGTATAATGGTAAAATGGTGGTACACAAATATAATGGTACAGGTGGTAAGCACACAAAAATCTGGAATCTAGTTTTTAAGTGCAAATGCTGTGACAGATTTTCAGTTTATTCTAGTAATCAGGTAACCGTAAGAGATGTAAAGAGTGAACATAGTTAAAAAAATGGATTGATATAATTATACTCCATTTATTCCAGAATTTGATCTAAATATGTGCCTTATTTCGTCTAAATCTGTTCAGCCATTACGCTATGATTAACTAACAAAACATTAACACAAATTCGAACATTTGTTTTATTAATTTGTTATCTATGGCTAGTACGTATTGTTTTTACTCTGTGGTTGCAGTAAGCTAGCACTTTATTTTAACTTAAAAAGTTATATATTTAAAATAAATATTTATCAACTAATCACCTCACATCCACACTTTCACGCCACACGACAAAACAAAAACAAAAAAAACAAGAAGCGAAAAACAAAAGAAAATCAAAACAGCTCACGACCCGCGCCGCTCGCGGTATTGGTGACAAAATGTTTTTACGCCTTACCCTTTACAGTTGTTTTGTTTTTGTTTTGTTTTGTTCGTTATGGAGTTTTAATTAAGTTTTAATTTTATCTCACGGCTCCCGTTGTTTAATTGAGAGAATATATTAGTTTTAAATCTCGAAATGTCCACAAAGAAATATTGCTTGGTATTTCAGTTTTAATTGTTGCGGGGATGTAAAGATGTTCGTATTTTAACTAAAGGTTAAGAATTCAGTTATTGTTTAATTGATGCCTTTTTAAGTTAAATAATGAGTTTATACTTCAAGGTTTTGAGTTAACATTAGGTTAGTATGGATCTTTTAATCGTTCTCTCTGACCTTTGCTTACTGTTGCAAAAAACCTAGATAGCTCATACGCAATAGTATTTAACTTTATTTGAATGGAAACGAATGTATGACCTCTAGGCAATAGGCAGTCAATGCATAAACCACTCGCCCAATAATAATGTAAATTTTTTTTTTTTTTTTTTTTTTTTTTATACTACTTAGGTAGCAAACAAGCATACGGCCCGCCTGATGGTAAGCGGTAAGTATATATCATTATAAACTACCTGAAAATAGTGATGCGCGTTACATAAGAAAGCGTACCAATTATATCGATAATCACCTATCGTATCAATTACAAATTTTACCGAGCAATTCTCATTCGACATTCAAAAAAAGTTTAAACGCAGAAAATTGCCAACAATTTTCATTGTAGAGTAATTAAAATACTAGCGTACAATGCTGAAACTAATGAGTTATATTACGACGTGAGACGAATTGTTGAAAAGTGAAAATCGGTAGTGGAATCGTTTGATGTTGTGCGCATTTTATTTTCTCTTAAATACCAATGTTTTAAATTTCTGTAATGTTACACCAAGTGTTAAACTAAACAATAAATTTTATTAATACTATCCTTCAAACGAATTATTGAGTTACGTACAGTGTTTTCAAGCTTGGTTTCATATGCGTGACTGTATATTTACATGAAAAAGTAAAAGTTTATTTAAGCGTTAAAAACGTGACGATTAAGTTCACTATGATTCAATGGTCATAAGTTCAAATCCCATAATACATTAGGGCTGGTATTTGGGCATCATTGTGGCATAATATAAAAGCGAATGTATTGATAAACAAGTAGTTATTTATCATATTGATGAAAAAACGTTTGCTACATTTTTTTATGTAGGGAATGCAGATTGTAGTTAACATAACAGTTTTACATAGTTTGAATTTAGTGTTAGAGATTCATTAAGTAAAATAAATGAAAATCGTATTTCATTTTATTGTACATAACTGTTCGCCTCATATTTTGTTAGAAAAAGCTATATAAACTGATAAACATTAACATTAATAATTCCTTTAATTTAAAAACGAATTATATTTTTGTTAAAAGTTGAGAAATTCCATTATTAATTGTACATTCAAACATTACCAATACACTGTATTCAATAAATTACAAACTTAAATTAGAAAAAATAAAAACATACATAATTTATCTTGTAGCAACTAGTGTAGACTATCGATAAATCGATATTGTATGCAAATTGTGTCGAGCCATCCCTTGAAAAACTGATACGACTGCGCAATAACGCTTAAAAGGAGCTGTGTAAAAGTCAATAAAAACAATAATTATTCGATAAAATTAATAATTTGAATGTTCAATATTTGATGTAAATATAAAAATCGGCCAATTGCGAGTCGGACTCGCACACGGAGGGTTCCGTACAATATTAATTCACTCAACTTTGTTATGAAAAAAAATGTTAAAAAACGTTTCTTGTATGGGCGCCCCCAATTTTTAATTATATTTCATTTTTATTTATTGTTATAGCGGCAATAGAAATAAATATTCTATGAAAATTTTAGCTGTCTACCTATTACTTCATGAGATACAGCCTGGTGACAGACAAACGGACGGACGGACGGACAGCAGAGTCTTAGTAATAGGGTCCCGTTTGGCACCCTTCGGGTACGGAACCCTAAAAACGAGCCAAGTAGGGTCGGACTCACACACGGAGGGATCCGTTCAATAATAATAATATTAACTAACTGAACTTGGTTATGAAATGAATAGAAGGCGCATATATATTAAAAATGAAATAAAATTAAAGTGGGCCCCCATACAAGAAACTTATATTATTGGCGTTTTATTAGCGTTATATCTACGGTTCATGAGATACAGTCCACTTACAGACAGACATATTTAGGAGGCTTAGTAATAGAGTTCCTTTTGGTATCCTTTGGGTACGGAATCCGAAAAAATTACTTGAATAATAATTTAAAATTTTGTATTAAAATTGTAAAAGATCAAAACATAAGGTAGAGTACCTACCTTAGGTTGTTAGGATTGTATTTTTGTTTTTATATTTCCCCTTTTACCCGTGTATTTTTGTATTTATTTCATATTAGAAAAAAATCTGAAAAAAATAATAAATATAATCATAAATTACGAATAATATGGTGAAGGAATTACCAACAGCTGCAAAGATAAAAAGTGGAAATTCATAAGGAAGGGACAAACGGCGCAAATTATAATTATATCGTACCTACGTGTAATTAGTAATTTGGATTTCACACAGCCGGCTTTGTAACATACGTCGACATTGATAGCTGACTTGAGACTGGATAACATTATAAGCATGGTAAACTTAAGTATGCCCCACACGCGCTTACCACGGTAAATAAATTACCCGATATCTTACCGGGCGGTAAAAAAATCTAACACTACATGTAACACACCTACGGTTTTTTTTTTGAATTACTTATCGAAAACTGTTTTTGGAGCTAATTAACGCTAGATCAGTAGGTATGGGTAGGGATGGGCAGGGAAAGAAAAAAATATGGGAAGAAAAGAAAAATACGGGAAAGAATGGAAAAATACGGGTAAATTCCCGAACGGCGGGAAAATACTCAAGTGGCTTTTTGTACCTAAAAAAATATTTTTAGATGCTTTTGATTGTAATTTTAATCATACTCGCTGTTGTATGTACCTACATTATCTACGCGCGGACCTACGCGGACCTTGCGCGGACTGGACCGAGTATCACACTTCCGGACTTCGAGTCGGACGAGTATGTACTACCACGGCGTGGTAATTGTGTGGGACCGCCGCCTGTCCACCACAACCCCAAAACGTCACTTTTTAAAAAACAAGGCACTTTTTCAGCACAAAAAAAAAAGATTTTTTATTTGTGATATATGTGTATGACCGTGGTAGGACCCTAATAGAAATCTTATTAAATGTTATTCAAACGATTTTATTAAGGTGTCTCTCGCTATATACGCAAAATCTAGTAACTGTGACCATTTGAGTATTTTCCCAGCCAATGGGAAAATTCCCGGGTTTTTTCCCACCAAATTGGAAATTTACTCAAAGTTGGGTTTATTCCCGGGAACAAACCCAACCGTAGGTATGGGGAAAAACCAAAAAATATTTATGTCACACCGTATATGGAATTTTTCTTCTATTATTTTATAATAAACTAGCTTCTGCTCGCGGCTTCGTCCGCGTGGCTTACAAGAAACAAATAACATAATAAAACAAAACAATTTCTATCCCGCTTCGAGGGCGGAATTATTAAAAACGCTGAGACACTTATAAATTAATTTTCAATCTTCAGCCTAAACACAAAATTTGAAGATCCTAACTTCGAAACTGACGGACTTTTATACAAACTTTCATCCCCGTTTTTACCCCCTTAGGGGTGGAATTTCGAAAAACCATTTCTTATGGACTCTTCACAAAGAATATACCCTCTAAATTTCATGTCTCTAGGACCAGAGGTATAGGCTGTGGGTTGATATATCAGTCAGTCAGTCAGAACTTTGAATTTTATATATATAGATAAATACAGTGAGAAAGTATAACAAACGCGGAGATTCAAAGCACTTCATTGGCTGAGATAGCTAGTTCAAGGTGGATCGCCACTTAATTCTATTACTTCCATCGACGACACCTCAATTTTTTTTTTATTATTCTAATTGTTTTTTATCTCTTTTCTTCCTTTCTAGTCAGACTCTTAGGTTTGGCACGTAGATACTGGCAATGCTTAATAAACAAAAAAAAATATTATGAAACACGAACCTCTTTAGTTTAATCTCTCTATAAAGATTTTCACTTATTTGGCGGTTAAAAGTGACGCGGGGATTGTGAATCAAGCATGCCCTGCACGTCTGAAGCAGCATTATAATAAATTCGCAATGTTTTTACAGTAAACAGGTACCCATTATTAATTTTTAAACACGTGTAGGCATTTAACAAATTAAATGGAGCTTTTTAGAACGGATGTAGGAATTAAAGGAATGACATCGCACATAAGTTAGCATTTCACATGTCCTTATTACCGGAATACAGTTACAAAAAGGTTGTATTCATAGTTTTCACTTAGCTGTAATGGATTTTTGTTAGACATAAGTTATTTCAAAAGCATCTCGAGCATGATCTCTCACTACTTTTAATCGACTTAAAAAAAGGAGATTATCAATTTCATACGTAATATTGGAATTGCATTATATTCACATATTATTATGATAATCTATTAGGCTTCCAAACAATTATATACAATTTTATAGGTATGTATTTTCGTCCACGCATATCTCCGAAGCTATTCATCAGATTGTAACCATTCTTTTTTTATTGGCTTACATTTACTTCAAGTTATGAAACAATGTAAGTTTCATGAAAATCGGTTTAGTAGTTTACAAGATATGTTCTAATATGTGTGACCCGGCTTATTGATACGAGCTACGTCTGTGGTGTCAAAAACATCTCAAAACCTTGGTCAAATTCTCGTGCATGTAAGAAAAGCTAATAAAAATTACGAAACAAATAATTTAAAAAAAAATTGTTGGCTTATCTACACTAAAAAGTAAGAGATAACTCTAATCTGACACTGTCTTGAAGTCAGCGAAAATCGTATTTCATTTTTTTAAGTGCTTTTTTATTTAATGATCTCTACGTAATTAAATAATAAATTGAATAGTTGCATTTAAAAAAAATGCTCGTGAGATTATGTACATAAAAGAATATAGAGCTCTGTATATTTTTTACTCATCGACATCATAGTATGAGACGATGTGGCCAAAGTTCAATTTCTACTGCCTACTTTCTAGGATGATTCCAATTAAATAATCAAATGCAACTTTACTAGAATACAGTTACTTCATAGCCAAAGTACTTTAATCAGCTCTCAACTCGCTATTTACACAAAACATAAACAAACGTACAATCAAGCACAACAAGATTTAAGGGCAGGTACGCACGAGGCGAGTTCGCAATTTACGAGTTGTTTGCGAGCAATCAATGAGCGAGATATTTTGACGTTTCATTAAAGCGTTCGACATCTTCATATCGCGCTGGATGTTATTTATGTGACCGACTGTACCCTTAGGCTTTACTGTACGCTGTTGGTTTGTTTGCGCCCTATTTTGCTTGTCTAGTTACTTTTATACTTGAGTTTTTAAGTTGTTTTTTTTTTATTTATCCTAGGTTACACCTTCTTTAGTGTTCCCTATTCATACTACAATCTAGCCTTAATATTAGGCTAATAAGTAATTTAAATTTAACATAAACTTCTAAATTGACTATATCTAAGAATGTGTCCATTAACACTTTTCTTATTGTCTCTATTAAGGGGAAGACACTTTGTTCTTGTGTTCTTTATATATAGCACTTGGACTACGTTACACTATTATAACTATCACTACACTAACTCAAACGGTTTAGTTCTTTTGAGTCGTCTCACTATGTCTGTGTGATCGAGGAGCTGGATTGCCTCAACGTTCACATGATGATGAAGCCGGTTGTGGTGAGCTTCTGCATATTTTTAATCACTGTCTGTACGAGCTCTACTTTTAGGTCCCGATGGTGGTCGACATTTTTAACTTGTGATGTTAAAATATCACTTTTAATTTTTGACAAATTTAACAGCAAATTCGATTTACAAAAATAAAATGGGAAATAGCTATAGAAAGCTATGTTTTTATGAATATTTTCTTATTTATTTTATATGCGTTTGTTATTTGTCTCACGATCTATGCTGGACCCGTTACAATACGTATAAAAATTCATATGTAATTTATTATACTTATAGGTCCATCTTATTAGAATCCGTTTGCTTTAGACATTTTTATTATAAAACATTGAACTTAAAATTAACATCCAGTCAAGGCTGCAGTAACCGCTTACCATCAGACAGGCCGTACGCTTGTTTACCGACTTAATCATATAAAAAAAGTTCATTGAATAAGGGAAGCGCCATTTTCCATTTTAATCGAAATGTCGTTTTCACATCGCTGTCAATGTAATAAAATTATATTTATTATCCTACTATTGTGGTAGGTACCAACTGCCAATGTAATTCAGTTCTTATTTAATATTAAATGTCTAACTATGTTTTAGTCTAATAACTTCTTTAATTATTTGCCAAATACCATTTCATTTATTATTTGCAAAATATCAATGAAATAAAAAAAACAACGATATTAATTGAAATACAATAACTATAAGAACATCGATTTAATAAATTAACTTAATAGTTAAATAACCATAATTTAACTTATCGATGACACGATAGTGTGTAAATACATGACATTTTAACATTTTAACCTTTACTCAAGCTGTATGTTAAATCTAGACACCGCGATGATAATTGCTTATTTTCGTATGCAAATAGTTAAGTTTATGTATGGAATGGCGTTCTCAGTCAGGAATCTTCCTCATAATGCATAGATATACATATAAAATAGAATGCGAAGGAGTGTATTTACATGAATTTTTATTTAGTAAAGATAGATTGCAAAAATTATTAATAAAAATAAAGATTCCAAACTAAGCAGAGCTTGTACTATGGAAACCAGATATCTAACTGATATACTACATATATTACCTTTGCTTGTAAATACATACTTCATCATCATCATCAGCCTATAATGTCCCACTGCTGAGCACAGGCCTCCTTTCACAAATGAAGGTGAAAGGGAATGGGCAATACTCCACCATACGTGCCCACTGCGGATCGGTGGAGGTAGGCTAGTGGTCAACCTACTGTTGGAATTTTTCAAGCCGCCTAGGAGGCATCCGACTAGCTTAACGACTATCACAATTAAGTGATAACCGGGACCAACGGCTTTACGTGCCTTCCGAAGCACCGAAACGCTCGATTTGAAATACCAATAGGCGGTCACCCATCCAGGTATCAACCACGACAGGCGTAGCTTAACTTTGCCGATCGATTAAAAACGGCTAATCATGCTACACCACGTATGCAGGACATGCAGACTCACTTATCGTCTTTATAATTTGATCGTATCAAAAAAGGAACCAAATATTCAAATAATTAAAAAAATATGGTTAGCACATAAAAAATACAATGACATTAACTAAAAAAAAGTATCAAAATTTACAGCTGCATTCGCACACGCATCATTATCGATTACAATCGATTAAATCGATTCCGTTCATAATTGATCGAACGCACGAGCCGATTTCTGAAAAAAAATTGCCTTATCAGCGGGCAATCCAATAGCGTATCAGAATCGGTATTAATAGCCGAAAGTTGCCGGTGATCGTAACCGTATCACAGTAAAAAAAATTGATTAATTGTTTTTGTTAATTGTCTAAAACATCAAAATTTTACGAGCTCGTAAAATTGTAGCAGAAAGCTTGAAAGTAAAGTAAGATAACGTTAATTGTTACTTTTAAATCGTCGATTTGTTAAGTACCTACCTGTCTAGTTGCATACACAATGTATTGGAAATTTTAATTGTCTTTTCTAATTCATGCCAATATAGCATGTAGATACAACGTATCTAGAAATATGAAACACAGCATAGGTATTTTTAGATTGTCAAATTACATAATTACATAAAACCGTCCAAATAATGCGACTAAAACGAAAAGTCTATAATAACATATAACAACAAGGTAACTAGAAAACACTAACAATAAATCCTATAAACATAACATAATAACAATGTTAATAAAACAATAATGAGCCGATGATACCCATTAAAAACGAAATAAATGTGTGACAAAAAGCATTTTAAAACGTCGATATATCTTAAAAAGGGAGACAACACGTTTGGAACAGGAGTACATCAGATAGGGATGGTTTTAATTGAGCTACACTGGTCTTTCTGATTTATGAACTGGCCCCGCCAAAAGTTATTCTCATTTCGCGCCTGATGCTTCTTACATACGGCTTATTGGTTTGAGCAATGTGAATGCAGATATTATGCTCGGGTGGTTGTATTAATGAGAAGTTTTCTTATAATACCTCTATGCTCAAAATACCTGTGAAACTGTTGATAATTCAAGCTAATTTGAACCTTAAGTTCACGATTTAATAAGTATTTTGACCATAGAGGAAATTAAATTAAGAAAACTCCTCATTGTCTAGTTATTATTAGTTTTTTTTTTCAACTGACAGAAGTGTGATATTCTGGGAACCTTGTCACCCTTACGCGGACAATGTGAGCAACCTCTCAATCGATGTTAGTAAATTCAGGTAACTACGCTACGCCTGAGGGCGCCCCAGGTGGGGCAAGAACTTCGGCGTTAACGGGAAGTGAGGGGACAGACTTAGTCTAGTTAGTCTATTTGTGGTATTTATATATACGTGTACATAATAATATAATAAAAGTATTTTATGGATGTTATCTTGTCTAATCCATGGTTCCCACTGAAAACCAGCGTCGTAGCAAGCCCGCGCTTATGCTGAGAGACCGTTTTAGTTCCACATAGTTGAAGTGATTGTTGCTATCCGTTATGTTCTGAGCAAATCAATATTTTCTATTCTATTGTAATAACTGTTACTTTTTTTTATTGCTAATTAACCTGTTGGTTCTCGCGAGCGACGCGCCTCCTTTTATAACAATTGATGTCATTGTTATATTTTTAACCGCGAGCCAAGGTAGGTATTTTAAATAGGAACTAAAAAATCTTCTGCTGTTTTTACCGAGAGATGTTATGTTTTCTCGTGATCATGTGCCAAATTTTATTCAAATCTGTTCAACCATGACTGGTTTACATATATCCACACCAACATACAAATTTTCATGTTTATAATATTAGTAGGTATCGTCATATTAAATTGTAATTTAGGCAAATAAAAAAAAACATTTTTAATATTAAAAAAATACCATCACAAATGCTCGCCCCAACTTTTACTTGCTGTTCTAATCAACCGTGTGTTCCAAGATCTCCTCACAAGATACAACTCTGGTACTTCCAACCTCTTTTACAGTTTGTTTTATGTTTCATTTTAATGTTGGAATAAAATATTATTCCATCTTGATTGAATTTTCATCACCCCAAGCCTTAGGCGTGATTCCTGTACATCATATTGACAGTTCCCTGATTTCTATTTAGATTCTTTTATTAACATAGCATTATGCAATTTATTTTAAAGATTACTTGTGCAGGCACTTTCGCATGAAACGCTTTGCTTTGCGTATAGAAAAACTAACTTTCCCCCCGCGGTTAAGAATGGTATTTACAAAAATCTTTTCTTATGGGCTATAAAAGGAACGAATGTATACAAACTTTTAAGTTAATCGGGATTTCGGGATACGCAGTAAAATCTTCCCCTTAAAACATTAGTACTCCGTTTTGCCCAGTTAGGAGTCGATTTCGAGAAACCCAAAAACATGTGTTTGTTTATTTTCTTTCCGAATTATTGAGTCAGTAGATTTGACGAAGTTTTAAGTTCCGCGCAGTACGTTTCTTTCATACAAACTTTAACATCCCCTGTTCCCCCTTTTAGGGGTAGTTTTCAAAAACTAATAATGAGAAACTTTATTACTTATTTAGGTTAATAATCGTGCTGTTTCAAATTTATAAACCCAAGGAATGCGATATTCCATACAACATTCCCCCTTTTCACCCCCTTAAAAGTCGAATTTCCAAAAATCCCTTCTTGGATGCTTATGTTATAAAGGGAACCGGTGTGCAAAATTTCAAGTTTATAAGGCTTAGGCTCTGCGTTGATGATAGATTATTTGTGAAAAAAGATGAATGGTAAGAAAGGAGTGAATGTTGTTACGGATAGAAGAGACGAATGGAAGAACCGTACATATTGCGCCGACCACAAGTAATTTTAAATTCCGCTTTCGAACTAACATAAAGATAATTATCTCTATTTTAGTTCGAAAGCTTTATAATTATAAACAATTTATAGAGGTGGTGATTTGCAGTTATGTTCGTTCGTGGCTCGGCTCGTGGTCGGTTTGCGTAGCTTGGACGCACCATAAATTTGCCAAATTTAAAGTTAGTATGGAAAATAAGTACAGTAAGCTAAAAAAATGTGGTCTTGATTTCGATCATTTTGGGCCATTAACACATATTATACACACATCAATAATTTTGTATAATATTATTAATTAATGTTTTCCTTGAAGAAAACAAACTGTCTTACTGTATCTGTCCACATTGCATGCCGTGGCAGCCTTTAATTGAGGCAGCATTTAGATTTATTTTAATATTGCATGTTATTCAGTGAAATACCTAATGTATGCCTTGTTGGTTGTCCTAAATAAATAAAAAATAAAGTGTCACATCTAAAAAAAATTAAAGATACTTATAAGCCAATTCAAAACACTAATTACATGATTCAACAATACGTTCATAAATAAAGTTATAACACATAAATGTGTTTTATAGTGTTGCCAGTGCTCGGACATACCTTTAAGTTGTGATAATTCGCTTCTCTTTTTACTTTAGAGACGGCGTGACCTGCCTGAGACTTCTGTAGATCGTGCATGGTTTACATGGCGATGGTTTTTTTATGTGAGCGTGATTTATTGTTTGGTATTTCAACGTTGTATGTTATTTTTATAATAGTAGATTAGGTAGAGCTAAACAATATATGTTGGTATTTACTTACTAAGCATGTATATAAGAGAGGTAGAGCAAAGCGTTTATTCGCTCAAAGAGCAGCTCGCCTGGGGAAGTACTTCCACCTTACAGAATACCGTAGCCAAATAACTTTATGTTGTGTAAAGTTGTGTTCCTGCGCGTGAGTAAGGTCACCAGAGCTCACTGGGGAGGGGAAAGAGTCGAAATAACACGTGAGTGATGCCTCGTCGCAAGCATCCATATGACTACGGCAACCGCGTACCATCAGGCAGGTATGCTTGTTTACCGACTTAGTGGTATAAAAAAAAACTTTTTTTAATTTCACGTGTATATGCTTAAGTAGGTATTAAGTGTAAATAACCTTTGCCCCGACTTTCGGCTTTTAGACTTCAAAATCGCATTCAACATCTGGAAAACACCATGAATATCTTAAAAGTTGTATACGTATTGACAGAAGTCCGCCATGTTTTGTTGACATCGATGTCGGAAGCGTAAGAATCAAGGGCCTTGTATCCCTCATTGTCACACAGTCAATTGTAAATTAAACCCAACCGCCATGTAAACCACCAAGCCAATACACACGGTGTGAAATCAGCATTGTGATAAGCTAACGACCGTTTCTTTACTCGGATTCCTCACCCCGTCTCCACAAAGCTGGTATCAATTAAATGGACCGACACAATCTCTTGGCCGTTTTAAATTGAAGCGAAATGGTTTCTGTTTGCCATTGTATCGGGTTTAATTAGTAATGTTTTGATTTGTGACGTTTTCGAATTATTTATTGTGACGTGTTGGTATGACGTTATTGTGTTTTAGAGTTGTGTTGATTTTAAATGGATATTTTATGAGATTTATAGATAATTAGGTTTAGTAATGAATGAATGAATTTTTATGCATTGAATAAATTTAAGATATATTTGAGCGCGCTCCAGACACGCGCTTGCTTTAGCTGTTTTAGTTTTGAAGATTAGGTAGAAGATATACAATTAGGTAAAAAATATTATTAAAACATAAAATTTATTAAATATTCAGAAATAATTGATTTTGAATTGCTAAAATAACAAATATTGCACTACTACTAATATTTTATAGTAAAAGCAAGAGCCCCATAATTAATCAATGCATATTAAAACACTTCGAAAATAATTAAATTCAAAAAAAATTATAGGTAAATTCCCTGACTGACTGATTTATGCCCAATAACATTTATTTTCATTTTATAAGATGATGAATAGAATACTGAATATGTGATGCATTATTTACAGTAGCAACATCATTACCTAGGTACTTAACACGGCCATATAGCTCAAAACAATAATAAAATCACCCCGCACATCCCCCACGTCCACACTCCATGACACCTCGATATCAAGTGAGCCAATCTCACGATTAGCTGACGTAAGCTGACGCAGTGACGTTCCGTTTCACACAACTGACGTGACAGTTGGCCACTCGTGATAAGCGAGCGCCGTGGAACGGAACGGTTTTAATTATTATTATAAATATTTATACGGTTTTTTGACTTTGTAGGTTGTGGCGGATAGTGATGAGTACTAAATATTAATATTGATAATATTATCAGTAGCTTACTTGTTACTTCTACTGTCTTCTTTTATAATGATTATTATCGTAATAGTCAAAGGGTTCACGAAATGTTCCTCTACTAATTAAAAACTCGCAATGATTAACTAAGTAGGACCAAAAAAAAATATATCTGCATTATCCGTCAAGTTATTAAATTAAACATACAAATAAATGCCTAAAAATTATTGCTGATAAATATTCCTGGGACTTGTAACACTGTTGAAATAGCAACAATAATAATAAATAGATAGACATTTCTAGCGACGTTTTGTTCCGAAGTCACTTGGAAGACAAGGTTAAGCTGGCATCCAAAAAGCTCGGAGTGCTCAACAGAGCGAGGCAGTACTTCACATCGGGGCAAAGGCTACAACTTTATAAGTCATGATGCCCCTGGTGTTGCAAGCGTCCATAGGCTACGGTAACTGCTTACCATCAGGCGGGCCGTATGCTTGTTTGCCAACTTAGTGGTATAAAAAAAAAATATATACCAAACGTATTACTGCTCATCATTTATTCGGTAAAATAATAATTAATATCTGAATATTCAGGAATTCTAAAACTAAATATTCAAATAACTAGTATTTTCATTAAACTCAAGGGACCAATAATAATGTACTTAAAATGTATAATATTCGAAACATTTTACAAAATTGTAATTTTAAATTTAGAATAAAGGGTATTATAACTCTTCTGGATTCCCACAGGGAGCGTTGACAGCAAATGATTTAAATCCTCTTTGCTCCTTATTTAATACGAAACGTGAGAATCATGACATCTCTCTCTCATTCGCCTATTTTCATATTACTGTCTCTGTCGCACGTTACGTAAAATAGCTTTGAGGAGTATTGAGTCATCTCTACTTGGATGTGATTTATGGCGCGTCGAAGGGAAATTTTATCGATTTGTTTACTTTAGAATTAGTGGTAAATAAGTCAAGTTTACCAATTTATGTTGGTATGTTAATTTGGTACGTACATTTTATTTGTCATTATAGATTTAATAAAAATTATTCTTGGGTAACTGCTACCTAACTAACTGGTCATCAGCCTATAATGTCCCACTGCTGAGCACAGGCCTCCTTTCATAAAATAGAATGAAAGGGAATGAGCAGGTACTCCACCACGCGTGCCCACTGCGGATCGGTGGAGGTAGGCTAGTGGTCAACCTACTGTTGTAGTTTTCAAGCCGCCTAGGAGGCATCCAAATAGCTTAACGACTATCTACAATTAAGTGATAACCGGGCCAACGGCTTTACGTGCCTTCCGAAATGCTGCGATTTGAAATACTGCTAGGCATTCAGGTACCGACGACGAAGGTGGTAGCTTAAGACGGGTGTCGGGCTGCGATTATTCCATACAAATGTATTCCCCTGTTTTCTTCCTGAATAATGCTAAAGATGCCTCTAGAGTCTTCATTTTTTCTTCATATAATCAAGTTCTGCTTTGGACACGTCCCTGTTATTTCCTTTTTTTCAGCATTTATTAAAGAAATTATGGCCCTCCAAAAATTACAATAAATGCCCTATTTTTCCGCCGTGATTAAAAAGACTACCAGACATATTCGAAAAGATTTTAACATAAAAGAAAGTAATAGGGACCTAGATAACCACTTACTTAAAATTTTAATGTAAAAAATAATTGAATCGGCTCAGTTTTCGAGGAGGAAAATGGCGAAAACGAAACATCAATTTCGTCAATTTTTTTGTGAATAAATCGGTCTAAGCTGCAGATGTCCCTATCGCACATATCGCATAGCATAGCGTCATAGCGCGACGGCAATAATTCCTCGCAGCTAGGAGTCCCTCTTAAATTTGCCAATCGATTTTCTTGCCGGATTCTTCTCAGTTGAAGGCCAAGTTCCAACCGGTGGTAACTTCAGTAAATGTGACCTTCATAAGTGGGGAGCTAAATTGAATAAATGGTTTTGACTGTGACTGTAATTTTTTACCTATTTCAGTATTGATTAGAGTATTATTATAGAAGTTTTGTGAGCAGTTAATCTAGAACTAAAGTCGTTTTTATATATAAAATAAAAACCGTTTATTTAATACGCTAAATTGTAAACAGTCGCTCATGATATACATGAGTACGTACGTATATATGTATCAATAAGCTATATTAAAATTAGTTTGACATTATGAAAGCAAAAGTTAATTTCCACCTCTTCATAAACAAACAACCATATTGCCCTGAAAACCCTTTGTATTTGTCCTGCAAAGCGTGAAAGCGTGGCTGCCGTCACCTTGCAGGGTTGACACTGAACAATCTGTAGGTACTTTTAATTTGCAATACTACTATTCCGAACCGGTGAGTAAAGTGCGAAGCGCTCGTAGTGTAGCATGATTAGCCGTTCTTAATCGATCGACACAGTTAAGCTACGCCTGTGTACCTGGATGGGTGACCGCCTAGTGAGTGGTATTTCAAATCGAGCGTTTCCTTGCTTCGGAAGGCACGTAAAGCCGTTGGTCCCTGTTATCACTTAATTGTGATAGTTGTTAAGCTAGTTGGATGCCTCCTAGGCG
Organism: Polyploca ridens; assembly: GCA_951394255.1. Classification (NCBI taxonomy): domain Eukaryota; kingdom Metazoa; phylum Arthropoda; class Insecta; order Lepidoptera; family Drepanidae; genus Polyploca; species Polyploca ridens. Next base: position 2,008,456 of record OX596264.1, on the reverse strand, counting down.
GCTTGAAAAATTCCAACAGTAGGTTGACCACTAGCCTACCTACACCGATCCGCAGTGGGCACGCGTGGTGGAGTATTTGCATATTCCCTTTCATTCCAATTTGCTTATTTGCTTTACTTAAATTTCTTTGAAATTAATAGTAGCCGCCGTAACTTCAATACAAGAAATAAAGATAAAATTGTGACACCTAGATTCAGGTTATCTAGAGCTAATAAGTCTTTTCTCGGAAATTGCGTTCGATTCTATAACAAAATCCCACTCGAAGTAACTAAAATGTCTTATGATAAATTCAAAGATTTCATAAAGCAGAGGTTAATTGACAAAGCCTACTATAAGGTGGCTCATTACGTGGATGACAAGAATATATGGTTGTAGTAGCTTCTCTCTGCACTTGCATCCCCCTGGCTAAGTGACTCAATTTAAGTGTATTCCGAACCGGTGGTAAATTCAACTGTATGTACATAACGTTCATAAGTGCCTTACTAAGGCCTAAACTGAATAAATGACTTTTTGATTTTGATTTTGATTTTGTGAAAGGAGGCCTGTGCTCAGCAGTGGGATATTATAGGCTGATGATGATGAGTAAAGTTCTATAGAAAAATGAGGGCCTTAAATTTAATTCTAGTTTTTACTTTGTTACTACAATTTTATAAATTTAATTACAAACCAAGAAATAAACGTCCAAGGAAGGTCGGAACCCTCGGTGAGCTAGTCAGACTCAGACTCGTATTTGGCCGGTTTTATATTTTTATAATCCTGAAACATTCCTCACACACTACCTGCACGGCTATTTTAAAACGTCGGATTCGATATCGGAACCGGATTCAAAAATTTCCGAGGCGAATTTCAGCAATTACTATTTTAATTAACGAAAACTTTTCGATGAATCAAATTAATATTTCCGTAAGGAAACATCAAAAATATTCGAATTCAGAAATTAAAATAGCAATTGCGGAAGATCGCCTCGGTAGTTTTTGAATCCGTTTCCGATACCGAATCCGAGCGTTTTAAAATAGCCCCGCTGATCCCAAACTAAGCAGAGCTTGTACTATGGAAACCGAAAACGGATATACTGTATATAGGTACAACTTCTTGTTTGTAAATACGTACTTAATATACATAATTACACCCAGACTCAGGACATACAGACATGTTTATGCACACAAATACATGTCCTCTGTGGGAATGGAACCCACGACCTGCGCGATAGGTGGAATCTTAACCACCCGGCCCGTCAAATAAATAATGTCAGTAGCTATAGAATTGCTTTATCTTTTTTGCGTTTTGCGAATCCACAGCACTAGACCAAGGAAGAAATTAAATAATACTTATCCTAATATATATAATATCAAGGAAGAAATTAAATAATACTTATCCTAATATACATATATAATAATAATAAGCGTGACAACCCTACGCAGCACACGTCCACGCGCGCCGCGCTTTGTCACGCGACTCATTACAATATTGTCACCATACAAGCCGGGGACGAAAATTAGTTATGATATTATTGTACACATATCATTTACTAGTATGCTAACCCTATTTGAAAATTGTGATGTGTTTATTTGTAGAACTGAATAAGATCTTTATAGGAAAAGGGTTTATAAAATTGTATAAATAGATACAATTTTACAAACCCGTGTTAGAGTCCCTCAGAGAGAGCTCAGCAAATGACTTTGTGGGTCTAGAACCATGTGTAGGCATATCGACGTGTCTCGTAAAAGCCACATTTAGGGAGTTTGCAGATCAAAGACAACGAACACATTGGCTGTCTAATACCGGTCTACAACACTCCAAGAAATTCCTAGGCTCTAATTTCAAAGCCCGGGAATGTATTTGGAATATGAGCAGGGGGCAAATCCGCTACCTGCTTGGGGCCTTTACTGGGCACTTTGGAACCAACGACATGCTCATGAAGATGGGTCTAACCGCGACACCCATGTGCAGGTTGTGTGGGGAACATACGGCACGCATGGAGCACCTTCTGTGCACATGCGATGCACTGGCTGGTAAGCGAATGAGTCTCCCAGGGATCGGATATTCAAAACCAGAAGACTATAGGCTCATATCTCCTAGCCTCGTTGTAAAACTCATGAAAAGTGTTTTCAACGAGACTGGGGAGGAGTAAAGTATCTAGGGGACCACAATAGATCCCAATGGGTCGAAGTGTCCGAGCTATTTCTCGGCCCCTCCATAAGATAAGATAAGATAGAGTCCCTAAGGCAATGATCCCACTGCGAGCAGTCTAGAGTTCTGCGGTTAGAGTTATGTGTGATAATCCAGGGATCCCAATCTCGCATCCTTAGAAATAACCTCCGAATCGAACTGACGTTACGAGGGGTGAAGTCAATTCGAATGGTCTTGACCAATCGGGACGGGATTGACGGGCCAGTTGGCGCAGTCCGCAGATCGTGAGTTCGATTCCCACACAGGACATGCATTTGTGTGCATGAACAAATTTGTATGTCCTGAGTCTGGGTGTAATTATGTATATTCAGTATGTATTTACAAACAAAAAGTAGTATATGTAGTATATCAGTTATCTGTTTCCATAGTACAAGCTCTGCTTAGTTTGGGATCAGATGACCATGTGTGAGGAATGTCCCAGGATATTTTTTTTTTTTAAAAACTCGATTCGACTAGTTTTCCCTTTTTCTTTCATTTTAAAAGTTTGAATTCGTACTTTTTTCGATCGAGCGATTAATTTCGATTGAGTTAGAACTGGCTCCCTAAATATATTCTATATGTATGCCAAATTTCATCCAGATCCGTTCAGTAGTTTTTGCGTAAAAAGTTACAAATATCTTCACACCCCACAAACTTGTACCTCCTAAACAGTAAATACTTTTAGTAAGAAGTAACATCATATAACCAACCATATTTCCACCGCACCGTCTTATTATCATCCGTGTATCTATAGAGTGGGTTCTCTAGTTATTACCCTAACAGAAAGACACACAGAAAGAGAATGAAGGTAGAATCATCTTAATCAAAAAATAAGGCGATGATAGCTCAGTGGTAGAGACGTCGCATACCGAGACGAAGGTCCCGGGTTCGATTCCTACAATGAGCTTGAGCTTTCGGTGAAGGAAAACATCGTGAGGAAACCATAGCACGGTGGTAGGGTACTTTGTAGTACCCACCTGGCTGGCTACCACCCTCAAGTTGAAAATCTGTCGCCAAGCACCTTTCGGTGTGTTCCGACAACTGCACTTGAGAGCCAGTTCCTTCTAAGCTTTGTGTGCTTACCACCTTCGGCCGCATCATCACTTACCATGGTGAGATTGCGGTAAAACACAGGCATATAAACAGTAAAAAAAAAAAAAAAAACAACAACCCTAAACGTAAACATTGCGATATTATTAAACAAAAGCCGTTAACCAAACGTAATATGGTTATCTTTTTACCGGTCGGCTGGTCATTATGGGGTCATGGTGCCATACCGCAGGCACCATAGGGTCGCCAGACCATAGGGTACGTACAGTTTGGGGTGCTCCGTGCCATATTGAAAGTCGGTTGTTACCAGATGGTCCACTAATGTACGTTTTTAATTGTTTACCGGTAAATTATGATGTGCCGTTTTGTTTTAGGTTATTTTTAATGGATAGATTGGGGTTGGTAAATATTACTTAGTTGACTAATACCTAAGAGTAACGAGTCGAGATATATTGAGTTCGTTTTCTATATATTTTTTGGGTTTAGATGGATGTGTAGCTACAGTAAAAAAAAGTAACAATATTTATAAATCAGTTGACAGTGTTGGACAGTGGTCCGATTCTGTTGAAAATTGCACTAAACTAAGTCTCACTATGTCTCTTCAAACAAAGAACATAAGAAAAGGATGTAAGAAATGTAGTCCTGTCAAAGTCCCATGCTTGTTTTCAATATAAAAGTCGCCATCTATCGCGGTTACGTCTAAATACCCGCAAATGAAGACGGCAAATACTAATTTGACAGCTTAAGAGTTATTTGGCTGCGGTATTCTGTAAGACGGAGCTACTTCCCCAGTCGAGCTGTTCTTCAGCATATACACAGCAAAATGCTAAATATTTTAATTTAATTGAATAAAGGACATGCTTTATTTACAACAAATATGTACAAAATACAATCTATATATAGAAAATTTCCTCAAGCCTGCCGCTGCTTCCGATTAACGGCAGGGTTCCCAGAAGGCTGGCAGCGTTTCCTCTTTGGATAGCCAAGCTGACGCGTTGGCGGAAAAAGCTCCCCGCCCGCTGGTCTCCGGAGGTCTCGATCAATTTTGATGACAAGGTGCGAGCAAAACGGCGAGCTTCGGACCCCCACGGTCCCATGGTCTCGACCGCAAAAGGCACAAAAATATAGTTGGGTCCAATCGATGCGTATTTTTTGAATTTTGAATTTTCCGCACTGGCCGCAGCTGCCCCTGCAGCTTTACAAGTCGCCGGTAAGTGAGATGGCGCGAGTGTATCGACACATGTGGCATCCCACACCAGCGACTTGCCGACACTCCAAGGGATCAAAGACATACCATCCGGTCTCTTGCCATCGCCCCGCGCAATACCGACTGGTTCCAGTACGGAAGGCACGTTAGCGACAACAAGAGCCCTGCGGATAATGTCGTTAATAGCCGAGTGCCGTGATATTCGACCAGCACTTAGAGAGCACGAAAGCCCATGGTGGCCGAGCTCGTTGACGAGATCTCCGCAGCGGCAGCGATGAGGTTGATTGGTCCTGCAACCAAGACGAAGACAAATACACAGACTTAATGTTATACGGTCTAACATTGTTCCAGTATTTGTTGATGGAATAGCTTGTAGCCAGTGACCTGAGTCACTCTGAGAGACAGCTAACAAGCGCGCGCGGTCTGTATCTATAGAAAAGTTAGAAAATAAATTTTGCCAGGTTTTTTCACAAAGAGGCTTGTCCCACGCTCTCTGAGAGTGACTCAAGGTCGGAATATTTGTGCCTGGACAAGCTGCCTGCCAGGCGTCTCTAGCATCGGACAGGTAAGAAACCTCAACAGATCCAATAGAAGGGTCCAAAACAGAACTGACGAGGTTGCCCACACTGTATACCGAGGATAGAAACGCCGGTACTGATATGCTAAATTATAAATCTTATACTAAAATTATAACTACATACGAACAAAAATTCTAAACCTTAAAAAGATGTAATTATAAAATAATGGCTGCAAACTCAGGTTAAGGCTAACATAACAAGGGGTTCGTGTCATTTAACCATAAAGTTAACAAAACCCCACGAGTTATGGTCAAATTGTACCCATAATCAGGTGTTATAATGGTTTTTTTACTTACTAAGCTATGGCTTACTTGGCCTAGCCTATTTAAAACTAAACCTTTTGTATATCCACCAAAAGATTCATTTCCATCAGTAATTAAAGCCTAGAACGCTCTCAATTGCTAGAATACATCAATGTGTTTGACGATACTTTTAAAGCTTGAGGGTGGTGGTGTACCTACAAAGTACCCTACTACGAGTACCGAGTGATGGTTTTCTCAAGCTCATTATGTTACCCATAGAGTAAGATAGTGGTGCTGATTCTGTTTACAACTAATTACGTCACTATGTCTCTTTCTAACAAAGAACATAAGAACAGGATGTAAGAAATTTAGTCCTGTCAAATTAGTCCAATTCTTGTTTTCAATATAAATTTAGTCGCCATCTATCGCGGTTACGTCTAAATACCCGCAAATGAAGACGGCAAATACTAAGATAGCTTTAAATATGTTCTATCCTTTTTCAATAATGTTTGTAAGACAGAGATGTGATGTGACTAAAATTAGTTTAGTGCGATTTACAACAGAACCTTATGCGAAGTGTAAGCAGTTTACATATTATGTAGATGCCTTCATAGATATATCGTAGTATGACATAACATAATACTAGTAATTTACTGTGAGAAAAAAATTATGATAGGAGTTCCTTTTCATTTGTTCTCGGGCAGCGTTGAATATATACATGCTTAAGGCACATACTCGCTCTATTAATATTATTTCTCTATGGTGCTACCATATTTTTAAACTTTTTACCAAGGAAAATTGGTTTTAAGTGCCCCTGCATTGAGTTCATTCTCGTGCTTGATATAATGATCGTTTTTTTGCACTAATTAAATAAACAATAATCATTTTAATGACGGGTCGCTATCCATGACAGTAATTAGGAATTATGTTTACAGACAATTCAGGAAACATTCTAACACGTTACGATAAAGCTGCGGCTACAATGACTCCAATATTCGTCGAATATTTGTCGCTCCGCAAATATTTGAATATTATTTATTCACCGAACCTAATAATGTTTCATGAATAAAAAGGAAATCTAGAATTGGCATATGGAATAGCTGAAACATTAATTTAAAGTTAGTGTTGTGTATTTTATATAATCGATATCTTTATTTACAACAAATATGTACAAAATACAATCTATATAATAGAATATTTCCTCAAGTCTGCCGCTGCTTACGATTAACGGCAAGGTTCCCAGAAGGCTAGTAGTGTTTCCTCTTTGGATAGCCAAGTTGACGCGTTGGCGGAAAAAGCTCCCCCCCCCCCCCCCGCCCGCTGGTCTCCGGAGGTCTCGATAAATTTTGATGACGAAGCAATTTTGATTTTATATAATTAATAAAGAATTAAAAAAAACATTTATATGTTTTTGGGTATGTTATATAATTAGATAATACTCAATCACACAATAATTTTACTAGTTTATTTTTTAATCATCTGATTAAATTTTCATCGATATAATTTGGTCCTTTTGTGGGATATTTAAGAGTGTGTGACGATAACATAAGGTTGTATTAATCTTTTTTTCAAATTACACAATAATTTAAGAGAAAGAAGATTACAGATTAATCATTAATCATACAATTATTGATTAATAGTAAGAAATAAAGACAAATGGTGCAATTACCAACAATACATCATTTGGCATCAAACAAAATGTAACATTTCTCGTATCATGTACGAGTAGCATCATTCTTAAGTGGACACAAAAATCTTAAATCTTTTATTCAATCAATCAATGTGTGGCAGGCTTTACGAATTTACAATGTCGCCTGATTAATTTTGTCTATGTACAATAATTTTTCATGCAATTAATCATTACATTGTTTAATTACAATTGAACACGAAGCGTAACGTAATACTTACCAATAAAAATTATAGGAAAATTTAAAATTGTAAATAATTATTGCAAATTATATCTAGGTGATTGTTTGCGCGTATCTACAGATACCGAGTTAGTATTTTTTTATACCACTTAGCTGGCAAACTAGCATACCTACGACCCGCCTGATGGTAAGCAGTTACCGTAACCTATGGACGCTTGCAACACCAGGGGTATCACGCACGCATTGCCGACCCTGAAGAAATCTCTTCACACCCATTTTGAAGAACCCCATGCTGTACTCCATTGGGAAAACCACGGCGGGGAGCTCATTCCACAATCTGAGCGTCCAGAAGGAAGCTCCGTTGAGCCGGCACAGTTCGAAACAATTCTGGTTTCAATGTATGTGGATGGACTCCCCGTCGTTGACGAGAGTTGCGATGGTGGAAGGTGGCTGTGGATATCAGCTTAAACAATTCATACTATATAGGTAACAAAAAAAAACAAAAAAATACCTTAGCATATTTACATATTGTTTTTATAATTTTAATCAAGTTTAAGTTTAGTTATATTTTTTTTTTCGATACTATTATGGTATGTTAATTAAAAGATTTCTCATCAATATAAAAAAACCTCAACATGAAAAAATCATAACCTAGATTAGTAATCACAAAAAAACACTACGGCTCTAGCAAAATTAAATAGCACCGATATTATTCAAAAATGTATAACTCCATTTAGCAAGTATTTTTACCAGAAACTCACGTTCAATTTCAATTTATAACGAAAAAGAACCACTAGTGTAGTGAGAGGGCGTAATGACGATTATAAAGGGTGATAAAACCACCGCGTTTTCGATTAGTGACGTACCGAAGGACGTTATCGATAGATCTATTCGATTGCCCGCCGCACTTATCTTGATCAGCGAGCTCGCAAAACAATAACTTCAACGCGATTTAAAAAAGGAACTTAATGTTCAAGGAAAAGTAATGAACCGAGTGAAATGATAGTTCAATTTTTAGTTTCTTTAGAAATAATGCTATCGATAAATTAATTTCTAGCGTAAATTACGAATGTATTGGAACTAATTCATTTATGTTAATTGATAGATGTAATTTATAAGCATGAAAAAAATAATAAGCAGTGTGTGAATAAAAACAATAAATAGCTCCAGGCGGTATGTTATAAATCTTTGTTAAAATACTCCATAATTTATAAATGTAGGCATCTATTTCACATTCAGTTTTCCAAGTAAATATTTGCAAGAGAAATGGATATTTATACTTAATTTTCTGATGGCTATTATTTGACATCCGAAATCAAATATAACAACATAAACATTAAAAAATATATTAAATGCTTTTTCTAGCATAATATCCTCAGAAACAATAACAAAAAATCAGTAAAAAAACTTTAAATTGCTTCCTAAGATACGCATTACATCGATATCGATAAACTTAAATTTATCGACAGGATCACGTCGCATCACTAGCATGTCCACATGGCGTCTCCCACGTGAGCCGGAGGTAATTGGCCAGCTCGAAATGACCATAAAAACTACCATATTGTTCGTTTGTGTGCCACGAAAGTGAAAATTGAACTTTACTGACTTGTTTTTGAAAACATCATAACCTTAAGTTCCAATAACTTGATAATGATAATAGCTTTGGTACAAGCGTAATTAGAATATGAATTGTACAGTCTACGTTAAAAATATAGATAAATATAAGGAGAAGCAAATCACATATATGAAAAGACATTCATTCTATACTCTCACACAAAAACAATCGTTTAGAGCTGTGTGACCGGTGACCTATTTCGTTGCTCAAGTGAGTAATTATATATTTGTTTATACTCATCATATGGTTGACATTTTCTTAAGCTACAGTAGCTTAGGGTTCATAATTTTTCCGATCATCTGTAGAAGATCATTTAAAATCAAAGAATCATAGGATCTCTATCTTTGTACCGCTCGACAACCGTGACAACGTCATGGCTTAATGGATTGATATAAACCTGGCTTCCTATTAGGGGGTTCACACGTAATTCTTTGTACCCCGTTAGGCGCTGATCCCACAGCGAGAGGTCTAGAGTTCTGCGATCAGAGTTCTGCGTTCACTGTAATCTAAGCTCTTCTGATCATTGCACACAGATACCGCGGTGGTCAAGGAGAACGCACGTAAATCTCTGACCGCAGAACTCTATCTCGGTATGGGATCGATGCTTAAAGGGTGGAATTATGTAAAACCTACGTGGTCTTTCAAGTTTCTAGTCGTCCTAAAGCTATGCCTGTATATACTGTCAATCAAAAAGTTTCTCCGTTTGAACATATAGATTATCTACTACTGAAGCTTACAACTACATCACATTCCAGTATTACCCAACTGATATGGCGCGTCGTGAATCTTCGTTCGCACAGAAAAGAAAGTATGGCCCCGAAGATTAACAAAAAAATACTTAAAACTTACAATCAACCTTAGATCACTACTATGAGGTTCATAATACACCGCAGCTGTTAGTTCCGTCTCACTCGCAAGTGACGCCCCTCCGCACGGCGCGCGCTAACATGGCGGCAGCTGCCGACCAATAGCGTTTCCTGCGTTTTGAAAATGTATCTTCTGCGCAGGTACATTGGTAAGCCATATGAGTTGCTGTACTGACAGTTTCAGATTGCTTTGAACACACAACAAAATATAAATTAAAATATACCAAGAAATAGGTGATATTTTAATCATCAATTTCCCTCACCGACTGTACCGTTCAGTAATTTGTAACAGAGTATGTAATTAAATAGGCACTCATTTGAACTATAATAATATGTTCTAAGTGTATGCAAAGCTTATAATTAGATCAGTTTAACCTTGCTGAGTGTTTGTAGTATGAATAGAGATTAACTAGTATTTGTAATCAGTTTGTAATTAGATAGAGGGGTTTCTAGAGTTCTTTTTTTTTCATACGAGGCGCATCCCTTTTGCGAGTCAACATGTATAGGCATCACAATCTCACCGTGGTAAGTGATGATGTAACCGAAGGTGGTAAGCACACAAAGCCTATTTTCAAAAGCGATTTTCGTAATCTGTGCGCCTTTTACCAAAGAAGTCGTGTACTTTTATTCATATACACTTTTCGTTACGTTTGTATAGTCCGTCTCTTTCTAACATCGTATAACATAACCGGACTATCTTAAAACCTTATCATCTTCGCAATTAAGACCTTACAGTAATGTATTTAATTCTAATTTAGCTTGGCTATTGATCTGTACTATTATAGCTCCATAAACAATATTCTACATTTAAAAACTTGCCAATATAATATACCAAGATAAAGGCACTTTCAGACACTATCTCCGACAATAAAACAAATGCTTAATGAAAGACCAACTGGCCAACTCAAAAGATAAGATGATTGGATAATTCAAAAAAAGAACTTACAATATGCCCTTACAGACACCTTGTGACAATAGCATCTAAAGCCCTTTAGTGTGAATTAAATTTGACTCGCAATTATTTATAGAGTAATTAAAAATAACGATACCATAGGTATTAATGTCGAACGGTTCCGCAGGTACCGTTACATATAAATACAATAATATAAACGCACCTGCCTCAGTAGATAAATAAATAGTTTTTCTGTAATCAATATTGTCACATACATGGTGTTCGTTTAACAAACCATCTCGTCAAGCAAAAAGAGCGCTAAAGAGACACGTCGGAATTTTTGGTGGAAACTTGCAAAGTGACGTTGCGTTTTCATTTTTATTTTCATAAATTCGTGTATTTTGAGTTTTATTGCATATTATCGGTGGTATTTTATCCAATAAAGTTCAATCCATGGGCACCAGTGAAGTGAAATGAAATGAATGATGTGGATCGTGACTTTTCGAGTTGTCTCAAAAAGTCCGTGAAGAGTTTTAGTACAATGACCACCATTGTAGTAAAACATGACTTTTATGGACGATGACTGACTGAGGACTATGTGAAAGTGATTTATAGTGACTGAAAACTATAATATAACTCGACACTGGCAGAAATGAGCCCTAATCTGGGCTTGGTTGCCAAACTTAAAAATAAGAAGAAGAAGAAGACACTGGTAGAAATAAGTTCTGAATTTGGATTTGGTTGCCAAACTTAAAAAAAAGAAGAAGACGTTTGCATTTTTTTCTAAAGGACAAATAAGTCTATACTCAGATAGTTTTTACACCCATACGACCATATGACTTTTGAACATTAGGTATATTTTGGTGAACCTATCAACCTTCGTCTTTTATTGAATTCTTCGATGAGTCTTGGTTCTCAAAATATATTATGAATAATAAACTGCGTATCAATTGAGCCGCTTCTGTTTTTTTAGCTTCGCGAAGGTCTTGAAGGGTTCCCAGGACAGATGCGCTTTCTAATATTATTTTTTATTTTATTTTATATCTTATAGTTACACCCTATAAGTGTAAATAATATAATAAGAAACAATATAACAAATAGCTAGGCGCGTTAACTGCTAAACTAGTACCCTTTAACCTATTTATTATAATATAACATTACATGTCTGTTTGTATTTCATAGTAATAGGCTTAGATTCTGATCATAACTATTAGAATTAGATTCTGATTATGACTATTAGTACTAGATTCTGATCATGACTATTAGAATTATGCTAATTTAAAAGTCCTTTACCAAGAAAGGAACATTATTTTTATTTCGTACTATGGCAGCTAAGTCGAAATCGACCGCGAACATGGTGTTCTGGAATCTGGAATAGATAAATTTTTGTCTAATATCCACTTCATTTGATCAAGATTTGATTTGATTGATTGATTTTGTGGGTTTTTTTTACTAAGTTATTTTTACCCATATAATATTAATCCTTATTACCCGACTGACCCGGAAGGAGGGTTAAGTTTTTAGAGTGTATATGTCTATTTCTTTGTGCCGCTCTGCAGCCTAAACGGCTTGATGGATTTAAGCATATGAGGTGTCGTTAGATACGTCTTGACTGGGGGAGTGTCATAGGGTATATTATTTTTATATGACGCCTAAGAATACAAAAATAGGGGGGTATTAAAAATAAATGTTTCGTTATTATAACAATATGGGTATCAAAAGAAAGCTTGTAAATAGACCATTCCATATATGTATATATTGTACTACTTTTATGCTACCAAATATTACAAAAAAATACATACTTAGGTTAGGTTGTCCCCGATTACAATACCTTATAAAATTCAAGTTATATTCAAAATTCTATAGATTTAAGAGCTTGTTTTTCTCTTTTCAGTTAATTTATGTTTTACGCAGTCGGGTTTTTGTTTCTTTTAATAATTTATTTAATTAAATAAGTTAGTAACGACGGGCGTTTAATGTAACTAAAATTCACTCTTCACAGCAAATCATTATCATTAATATTTTAAAAGATCACAGATTTAAAATTAGCAAGAAATAGTATTCGCTATACCGTAACCAGGCGGGACGTGGGCGGCGCGCAAATCGCTCCACTGACACCACATTACGAAATTATACCCGTGCGAAGCCGGGGCGGGTCGCTAGTTGTATACTATAAAAAATACAAAATATGCTAAAATTACTTTTAGTATATGTATAACATTTGTTGACAAAGATACTCAACCCAACCCCTATCAAAATCAAATCAACTAGTACCAAAATTCCCCTATTCAATACTGAACCCCTACTACAAATTTGCAAAACTGGTAACTCGTATTACGCGAGACAATTATGAAGGCGGGGCTAAAGCATTTTGACAAATCACACCAAGTCTTATTTAATTGGGGATGCTGTTAGGGATGATTTACTTGCCATTGAACAATGAACTCTATGACGTGATCCATACAGAAGTTTATGTCTAAAAGGTTCTTGACTAACACTTTTTTGAAGGCAAACATATTTTGAATAGGTATGCTGTTGTTCTCCTACATACGAGGTAACGTTTTACTGGCTATATGCCAGGGAGTGTGACCATACTCTTTAAATTGCAAGCGTCCATTGGCTACGGTGACCGCTTACCAACAGGTGGTCCGTATGCTTGTTTACTTACTACCTTAGTAGTATATATACAAAAAGGTTAAACATTGAGGGCGCATGAGGAGTTTCTTGCGTCGCTTCTTCTCCTCATACGGGAGTTAGGGGTTAGCGATAATAAACGTTTTTTCATGCTTGCATTCCTACGCCCATCGAACCCTGATACCACTGAACCCTAATCATGGTGGTGCTTGGCTGTTGCTGACCGCGACATACTTAATTGTTAATTTATATTTGTTTCAGTGGTCATGCACAAAGACAAGGAAGACATCCACGGGCATAGGAGAGAGCACTCGCCCTACGACCACGCCATGCCTGACGGGGAGATGTTTCTACAGGTATGTACGAATATTATATTGAACTATGCTTGAACATGAAAGGGATTTAAAAAAACACATTTTTTCTAATCATTTGGAAATCTATAAAAATTTACACGAACCCAAACAAATTAGTTAAGTACTATTATTTAAAAAAATATGCAGGTAATCGGTCATTTCTTTTTATCGGTTATTTCTGTTGATAAATCGAACCAATTTGAACCTTAAGTGCACGATTTGACAGGTTTTTTGACTATACATGTATCATAAGAAAATTCTTCGAAATAATAAATACAAGCTAAAGCAATACATTTTTTTTTCATAATATGGCCTAAATTATCTTGGTTTCGAAGACATTATTAGCAAAAAGGGTACTATAAGTTTTTGATTTCGTAGATGACAAGCTATTCGAATTTGATGAGCGCTTCGCAGGCGCAATTATAATACTTCTTAATACACATAAAAAAAGGACTTGCTGAGTTTCTTGCCGGAGTCTTCTCAGTTCAAGTTGTATTTGGAACCGGTGTAGAGCCATTTGTTAACGTAAATAAGTAACTTATCAAGGCCTTATTTGAATAAATACTTTATTTGGTTTTTTAGATCTACACTACACTGAAAAAAAAATCTACAAAACAAGTTATGTAAGTTGACGTTTTGTTGTTGGGTAACTAACTTTAGTTGTCGGGAAACTAACTTTAGTTACATTTAATCAAACAATTTAGTAACGAACAAAAACTAGTTTTGTTACTGGTAAGTTTAGTTCGTAAGTCACTCTGTTTAGGTCAAATTTTGTATTACTGTTAAATAAAATTGTGTAGTCACTTGTAGTATATTTTTTCAGTGTAGAACAAGCCGAGCAGTAATCTAAATAATCAGATATAGCCTCGATGTATGTAACAATCACGTCTGTTACAAAACTAACTTTTCATATTATCCTAACTTTTCCAATCTGCACAGCGATGAAAACTTCATGGGAATTGCAATTACCTATGACCAGACAAATTATAGTAAAACTATTCCCAGCGAGTTATCAAAAGATTAATTTAAATACTATTTATTATTATCGCCAGCATGCGTCCTCTCTGTAGGGGAAACAAAACAAAAATAAAAGACAAAGAAATGCAGTTACGTTTACGAGTTTACGATCACACTTTTCATGTTAAAAAAAGGCATCTCTGCACAAAATTTCAAGCTTGGAACTCTAGCTGTTTAGCTCGGATAATTAATATTTTGAGCATAGAAAATATATACCTAGAAAGAGCGTCGCCGTTCTACAAGACTATATAAAACACGCCAACTTTTTGTACAGTCAGCTACAAAAGTAGCTGATCTATTCAGTTCCGTGTCACATTAAGAATTGTTCAGCTTTAAAAATATCCTAACTATTATAAATGCGTAAGTGAGTTTGTTTGTTTGTTACGCCTTCACGCCTCAGCTACTCAACGGATCATCATGAAATTTGGCATGCAGATAGCCTATGGTATGGAGAAGGACATAGGCTACGCCGGGAACGCGGGTAAAACCGCGGGGGATAGCTAGTTTAAAAATTAATTTGTCTAATCAGTCTAGCCGTTTTCAAGTGGTACGCTTGCCAAAGAGCTGCAGTTTTATTAATATTTAGCTACAATAAAAAATTGGAGCATAAATATAGTAAAAGCTCACTAAACAGATATTTCATAAATAAATAACAAATGTCAGATTAAGCAGGTGATGAAGTTATAAATAAAATATATAATAATAGGTATATAACAGTATGCAGTTATCGCAATGAATATAAATAACATATAAATTATGAATTTGCTCGAATATAAATCAATAGCAAGTATCGAAGTAATAAATAAATGCAGCCTTCCGACTCTACTTATATTTAGCGTTTTCGACTCGATTATGTTGTTTGTTTTCATTTTTCTGTGCGACACGATAATGTTAGTTAGGAAAATTATCGTTTTAATTTATTTCGGTGATATTTTTTTGCTTCGTCATGCATCTAATTCATTCATAAAACAAAAGCAAAGGTATCTTCAGCTTTTCTCTAAAAGCAGTCACTAGCTGGCCCTCGCGGTTTCACCCGCTAGAGTGAAAAGTAATAGTACTCCGGGATATTGTAGCTTCCTATAAGTGAATGATTAGTAGAACCTCCCTTGAACTAATTAAAAACCTTAACCTTTTATTATTAGTAAACAATAAACTTAAACTTTTATCATCGAACAATTTACCCAAAGAAGCGCGATGACACTCATTTTGTTTGAAATATATTACGCCAATTGGGATGATTCCTAGGCAAGAAGTATAAGGTGGGCCGCATAGACCCCGCATACTATCCGAAAATTCTGACGTAAAAATGTATGAGCAAGCGAATTTCTGACAGAAAATTTCTTATAGTATGCGGCCGGTCTAAAGCCCGTGGAGAGCGCGTGCGGAGATATCGCACTCGCCAAACATATGATTTCTAACGCATATGTTAATTTTCGTTAATTCTATTGATAACAGACGGAGATTTATTACAAAAAACAATGAAATTCCAAAAAAGAATATAGGAGAAACGTACTCAAATCTTTATTAATTTCAAAATCCAGTAAATATTTATAAAATTAGCTTTTAAAATCATATTACCTCTTTCTTTTTCAAAATTGAACCCATAATTCAGCATCGCAGACCATTCCTCTTTTACGTTTGCTGTTATTTCTAATACAAATAATAATGAAAACCGATTACAAAACTCAAACAAATTATAAGTGACCACCAGTCTCCTTTGCGGCTGCCAATCAAATCGGTTCCCCCATAGCAATCGGTGAGTTGTGTTTGAAACAAAATCGTGTCGACGCGGGTTTTATACTTCTTGTTCCCAGGTAAAAAAAAATAATTCTAATGAGTCCTTCAGTTAGATTATCAATAAATATTGGACACGTATTTTTTGCTTTACCAAATCATTAAAATTGGCAAAGATAAAGCGAGTCAAAGTTCGGGAGTCCGAACTCGTGACGTCACTTTAGAGTAAAAAGTGTACTCTAACGTGGCGTCACGCGGAACTTTAACACACGATATCTTCGTATATTTTTGTTTAATTGACAAAAGAAAAAATAATTTGATAATGTACAAGACGGACTAAATAGTTTGTTTTTTTGTCATCTAGCCTTTCCCCACCACCGACTCTCATTCACTTAGTCAAAGATACATTAAACATTTAGATGCAGGATTGATTGGTAATATTATTAATCAGTGCAAAAGCACTTACTACTTGCACAATTGGATTTCTCAGCATAGATCAACGACTCGTCCGTCACGTGAAATTCATACAGCGGGCACGCGCTCAATTGTAGTATTTCAGTGTACAAAGTTAGGTCGTAACTCAGTCGTGTCACAGACGCGACGCGACGTCTGCCGAGGGAAATTGCCGCAAACTTTCGGAAAAACTCCGCTTTTTACTTATGACGGAATAATTTCGGTTTAGTTCTGACAACACTGACGTAAAAAATGTCGCAGAGTTTTCATATGGAATGTTAACCTTTTTTGAGGTTTGAAACGAATTTATGCGCTTTGTTTTCTGTTATTCATATTTGTAGAAATTGTTTGTATTCACTGAATGATTTCTAGTTGGAGAATTTTTGAATTATACAGCGTGTAAGTTTACGTATATTTCGCCTACCGTGGGGCAAAATTCATAAGTATCTACCGACTGATGTACAAATAAAATAATCAAAATCCAAAATTAAAAATATGGGATATTATAGTATGTAGTAGTCCCAAGTTCACCGAGTCGTTTCAATCTTAAGTCCTGATAATACTTATTATAAAAACAAATGTTTGAGGGTATGTTTGTTACATAATGGGGCTATCACACATAAATTCCCTAAACTCTAACTGTGCGGGCTAAAAGGAGTTTTCTTCCGCGGACGCTCAGACTCATTCCACATGAGCTCCCCGCCGTGGTTTTCCCAATGGAGTACAGCACGGGGTTCTTCAAAAAGGGTGTGAAGAGATTCCTGCAGGGTCGGCAACGCGCGAGTGAGATCCCTGGTGTTGCAAGCGTCCATAGGCTACGGTAACCGCTTACCATAAGACGGACCGTATGCTTGTTTGCCACTTAGTGGTATAAAAAAACTCATATACTGACCATAAACAATACATCATTTTGTTGTTACATTTCAGGCACTCAATGGTTTCCTGATGATACTGACGTGCGAGGGAGAAGTGTTCTTCGCTACGCACAGCATCGAGAGTTACTTAGGCTTCCATCAGGTAAGAAATCATCGTTTTTTTAAATTCATTTAGTTTAGGCCATGGTAAGGCACTAAGAGAGAAGCACTCGTGCTGTAGCATGATTAGCCGTTCTTAATCGATCGGCAAAGTTAAGCTACCACCGTCGTGGTCAGTACCTGGATGGGTAACAGCCTAGTGGTATTTCAAATCGAGCGTTTCCGTGTTTCGGAAGGCATATAAAGCCATTCAAGATCATTAAGCTTGTTGGATGCCTCCTAGACGGCTTGAAAAATTCCAACAGTAGGTTGACCACTAGCCTACCGCCACCAATCAGTAGTGGGCACGCGTGGTGGAGTATTGCCCATTCCCTTTCACCCTCATTTTTGAAAGGAGGCCTGTGGTCAGCAGTGGGACATTATGGGCTGATGATGAAGGCATTAAGAACGTTACGTACATATAGTTCAATCTAACACCGGTTTGGAAACTGAAACTGAGAAGACTCCAGCAAGAAACTCAGTAAATCCTTTTTTTTTGTGGATCTTTTATTATTACAGTTATTGTTCTTAATACTAATAAAAACCAGTACTAGAACCAAACCAGTACCAAATTATTGTATTGTCATAGGTCTTGATTAGTGTGCAAAGTTTCTGTTTAATCTGAAGTTTTGAAGTGTTACGTTATAAAGATTCCATTTTGTATGCGATTGACATTTCAAATCGAAATATCACGTGATTTTTAACAATCTCTTATGTCAATCCCATACAAAGGTTGATCGTTTACTATCGATGACGATTGTCGACAACCATATTGTCTAGGGAGGCAGCCCCGACGATCAACCTTTGTATGGGATTGACATAAGAGATTGTTAAAAATCACGTGATATTTCTTCACGGCTCTGGCCTCAAATTCACTACATACTTCACAAAAATGTTCTACTCAACCTATTATATTCTTTATTAACGTACGTGTTTTGTAAGTATCAAAAAAGCGAGAATAAACTGGCAATTTTTATAATTAATTACACATAAAAGCGACCCTATTTCAACGATATAAAGTACATCATTAACTTTATTAATCACTCCTAGAATTTTAATTATTAAGATATTGTGATGGGGGCGTATAAAAATATTAATTAAATGGCGATAAGTGAAGTTGGCTTTAAGTTTTTAAAAGCTACCCTTATCGCTTATCGGTGTCGTTTCGGCAAATGGGAGTACTGTGGGGTATTAGCATACTTTAATTTTAATTTGGGTTCTGTACATACAAATGGTATTATAAATTTGTAGGTATTTGTGTAAAAGTTTTAAGTTCCATTTACTGATTAAAATTATGCAAATTTAAAGATATTTTTAAACGATATCGGTATGACAACAATTGAAATGACAAAACACTTACCTATTTTTACCCGACTGACCCGGAAGGAGGGTTATGTTTTTTGGTCATTACACACGAGGCGGTAGAGTGTAATGATCAATGCTACGACGTTTTTCAAGAAACTGGCGAGGAAAAAAACAGACTTGTATTTTTTGAAGTAGATTTTTTTTATAATAATCAACCACACAATGAGAAAGCCACAAAATATAAAAAATATAAGTTTTTTTCCTCGCAAGTGTGTTGAAAAACGTCGAATAACACGCGTGTGCATTGATCATTACACTCTCGGCTTCCTTATCGCTTAATACCGCCTCGTCTGTAATGACCAACTTTGCACACAATGTATCACGCACAGACTACGGAGGACATATTCTTGCTAACAAAAAACTGTGTCTATGGAGTCGACCACCTTTCACGCACACCTTAGTTGGCTATTCCGCGGGAAATTAGACTCTGTCGCCGTTTACACACAGTCGATTACTCGCGCTCAACTAATGTGTGAATGTGTGCGTGCCGGCTCGTACGTACAGCGTGGTGGCCGACTCGAGTGACACAGTTTTTTGTTAGCGAGAATATATCCTACTTTTTTTAATATCTGTGGTCTCACGATTATTGTAAGAAAAACCTTATACGTTAGGAACCAAGGAAAGCTAAAATCGTCACAGAAAGGCGCATACATTAAACTCGCTCGTTAATAAATGCCCTCCGCATTACAGCTAATAAAGTCCACAATGAAATATTGCTATCAGAAGGTAAAAACCCCAATTTTTGGCTCAAATCCCGTCCCCCCGGCTATAAAACTTTCATTCGGGGCGTATAAATTTTATTCGTTACCCCCCTGTTCGAAATTCGAATGGCCTTTGTTTTGTTTATGCTCAAAGCAACCGGGTAATTCGGTTACCTGAGTAACATTCGTGGACAAAGATTACGATAATGTAGAGGGAATATGTATTAGTTTTGATTTGTGGACTGGTTTGTTTTTTTTATTTCGATTTTTAGATCCAAGATATTGTATATCCATTTCTCAATATTTAATTTCTTTTTGCTTAATTATTATAAAACAGTACTGAGACAAAAAAAACTTGTTCACGCTTGCTACAAGCATAAACAGCTTACGTTTATCTTACGTAAATAAATAATTTAACCTACATTAAGTTTGATACTTGTTTACACACTTTATCTAACTTTCCTAATTTCTACGTTTTTTTTCTAAATTACACATCTACTACATCAAAATCAAAATGTAATTTATTCAGTTTAGGCCCTAGTAAGGCACTTATGAACGTTACATACAGTTGAATTTACCACCGGTTCGGAATACACTTAAACTGAGAAGACTCCGGCAAGAAACATTTTTTTTTAGTTGTGGAAGATCTTTTCATATTACAGCTTTTTTTTCAAATACTTATACAATATACAATTATACTATAATATAAAATATATTATTATATTCAATATATATACCTACGTCTCCATCTCAAACTCCATACTCTATGACTGCCAAATGCTCACAAGGGGTGGGTCGCGATTAAAACAAATCGATTTATAAATCATTAAATCGGTCCCGGTAGTCGCGAGTTCCTGACAGCGCCACGTGCCATCCAGCCAGTATCATCGGTTGACTCACCGCTGATGCGATTAATATCGATGTCATTCCGAAATTTGGTTATTTAATCGATTATTGCTACGTTGTCTTGATATTTGAGAGACATGATATTGTGCAATGGCTTTTTACTGATTTAAATAATGACAAATTTGAAGTATGTTGGATTTTTTTTGTCACGTAAATTCTCTTTGGTATATTAGAAATATCGACGTCCTTTGGGACATAAGAGATTATAAGTAGAAGTTTACAGTTTTCCGACGTTAAAGTAATCCAGCTCTTAAAACAAATGGATAACAGAACTCAAAAGAACTAAATTCCTTTGAGTTAATTTGATATTAGATTAATTTGTATAACATAATGCATAAATCAGAACAATAGGAGAAAATATTTTCTATAGAGCACATAAGAAAAGTGTTAATGGTAAAATTTTCTAATTGAAAAAGATCTAGAGAAGTCGAGAAGTCTAATTCTAAGGATACAATTATATAAAAGAATACACAACACAGTAGTGGAAAAATAAGTCGTGAGGCATCCACCAATATAAGAGCCAAGTTACTGAGATGATTTCATTAGAAACCTATTTGTGACAATTAGGTTTTCAAAGATTTAAACTATGAATTTTTACCCTCTTATTACATGAGATGGTTTAAGACAAGTCTGGTAAAAGCCAGGTTTAAAATATATCCGTCAGTTTCTATTCTTAAAACCTGGATTTTATAAAACTTGCATTGAACCATATCTTGTTGTAAGGAGGTAAAAATTGCATGTCCCAAATACATTCGCTTGAAAAATACGCTTTCTAAATCACTTTTCAACTTAGAAGCTAGTATAATAATTACCAGCAGTTGTACCAACGAGGGTTGTGTCCTTAGATCGACTCAAAGCGCACCAGCTTTGGTATTCTGAAACGTTTTTGACAGCAACCGACGACGACTCCGTTGTGACGGTTAGTCCGGGAGGTAGCGTTGCAAACACAAAAGTCATAGTAAGCCGGCTGACGTTGAAATGTATAGTTGATCTTATAAGACTAATAAGTGAACCGACCGTCTGCTCAAGTAAGTGCTCAAGTCTTCTACATCCGTCATCAGCCACTCCCAGTAAAAAAAAAGACATAGTACGCCGGCTCAAACTTGTTTCATAAGTATTTGACATAATACTGAGCTGAAAAAAATCGTCTGCTGCATGGTGGAGGGGGGAACACGCGTCAGCAGCTCGCATGAATTTGTAAAAAAAAAAGTTTACCCCTGCCGTATCCTTCCAATCCTAAACCCACCGCGGGTGCATCGCTGATGCGTGGTTCACATATTAGTCATTCAAGATCTATTGAAAAAGATGGCCATCGATCGGCGTATTAATACTACCTAAAATGCATTAGTACCTCCCGGACTATTGCATATCGAAACAATTGAATACTTGAATAGGTCAAAAGAATTAAAATGGGCTGGAAGGTGTATTGTAAACATCAACTGCGCTCTGCGAGTGGATTTCATTTATTTTAATGATCTGAGTCGTAATCTCAAGCTAAGCAAACTTATGATATGGAAACTAGATAAAGGCTAATTTTATTTCATATTTTAGTAAAACTTTAATGTACTGAATATACCAATTTTAAAGGTTTAATATGAAGGCTATTCATTGGTTTAACTTTATCTTAATATTACGACTTAAACTTCACAAAAAGAAAGCTAGATATAGCGCCCATATTTTGAAAATATTGAAACAATTAACATTTTTTCACGAATAATGTTTAATAACATACTCGTATGTAAGTACATACTACTAAATTGACGAGGTATTTTTTTATAAGGAATAATAAAAATAAGCCAGATATCAAAGACTTCTATATAGAATTTGGAAGAATTTTAGCATTTCCAGTAAATAAAAATGCATTGACTTTGTAGTGCTGTGCACAATTTAATCAATGTTTATTTCAACAAGAATAGTTTAAGAATTACTCGCCAAAAGTCTCAACTGTTGAGCTTGACGACGTTTTTCCAAGATATCTTCATCATTGGCTGATTTAAGGATGCCCATAATATGACTTATCCGAGCTGCAGATATCTGAAATATGTATACCAACTCTGTAACCACTATAAAATTAGTATCATCATCATATTCTGTCACGAGATGTCCTCTGCTGAACTGGCCTTTGTTTTTGACTGATTTCGACAAAGAACAGTCTTGGATTTATAATAAATAATTTGTAATAAAACATACTTACTTCAAATATCATAACATTACACAGAAACTATCATAAATGAAAGTGATCCACAAAGTGACAGGTTTTTTTTTATAATGGATACATAATACGACCTTAATAGGAGCTTCCTAAAATTAAACATTAATTAATTGACCAATTGAAAAATGTAGCACCGCACTACGAATGTATAGAGAATAGACCGCGACGACGGACGTCGTCGTCGTCAGCTGTCAAAAAAGAACAGCTTTGGTATTCTGAAACGTTTTTGACAGCAACCGACGACGACTCCGTTGTGACGGTTAGTCCGGGAGGTAGCGTTGCAAACACAAAAGTCATAGTAAGCCGGCTGACGTTGAAATGTATAGTTGATCTTATATGACTAATAAGTGAACCGACCGTCTGCTCAAGTAAGTGCTCAAGTCTTCTACATCCGTCATCAGCCACTCCCAGTAAAAAAAAAGACATAGTACGCCGGCTCAAACTTGTTTCATAAGTATTTGACATAATACTGAGCTGAAAAAAATCGTCTGCTGCATGGTGGAGGGGGGAACACGCGTCAGCTGCTCGCATGAATTTGTAAAAAAAAAAGTTTACCCCTGCCGTAACCTTCCAATCCTAAACCCACCGCGGGTGCATCGCTGATGCGTGGTTCACATATTAGTCATTCAAGATCTATTGAAAAAGATGGCCATCGATCGGCGTATTAATACTACCTAAAATGCATCAGTACCTCCCGGACTATTGCATGTCGAAACAATTGAATACTTGAATAGGTCAAAAGAATTAAAATGGGCTGGAAGGTGTATTGTAAACATCAACTGCGCTCTGCGAGTGGATTTCATTTATTTTAATGATCTGAGTCGTAATCCCAAGCTAAGCAAACTTATGATATGGAAACTAGATAAAGGCTAATTTTATTTCATATTTTAGTAAAACTTTAATGTACTGAATATACCAATTTTAAAGGTTTAATATGAAGGCTATTAATTGGTTTAACTTTATCTTAATATTACGACTTAAACTTCACAAAAAGAAAGCTAGATATAGCGCCCATCTTTTGAAAATATTGAAACAATTAACATTTTTTCACGAATAATGTTTAATAACATACACGTAAGTAAGTACATACTACTAAATTGACGAGGTATTTTTTTATAAGGAATAATAAAAATAAGCCAGATATCAAAGACTTCTATATAGAATTTGGAAGAATTTTAGCATTTCCAGTAAATAAAAATGCATTGACTTTGTAGTGCTGTGCACAATTTAATCAATGTTTATTTCAACAAGAATAGTTTAAGAATTACTCGCCAAAAGTCTCAACTGTTGAGCTTGACGACGTTTTTCCAAGATATCTTCATCATTGGCTGATTTAAGGATGCCCATAATATGACTTATCCGAGCTGCAGATATCTGAAATATGTATACCAACTCTGTAACCACTATAAAATTAGTATCATCATCATATTCTGTCACGAGATGTCCTCTGCTGAACTGGGCCTTTGTTTTTGACTGATTTCGACAAAGAACAGTCTTGGATTTATAATAAATAATTTGTAATAAACTTACTACTGTACTGTTTGTACTACTTACTTCAAATATCATAACATTACACAGAAACTATCATAAATGAAAGTGATCCACAAAGTGACAGGTTTTTTTTTATAATGGATACATAATACGACCTTAATAGGAGCTTCCTAAAATTAAACATTAATTAATTGACCAATTGAAAAATGTAGCACCGCACTACGAATGTATAGAGAATAGACCGCGACGACGGACGTCGTCGTCGTCAGCTGTCAAAAAAGAACAGAATTGCACTGCAGAATTGCACTACTGGGTGGGCAGCGGTGGGCATCGATCCGTTTTCACACCCAGCTTGCTCGCAAGTTTGGTTTAAAACTTAATGTTTTATTTTCGGGTAACTTTCTATTTAAGAATGAATGAAATAATGCAGTCTTATTTATTTTAATATATTATGGTAATACATTAATATGGTCAACCGACTGATATACTGAAAAGTAAATATTAAGTATATAGAATACATTTAATGCCCTATTATAATACCTACTAGCTGTCCCTCGCGGTTTCAACCACGTTCCCGGGATAAAAAGTCCCTCTATGTCCTTCTCCATACTATAGGCTATCTGCATGCCAAATTTCATGATGATCCGTTGGGTAGTTGAGGCGTGAAGGCGTAACAAACAAACTCATTTTCGCATTTATAATATTATAGTTAGGATTTACGTTGTAGACAAGTCCTACAATAACAGATCAATAAAAAACATGTCGACCGCCAAAAAATTTTCCATATTAGGCTATAAGCAATAATCATACTAACATTATGTATTATCATTATAGTATCTTTAACAATTTTACTTAACTACTTCTAACTAAGTATTTAGGCGGTCGAGACATTTAAGTTTCAATGCATAAGAAATCCAAGCTGAATAAAATAGAAGCGTTTTACCTGAAAATAAAACGCATATTAAATACTTACCTTATTTGAAACCTTATAGAATGAGATAGGCCTTCCTTGTTTTCTGCTTTAGACTTCCTTCTTTGTCTACCCAAATATTGCCGTCTCGCTCGCACATCTCCCCACTATCCACCCAGGCAGAGCGCGAGCTTGAGCCACGCGCGCTATCTCGTCATTGAGTCGAAATACCAGGCAGAACTAAAAATTAAGGTTTCAAATAAGGTAAGTATTTAATATGCGTTTTATTTTCAGGTAAAACGCTTCTATTAAAACTTGACCGTTATTTGAAACCTTATAGAATGAGACGTGTTTGTTATCGCCTGGTGGAAGTGGATGCCAATGTGATTTTATGCTTGTAGCATAAAGTTATTTGTGAAATAGGTAGGTACCTGTGATTTCTCCAGTATAGTTCATATGTGTACAGACTTCTGTGTAAGTCTGAAGGTATCGTGAGAGAATAGGTATCAAAAAATACTAAGATGTGCGAGGTACTGTAATTTTATTTATAAAGTACAAACGAAATATGTAGGTGTAAATGGCTAGAAGCAAGGATCTTAATCAAATCATTGATGAGCATAAAAACATGTATCGTATATGATTTAAAAGCAACATTCAAGTATTTAATTAATCATGCGAAGATAATGTAATCCCTCGATTAGTGGCTTATTATCAGCTATATAGAAATGTCTGAAAGGATTGCAGATCTCTAATGGGCATGTGACCAGATTTAGTGGATCTGAACTGATTATGCCAGCACCAGCGATGAATTATTCTATTTCGCACCCTGTTAAAGATGCAGTTTTGGCTGGTCTTGTCAATAATTGGTGCATTTTGCTGTGTTACGTCTATCGTATAAAAGGTGAATACAATCTGTACACACAGTAACGGATAGCTATATGTTTTGCTATAGTCTATGTACCTACCGACATTATTATTGTCCGACACGTGTAGGTACTTCATATATTATAATCAAAACGTTAATTACATACAGTACATTTTTACTTACATGTGGTATTTTGCTATAATTACCAGCAACATTACTGCATAAACATTAACCAGAAATATAAGTTCTAAAGTCCGATCAAAAGTAACATCATAACATAACTTTGACATGTTCTAAAACTGGAAAGTGAAGTCATGTAGGCACAAGGGTACTTACACAAGGTACAAGGTTGAAAGCAACCTTAACACATTACAAAATTAAGACAACGCTGTGTCTATCTGGATATACATAATTCGTTACTAAAATTTAGATATGTTTCTAAGATTATCAATATATCTCAAAATATGTCCAACCAACACATGAGAACTAAAACTGCATAAATTTGATACCACTGACTTATTCAGCATAATGAACATTCATCTAAGTGTAAAAAGCAAGTAGTTAATAACTTTATTAGAACAGGAGTCATTGTGACAAATGGACTACTTAAGTTCGTTCATTTTATTCAAACAAGCTACGGTTAGAAGCGATTTTTCGACAAAGATGACATGGTTACAACAAGCAATCCAATACTCATATTATAAATAATTCCAGACCATCTTATGGTACCTACTTGGAGGTAGAAAAACCGTCCATGTATCTATCGATAGCTCTGTATTGTGAATGGGACTGTCAAAGCTCTGAGCTTGAGGTCTGCCCTCCGAAATACTATCGAGGAATTACTTACTAAAAGTTTGTTTCGAGCCAATTTAGCTGAGGTAGCAGTTTAGAGATTAAACAAGATAGAGGGTAATGTTATGCTAGGTGGTAATTCCACGAGGAAGAAAACAGGTACTTTTTCTTCGTAAAACATTTATTCATGCTTTAGTCTAAAGACAAAACTTTCAACTAAGTATGTACATTCCATATTATTGTGCAGGCGTATCCGCTGTGTAAGTGCTCCTCTAGCAATAGTTGGTAATCAGTAACAATAGACTAGGATCTAATATATGAAAGAAATTGGAATGTTACATTCATATGACGATGATACGGTTCATCAGATGATTGTCACCCTCATTCCGAACATAGGTGACGTTTAATTTAGATATTGTCATGCTTTCGAGATAGCGAAGAGTTCTTTGTTATTGCAATGCAACATTTTCCTGGATAGACAACCAGCGAACACTTTCCTTAAAACTGTTCGACTGTTTATTGCGCTTACAGGCTTCATCTGATTATAAATTTCAATAGAAAATGAGATTGCGATTGCAGTTGAATCAAAAAAGTATGCTGAATCACTCTTTTAGGATATTACAAAGCTCGATAAGTTCAATAGACCGATTAGCCTCTAAGGTGATTTTGAAAGAAAATCAATAATATTTCTAGTATTCCATTGAACCCCACCCTGCGAGGGTGGGTAAATTTGTCAACATACACTATGTTACACACAACATACACTATGTAAGCCTCTGTAGAACAATATTATTTATTCTTGTTTTAGAATTAAAACAAAGCCTTTGGTAGGCAGGAGAAAGTCATTCAAATAATCGATAATAGGCATTCCTTATTCCCTATATGTTTATTACCCAATTGGTTAATTAAGCAAAAAACTTTTGGCTGAGACCGAAAGGTAGGCAAGTAATCTATGTATAATATAGTTGCCATTATTATTCATAGAATCGTATGTGCGTCGCACACATTTACTAGTGAAAACATGCCTGATCTGAATTTTGCACAACCAGCTGGGGTTGAAATAAATCAGCGATACTTACGGTTAACATTTAATCCGTAATCATACGTTATATTATAATAGGTCAGTGAGATCAAATCAAAATCAAAGTAATTTATTTAGTTTAGGTCCTAATAAGGCACTTATGAACGTTAATTTGTTACATACAGTTGAATTTACCACCGGTTCGGAATACACTTAAACTGAGAACTGAGATCCACCACTTTTTAGCATCAGCAGACAATGTTCAATGGTGCGGGTTTAACTCGATATCTGATACCACAGTACTGAACCGAATGACTTGACATTACCAACGGTTTTTTGGTAAAACAATACGCATTGACCGTGTGTTGTGAATATTATTTTCAGTATATAAACCGGGGGTGCTTAGATGTCATCCTGCTGGTGGAATAGAATTTATTGTCCCGCTTTGAAATTATTAAGTGTCAATCTTTAAGCACCTTGCAAAAAACGAGTATGGCAAGACTCCTGCGAGGGATAAATATATAAGAATAAGTCCGTAAGGGCACCAACCTACAAGTCAAGTACTTAAGAGTACCTAAATTTTGGGTAAATTTTCCAGTTACTTGTCTCTGTGAGATTTGATAATGATGGGAAATATGCGTAGAGGCATATCAGCATAGGACATTGCAAATACATTTTAAAACCAACTATTCCCATGTGAGTGGTTATATTTGAGACTATCCGACAGAACATTTCAAATCACCTGCCCTTGCATGGATTAAATTAGATGGCGATTGTGAGAAGAGGCACAATATTAGGTAAAGTACCCTGCGTTGAGGGTATATATTTCGAGTCCCTTTTCCCTACGAGGCAGGGATAGAGTAAAAATCTGCTTTGAGCCATTTCTAAAGCAGGATCATTTAATTTATAATTGAAAAGCAAAATAGGTTTTCGAACACCACGCTGCCTTTTTAATCCTTTCATTGTTAATGTGCACACACCATCCAAACGTAGTACCCTGCGAGAGTGTATTCTAAGGTCACGCAAAGATTGTATGTATTTTATGCGTGAGGCGCGACATGATGTATTTGAAACCAGACTTGAAGGGTCCATTACAAGTCACCTACCCCTGTAAGAGGTTGATTATGATGGAAAATGTGCGTACGGGCAGAAAATCCAAAATAATACCATGCGAGGGTACATTTAGCCCCTGCAAGCGGTTAATTAATATGGGGAATGTGTGTACAGGTATAACATCCAAGAAATTACCTCACGAGGCTACATTTCAACTCTTCTGCCCCTTCAAGGGTTTGACTATTATTGGTAATGTGCATACGGAGTACTGGCACAACATCCCAAAAGAATACACGCGAGGGTATATTTCAACTCACTTGCCCATGCAAAGGGTTGATTATTACGGGGAATGTGCGTACCGGCCCAACATTCAAGAAAATACTCTGCGCGAGTACGTTCTGGGTCACCTGCCCCTGCGCGGGGTTAATAATAATAGGGAATATGCGTACGGGCACAAGATCTAAGACAATACCCTGCGCGGGTATGATTTGAGTCACTGCCCCTGCGCGGGGCTAATAATAATGGAGAATGTGCGTACGGGCACAACATCCACGAAAATACCCTGCGCGGGTATGTTTTGAGTCACCTGGCCCTGCGCGGGTTGGTGTATGGATCAGCTCAGACTAGCTTGCTAAGCAGGAGCATTTGATCCTTTTTATTAGAGGCAAAAATGTTTAACCTTTTTTAAGCACTGTAACTAGGCTAGCAATAATGGCAGGCGAAATTTCTGGTTAGCGGATCACGATTCCTCATTTGAATAATTTCAGTACAAATAAGTTGTAATAATTCTGATTCACTACATAACACTTTAAATTCTTTTTTATTAACAACCAACACTTCAACTTCTTTCACTTTTCACTTTTAATCACCGCTTCATTGCAAGATCCTCAACAGAGGTTTATTTAAGTAACTAGTAACATACAAGCTAGCACAAAGTTTTTACAGCGGCAAATTTCTTAAAAATATTTAACTATATAATAAATTGATATTTAGACGGCACTGCTAACGTTTTCGACACCTTAAGAGACCTGCGGTCATTATTAATTTTATTATAGATCCGAGAATCAGATATATGAGATATATGAGGCATTTGGATTTACTTGAGGAGCTTATATAGGTACTACTCGACCCAGTGTTACGCTGCCTTTTAGATCATTTTTGCTCAGGGCAGTATCCGTTATCACTATTCGCACGTTGTGATTTATACAGTTAGCACTTGATGTAATTTAAATATTAATGTTCAACTGTGAACAAAACAGGAACTAACCTAGGAAAAACCAAGGATAATAAATTAATAGAAGCAAAATTATCAATAAAAAGTGGGTAGATTAAATAGTTTAAGAATTAGCTGTTCAAAGACATGAACATAAAATATCAAAATTAAATTAAAATATCGAACGGTAACACCGTTAAAATCATTATATTATTATTTTAATAAACTAAGAAGGTACAAAGGTATATAAAATATACAAATAACTTACGAGTGCCTAGGCTAGGCTAGGCACAACCGTCCGTTGCAGAAAACAGGACGCCAATGACGAGATAGCGCGCGTGGCTCAAGCTCGCGCTCTGCCTGGGTGGATAGTGGGGAGATGTGCGAGCGAGACGGCAATATTTGGGTAGACAAAGAAGGAAGTCTAAAGCAGAAAACAAGGAAGGCCTATCTCATTCTATAAGGTTTCAAATAACGGTCAAGTTTTAATGAAGCCTTTTATTAATCATAAATCATCAAAAGCGCAAGAAACGAACCAAAACAAAGATATATCAACAAAACATTCAGCTTGCACCATAGCAACCGCGCTTTACCCCCGAAAATATAGAGAACAAAACCCAATTACCCAACAAATCATCTTTTGACGTTTAATGCCAACGCAATATGTTGGAACTCACAATCCCTACACCCTACAGAACCCCAACGCCTGTCTGTACACCTTACGTTTAGGGTATATTCTTATTCATGTATGAATCATTTACATTTTACATGTCAGTGGTGAAAAGGAGGGGCCCCAATGTTGTGCCTTGTACGACCCCATTGATTATCAATTAGTTTTGTACTAGCATCATATGTTTTTGCTGCATTAACCACACTATTTACACGGCCTTTTGTTGAATGACGTGGTTGATATGAATAAGTATCGATTTTAACTCAATTTGTACTCTATACGTTGTAGTTAAAGTTGTAAATTGCTTTCGATAGGTTCCAGATTAACACGTCTTCGTTATAGATGATTCTTTAATGATCGAGCTTGAATCAATTTAAGGGCTATCTGATGTTTATTGATTAACGGTGTGGTTGTGACTTGCTCTTTTTAGGCATATCATTTATTGAGGGATTATCTTGTTACTTTAACTATATTGAATTACTATCCAAAACGATTCTTTGTTTTAGTTTTGACTTTAAGGGAAAAAAATCCTAAATGTTCTTTCATGTTTATAATAGAACTAAAATTACTTATGTTTGCGACATCGTATCCAAATATCGATAAAATAATGTAAAAAATGTTAAATCCATCATTGAGAATATCTATACGATCATTATACTTACCGATAATATTTACCCTTATGCATCTATATAGCAATATTTGTAATTGTTTATTGTATAGCTTTATAAATGCATCTATAATACTTTCAGTCAGATATAGTCCACCAATCGGTCTACGAGCTGGTACATTCAGAGGATCGAGAGGAGTTGCAGAGGCAGCTACTCTGGAACTCCTTCCTGCCTCCAGAAGTTAGCAACCTTACGCTGCAGGATGTCCTGAGGCCTGAGCGGACGCATCTCTTGGAACGAAGCTTTACTGTTAGATTTAGGTGTTTGTTGGACAATACTTCTGGGTTTTTGGTAAGTCTTCTTTTACCACATTAAACTCTTATTTTGTTTACTTATAATTGCCATTTGTAGTACGGGTCTTGAGAGGAAAACGGTCCCCGACCAAATTATAGATAGACAACTCTTTTTTAATTTTCAGTATATGTAAAAACTTAGAGAATGTATTGTGCAAAAAAAATATTTTACAGATAAGCATTACAAGTAAAGTTATATTTCTTTTTTATTGTATTCCAACATTCTGAAATATTTAATCAAAAAATTATCTTCCAGAGGCTAGATATCCGAGGCCGCATTAAAGTCCTCCATGGTCAAAACAAGAAAACAGAAGAGCCACCTTTAGCTCTGTTCGCAATATGCGCACCCTTCGGCCCACCCAGCTTACTCGAAATACCGCAGAAGGAAGTCATGTTCAAGAGCAAACACAAACTCGACCTCTCTCTAGTCTCTATGGATCAACGGTAAATATTATCATGATGTATAGCTTTGGAGGAATTAGATAAGAATAGGTGTATTTATAATGAGGAAGTAAAAATGGACTGTAAGAACCATTTACAAGTAAGGCAAGATTTAAGGTTTGTTAACTAACCATAAGGGACATACCTAAATATACATGAGAATATTACGTAAATTCTCTAAGCTAAAAAGAATTTAAGAAACCATAGCGCGCAAGCAATTGTTAATAATATTTCTATCAATAAAAACGTGCCGAATAATAAACCGAACAATAACGGATGAACAACGATAATATTTTAAATCCATATGAAATTGATAATCGACAAACATAAAACATGGCGGAACTAACTAACTAATGGGGATTCCACGCTTGGCCTCTACAAAAAAAGATTTTATGGATGCTTAAATCCATCTGGTGGAACCAAAAGAATATACCATATATAAACCTGCAATACTTGTTTTTGATGATTGTGATAATCTGACAAGTTCTAAGAAAATTACTTTATTTCAAAGATCAATAGTAAATCAATCATATAAAAGAAAAAACCTATAATAATAATATCCTGGGACATTCCTCACACACGGTCATCTGATTCCAAACTAAACAGAGCTTGTACTATGGAAACCAGATAACTGATATAATACATATACTACTTTTTGTTTGTAAATACATACTTAATATACATAATTACACCCAGACTCAGGACATACAGACATGTGCATGCACACAAATGCATGTCCTGTGTGGGAATCGAACCCACGACCTGTGGCGCGTAAGTCCAACTGCGGCAACTGGCCCGTCTATGTATCATAACGATGTACATGTAGTAAATTAATGAGACAGAAATTTCTCGTCATATCAAGACACATTCAAACCTTGTCCTTTAAATATAAGATTCTTTAAATTGTACACGAGACATTTTCATGTTTTATATGAATTTTGTTTTGTTTCCAGGGGTAAAATGCTTCTAGGTTATACAGATGCAGAGTTAGCCAACATGGGTGGCTATGATCTTGTGCATTATGATGACTTAGCTTACGTGGCCAGCGCTCATCAAGAATGTGAGTATTTCTTTAAATATTTTCGGAACTTTGCAATCACTCGCATAAGAAAATACTAAAGTCAATAAAATAATACTGTTGGTAGTTGCGTTGCTTCTGTGAACAGAACATAATTATTTCATACATAATTCATCAAAATCAATGGAAGTACTATAAATATTCACTTGACTACATCTATCTCATCTTTTATTTAACTTATGATTCCGAGCAAACTATCTTACTTAATCATTTCTTATTTTTCTTCCAGTATTAAAAACAGGTGCTTCCGGAATGATCGCATACCGCTTCCAAACAAAAGATGGGCAATGGCAGTGGCTGCAGACCTCTTCCAGACTCGTCTATAAGAACTCTAAGCCAGATTTTGTCATCAGCACGCATAGACCGCTCATGTAAGTCAGCTGATGACACGTCATCGCATTTTTCCATTGCAACTAACAACTGTCCTTTCCTATGAAATTAAAGTATCATATAAAGACACACACCAATACTATACTTACATATTTTAGAGATAATATTAAAATCAACCCATTAAATTGAGAACATTTATTACAGGGAAGAAGAAGGCAGAGATCTCCTCGGTAAAAGAACTATGGACTTTAAAGTGAGTTACTTGGACACAGGCCTAACTAGCTTATACTTCTCTGAATCAGAACAGCTATCTGGCTGTGAAACCAGCGTAACCACACCTCCAAGAGCTGCTAGAAGATACAAAACCCAATTACGAGACTTCCTTTCAACTTGTCGGAACAAAAGACGAGCGCCAACAACTCCCGCGCCACCTCCAGTAGACTATTTAGCAGCTGATGCTGTAGCGGCCGCCTATACAAATCTAAATGGAGCATACACAGCTCCTTATGGAGAATACCCCCCTGCCCCAGCATTACACTACGCCCCTCCACCATTAGATGATAGATTTCTAACAGCCGATAACTTATTCCATCAATATAAACCTCTGTCGTATCACTACACTCCATACGCGCCGAATGGCTTCCTAGAACCGGCACCTCCTGGATACGAAGTTGCCCCGACGTACCACAGGCCTCCTTCGAGAGAGTACACATATGTGGATAGTAGTGGAAGGTACATGAGTCCAGTGACGGGGCAGGAAAGAAGGTCACCTAGTGTTGTACCTGGGCCTAGTCCAGGCGGGTCGAGCGGGTCGACGGAGCAGGACAGGATGCAGCAGACTCAGGCTTCGGAGATGCCGCGACAGACGGTCCTCATGTGGGGAGCCGGAGGTACCGCTCAAGAAGTTCCCGTGGAATACTCCCCACCACAGGTTTGGCGCTACCATCCATCGCATTATCACACTGCTGAAGCGACTCAGTGAAGGCCTATGGCTTTATGTTTTGTTTGTGCAATTGTATTTTAAGGTTTGAGGTTTCTATCTGTCTTTCCTATGAACCCTACATTAAAATCCGAGCTTAGCTCTTCAGTACGGAAAATTTCAAGCTCATCTAAATCAGATGGACAGATAGACGTCTTTGTAAATTCTTAGTGAGAATTGGCTGGTTGTTTTTGATCATTATTATTTGTATGATTGACTGAATTTGGAGTTTCTTCAATATTCAAAACTACTTTGTTACCAGATTTTAATTTTCTAATTTTATCCTATTGATACCTCGCTCAGTGGTTTTGTAAGACCGTCAAGTCTTAATCTAGGTCTATTTAGACTTAAACAGGGTCCTTCCATATCGTCTTTGTAGATAAATCTCTTATTGTATATTTATAAAGTTAATTCGAGAATTTTATCCAAATATAATAATTCATAGTCGATTTTTTGTAGTAAATTATGATAATTAATTATTTTCTAACACGCAATGCAATGTTACACATGTTAGTGGTTAGATAATGTAAATATTTTATTTAAAACTAGTATCGAGAGCTTATGCTTTGTGTTCAAATCGTGGATGCTTGGAATATGTTCACTTGTGTAAATTATTATTTTAATGTTGAATGAGTAAAACAAGATCCTCTTGAACAAAGTCATATCTATAAAGTCAAGTTAATCTAAAAGATTTACTTTGCAAAAACTTTTTTCATCAGTAATTCTTTTCTATTTGGGGTAAAAGTTACAGAGTTTTTTATTTTCCATTAAGTTTTACCGTTCAATGTCTCTAGTTTTCAAGATCTAAAAAAAATACATATCATTATAATAAGCACGCATTACGATAACAATTTATATTATCGCACTTATATCTTTTTGTTACTTTCATCGATTAAAGATTCTTTAAAAGATACAATTAGTGAATTCTATACATTGTATTTCCAATATAAAAAGATCTTAAAATAATGTTTGACGAAAAGCAAAAAGTTATGAAGACATAAGCACTGCTTTGTCAGTTGCAAGATCCATGACACTGGTGCATAAATCATAAATCACTTTGAAAACAATTACATATTATAGAAATCTGACTTCAGATTTAACTGGCGACTGAAAAGTGATATGTAATAAAAAGGTAATACAATTATGTACTGGATCAAGACCATCTGGCAAACCTGTAGTCTTATCTGATGATCTGTCTACGCCGCCAGGTGAATCTGATGATAGATTATCAAATGCAGAGCTGATAGTTTACCAGCTAGGTCATATAGATATACACCTCCAGCGTACTTTTATTTTTATTATGTCATGCAATTTGGCCGCTCTAAAATTGAAGTAATTTTAAATTTTGTAGGACTCCTGTGTATTATCAATATTTTTCTTGTCCTTGGATGACCAAAGACGAGCCCAAATTAAATTTGAAAATGCACTAGGCATTCATTTGGAGATATCCGAACAAATCGTTTTTTTATTCTTGCGTAGGTCAAAATCAAGCTGTCTTATTATATTAAGATGATTTAAGCCAAGTCTAGTTAATCCCAAGTTTTAAGATAGTCCCGGGTCATTTTGTTTTATGACGTTAGAAAATGACGGATATAATATTTAAACCCTGGGTTTTGCTAGACTTCCTTTAAACCATCTCACGTAATAAGGGTATATGTTTAATTAAATTTAGACGCTAGGAAAGCTTTTATTTTTTAGAAATCTGCCTTCAGCTGTTAAGTACCTGCGACTCCATTGTGTTATCCTGACTATTTTGGCTGTGTTTGCCCACTAGCTGGTAGATTATCTCCTGTAAGCTTTAGAGAAATTGTGGATGGTGTAACCACGGCACTGATCACCCCACACATTGTAAATACACTTCACGTGCCTTTCCCATAACATTAACCATACTTCCTATTATACAAAGTGGTAGTAAAGGGTATAGAAAATTGGAAGATCACCGACGCAACTCATAAAACTAAACAAATGCCTTTTCTTTAGTAATTGTATCATGGATAGAAAAATCTAGTGCAAAATGCAAAGAGTGTTCAATTTAATGAGTTGTAAGGTCGTCTTTCGATTAATAACACTCTTAAGGATCACTCTGTGTAAATAATTTATAAAAATGTAATTTCGTTGTGCTGCAGTGACCGGCGACGCTGGCTCGGCACTCGTGAGGTGTATTATTATCTTCCGCCGTCAATAGACTTTAAGTAGCATGTAAACTTTGGTTTAATTTACGAATGATATTGACTTTTAAGAAAGTTATAGACGAAATAAGTTGACGGGTCTGAATAATAGATGGCGCTGTTTCATTTCTGAATCGCAGTATGAAAGAAAATTTCAAGTCCCAAACAATTTGTGTATTTTTTTTACTTATTTAAATTTCTAATTAAACTTCAGTAAATTTGAATATCATTCGTAAAAGTAAAAAATAAATCGATAAAAAAGTATCGTCTTCTCATTGTATATTCCAAAATATTTAATAAGTTTATATGGGTCGAATGACACAAATTTTCAATGTATCGAATCTATAATTCTTTATGATTCTTCCATATTTAAGAATTACAAGTCGATTTGTAAATGAAATTTTAATGAGCACTGAATATAAAATTATACTTAATTATTATTTAAACTTTAAATCTTTAGTCAAATAAATAATGTTTAAAATTCATTGAATACTGGAACTATATAATTACGCTCAATTTCAAATACTAGCGAAAAAGCAGTGCAGTTTTTTATTCTATGAAAAGATATCATTTTTTTTTTCATATCTTCCAAGTGTGTTCAGTGTTCATAATGAGTCATGTAAAGAACAGAATTCCTTTAAAATAATATCTGCTCTAATTTATTCATTAAATTGTAAATAAATAATTAGGTTAGACGCTTTTATGTATTATTAAATTAAATTAATCATAATTATTTAAATGAACATATTAAGATAAGATAATAATAATAATTATCCGAACAATTTCTGTATTTATTTTAGCATATCATAATAATGTAATTAAATGAAAATCAAATAAATTTTTCATGCCACTGATTCCTTTAGTTTTAGTTCCATTAATTCACTACCATTGCCATTTACCAACAGCAGGACATAACAAAAAGATTTAATAATATGTTCTAGACGAGAGAATTGGAACTGGACCAACTAACATTGTCCATACCGTAGTATTTATATACTCTGAGTCCATACTATAACTCAGCGCCATCTAGCCGTCATACGGTGAACTTACAACAATTTATGACTACTCATTGTACATTCAACTGCGTGAAGCTGTAGAAACCACAACGTAGATCGTATTAATTCCGCCTTGTTTATAGAGATGGCGTTATAAAGGCAGTTTATATTTTTTTTAAATCACCAGATTTCCAAGAACGGATTTCTTTATTTTTTAGGACATAAGTGTATTAATGATATTTTGATATTGAGTAAATCGCAAAAAGGTTGAATAATTAATACTATCTTACTCCTAGTCCCTCAGTCGCTCAGTTGTCAAAATTCGCGAACGTATCTAATTCATAAAATATTATAGATTGAATAAATAAATTAACGTGACGGAGCTTTATGTACTTCTCCATATACTTTTTTTTTTTTTTTTAATGTTTATAGGCCTGTGTTTGACCGCAATCTCACCATGGTAAGTGATGATGCGGCCGAAGGTGGTAAGCACACAAAGCCTAGAAGGATCTGGCTCTCAAGTGCAGCTATCGGAACACACCGAAAGGTGCTTGGCGACAGATTTTCAACTTGAGGGTGGTAGCCAGCCAGGCGGGTACTACAAAGTATCCTACCACCGTGCTATGGTTTCCTCACGATGTTACAATACATTGCCAATAATCACTCTCCGAAACATGGGTATAGTACAAAGTTTTCTCTTTACGTATTTTTATACATACAGATTTTATGCGTGTTCTCATTACGCACTGGCGATCTATGTCAAAACCAAAGAATTTAAAACGTCCAGAAGGATAGTCGCCTCTATGGGAACACGAAATAAACAAGCCATAATTGACAGTATTTAAAAGTAATAAGTTTAGGTAATTAAAAGTGACGAAATCGCAATACTTACACATGGAAGGTTAGTTTTTTAGTTTTTCCTTGGTTTTTACCCGACTGACCCGGAAGGAGGGTTATGTTTTTCGAGTGTATGTATGTATGTATGTATGCATGTATGTATGTATGTATGCATGTATGTATGTCTATTTCTTTGTGCCGCTCTGCAGCCTAAACGGCTTGATGGATTTAATCATATCAGGTGTCGTTAGATTCGTCTTGACTGGGGGAGTGTCATAGCGTATATTATTTTTATATAGCGCCTAAGAATAAAAACATAGGGGGGGGTATTAAAAATAAAAGTTTTGTTATTATAACAATATGGGTATCAAATGAAAGCTTGTAAATAGACCATTCCATATATGTATATATTGTAATACTTTTATGCTACCATTTTGACGTAAACTGCAAAAAACCACGTTTAATGCAAGGACAGTACTTAGGTACTGAGCCGTTACCATACGTAAACACAGATTTACGATGGTTGTTAGCGTTCCTTTACCGTACCGCTCATTTACTTACTAATACATACAACTTTTTCTGTATAAAACTAAAATGTCTGAAATAAATTAAATTATTAAAAGAAACAAAAAACCCGACTGCGTAAAACATAAATTAACTGAAAAGAGAAAAACAAGCTCTTAAATCTATAGAATTTTGAATATAACTTCAATTTTATAAGGTATTGCAGTCGGGTTTTTTGTTTCTTTTAATTATAATTGTTGTGACAGTATTTCAATATGCTAGTTGGCATTTTTTATTTAATCAGTACAGCGAGATTGACGCGATGACAGCCGTGTGCAGTACGATCTGAGAACGATTTGCTCAGGAGCCCCTCAAGCGGAGTGATATTAAATGTCATGCTTTAGTAAGGCTGACTATCCATCTGGGTAGAGGCACGATGCCCTATGAAAATCTTTGGTCAAAACATGTATTTTATTCTATTTTATTACTATTGAAATAATTTGAAAAAAGAAGGATTTTGATAGTCTTTCATTAACAAGTTTTTTTTTTCCGACTATCTATTGCATAGAGTTTGAATATTATTATCGTGCTCATTTAATTAATTACTATTTTACTAAATTATACTGGTTTTGTTATGTTCTTATATCATAGAGTAAAGTGTCTTTATATATAAAATTCTACTTACTGCACGTGTGTATGTCATTGAACTCCTCCTAAGCGGCTGGACCGATTTGAATGAATTTTTTTGTATGCGTTTGGGTGGCGCCCTGGCCCTAGATTCACAAATCAGCCCGGCGCCATCTGCCGGGCTGATTTGTGAATCTAAACCATCACCATCTGCTGGGCGTAGAATAACTCCCTGGATGGTTTAGATAGGGTAGGGTAGGGTAAATTCCGATATAAGTATACAGAATAAGAGTGCACTGAGATGAAAGGGCAAAGTTCGCAAAAAAGTTACAACAGCTAGAGACCACAGGTCATCAAGGAAAATCCCTTTGGAGTAATAATACCAAGCAATCAAATTCCGCAAGTTGTCTTTGATTTTGGATTGATGAAGAATGCGCAAAATACCTTACGCAGGATAGTAGCATCTGCCTACCAAAAAATCTACAGGTAATCTTTTGATATCTGGTCTGAAATATCTGATATCTCAAAATATCTGAGAAATCGCTAAGTCTCCAGTTTTTCATCAAAATCAGTTTAACAGAGAAAAGCCGTAAAAACGCAACAAACAGACAGATACCCGTCATTGAGCTATTATTACTACGTATAGAGAAGACGCCACACATCACAACTATGTTTCGTTCAAGTGAGGCCATCCGGTCACATATGTTGTTGCAGAACGATCAACGAAATGAGTAAGTGCCATGAAAATCACGGTGTTTGCGAGAAAATTACTCCTAAAAGCGTTCTGATAACGCTTCTCTATGGACAGTGTTTCTACTGTCAGCTTAGACGACTAATTATTGTTTCAGGGCCAAAGAGAACTTTACTTGACTCTAAAAAAATGGGACATAACCTTGCTTATTATAGCTTCTCTATAAGTAGTAATAATAACTCAATGTACCCAGTGCCTTAATCAACTTACTTATTTTTAGAGATACGTATAAAAATCTATCACCATTTAACTATTTATTATTAACAATATATTATATTAATGGATGTTAACACTGTCCAATAAAATTAATAACCAATCTAAATAACGTTTAATTAAAATATGTAATTAATGGCCCTGATTCTGTTGTTCACAACTAAACTAATTTTAATCTCACTATATCTCTTTCTAACAAAGAACATAAGAAAAGGATGTAAGAAATTTAGTCCTGTCAAATTAGTCCAATGCTTGTTTTCAATATAAATTTAGTCGCTATCTATCGTGGTTACGCCTAAATACACGCAAAATAAGACGGCAAAGATTAATTTTACAACTTAAAATATGTTCTATCCTTTTTCAATAATGTTCGTAAGAAAGAGATGAGATGTGACTAAAATAAGTTTAGTGAGATTTTCAATAGAATCGGCACCAATGACTCAATCAATTCAATCTGTAATTAATTTGAAACTGGTTGAAATCACGGAAAGCATTATTATGATTTCACGAAACAAGAAATGCTTGCGATTGGGGACAATCTGACAGTGGTAAGATGTGGTAAGGAATTTGGTATGAACACAATAGCACTCTCATGAGCTGATGTACTGGAACTGAAAGTTTGCTGACAGATTTTCAACTAGAGAGTAATCAGTTTTCAACTGAATAATACTCCCTTTTATACAAATAGTTGAACAAATACAAAATAATCATAACCTAGGATATTTATCACACACGGCCATTTTTAGAGTTCCGTTCCTGAAGTGTGCCAAACGGGACCCTATCAAGCCAGAAAAATATGGCAATATCAGATAAAACAAACTTATGTCTAATCTTTGCGTGGAGATGAGATGGAGATAGCTTGTTTCGCGGAACAAAAATGAACGAAGCGCTTCTTATCTAAATAACTCGTAAAGTATAGAATATTTTAAAAAATCGTTAGTATCAGCCCTAGGTCATATGTTAGTGATATTATTTATCGAAATTTGTCTTAATTAGATTAGCCATGAACGAATAAAACCGAAAATTCATTATTATTAGAGCTAGCTTTGTGATTTTTTTCTATCGAGGAAATTTCATTCCATTATGTTTTTGCTCAGATAGAACCCTCGCGTATATAATGAAAATACCCATATAAAAATATTTTTTCATTTAAATACTATTTACTTGGGTAAATTTCAATTCTAAGATTGTTATTTTGCTTTATACGCACCCTTATGACTCCGCTGTCCATCCGTCCGTCCATCCGTCCGTCCGTCCGTCCGTCCGTCCGTCTGTGTGTCAGTGGGCTGTATCTCATGAACGGGACACACACACCAATACCTTGGCAACATACTTTCAACTCGAGGGTGGTAGCCAGCCAAGTGGGTACTACAAAGTACCTTAACACCTATAATATGGTTTCATCACAATATTTTCCTTTTTGTTTATCTAAAAAAAATCCAAAGAATAGCTGGGATGTCGGAATTTTAGTGTATTAGTGTAGTGTGAACCCATGACCTGTGAATGGTGGGATTAGAGAAACTTACAAACCAGGCCACTGGTCAGTTAAATTTCAAATTAATCATATTTAAATTACTTTCATGTTTGTGGGTCATTTTTTATAACAATAATAACGCAGACGCTCAGATTGTGGAATGAGCTCCCCGCCGTGGTTTTCCCAATGTAGTACAGCATGGGGTTCTTCAAAAAGGGTGTGAAGAGATTTCTGCAGGGTCGGCAACGCGCGAGTAACACCCTGGTGTTGCAAGCGCCCATAGGCTACAGTAACCGCTTACCATCAGGCGGACCGTATGCTTGTTTGCTGCCTAAAAAAATAAGGCTAAACAGATACCCAATGGTGTTAGTAATAGGTATCTTAAACGTAATATGAATTTGTTTTCGTCCTCTTGTAAACCTTATTTGCTATGATGTAGAGAATTTCTATTATATAAAAATTGTGTGGGCCACACAATTTTTTAGGGGTTGTATTTTGAAATAGGTATATTTTATATATTTGAAATAGGTATGGTATACCTACTGTGTGCTTAATTTAAATTTTCTCGACTGTGTAATTTGACCTGTGTCCATCTGTCAACCAGACAGTTTTTCCATTCGGTGCGTCTACGCTGCGCGAATCAAGCACGAGTCAAACCTCTCTACGTTCGTCGCTCGCGATGTCAAGTGTGGACGTAGAACGAGCCCACAACACGAGCGCGATGCAAATCCCTGTGTTCGTCAAAAAACTGACAATTGGCTGAGCGCAGTCGCGCGAGACGAATGCTCGATTGAGACTCGCAAATCCGTGTACGCTACACGAATTCTTGCTCCAGTTGTGCCTGGCTCGTGTTCAGTTCACGTAGCATAGACGCACCATAGATAAAAGAAGAAGAAGTAACAAGTATTCAACTGTTTATTGCCAGCTCTTTCAGTAAAAGCAACCTGAAAATGTAAGAGTCAGGCAATCCATAAGTCAAAGTCAAGACTCAAAATAAAACTGTTTTATTACAAATTATAAACATAAAAAATAGCATACATTGTACACAATTATAACAACTAATAACAATATAGAACACACAAACAATCATACAAATTGTCAATCAGCTATTGTTTATAAAGATATATAAATAAACAAAATGAATGTGAGAGCGGGTGACGCGTGCTTTGATTAGATTTATTAATTTTATATAGAGTTGTTAGATACCCCTCGAAATATCTTATCTGATATTATAAGAAGTTAAAACTTTGTATATATTTCTCAAACAATTCTTTTTAGAAAGAGATATCAAACAGAAGCATAAAATGGAAAATACTCTGTAAAAAACTATACACAAGCTGTGTATATTCCAAAATAAAATACACCTAAATATTTTTTTGTTTATTTGCCCCGATGGTTCTCGCGAGGGACGCGCATCCTATTAGGTATAACAATTGATGTCATTGTTATATTTTTAACCGCAAGCCAAGTGATTAAAATGTTTACGATTAAATATTCTGTCAAATGCAGTAGGTACGATTTGTATACTTGTACACACGGCTACAGATCAAGCTATACATTTCCAGTATAAGCTGATCTCGCATTGTATAGGATTTCCGTACAATGAGAGGTCAGCTTATATTGGAAATGTATAGCTTGATCTGTAGCCGTATGTACTGGCAGTTTGTTAACATTGCCATTTCATTTTAATGTACCGTAACGTAACACAATTTTAAAGACAACTGACAGACTCAACGTCAAAGGAATTAAGGAGATAATCAGAGAATAACATAGATTCCAATTTGTATTCAGTTAAACATATACCCCCTTATTCATAATAAAGTTATCAAACGTTGATTAGCTTAAATTCCGAAGTCTTTATCTGACAGGTGACATTTGGTGATCGAAAGAGTGAGACGGGGCACAAGATTACACTGATTTAGTTAAAAAGCGATTATGAATAAGGGGAATAGACTACATAAAACCTTTACCACAGTTACATAAAACTCAAAATCAAAATCAAAAAGTCATTTATACAGTTTAGGACCTAGTAAGACACTTATGAACGATAAATTGGTACATACAGTTGAATTTACCACCGGTTCGGAATACACTTAAACTGAGAAGACTCCGGCAAGAAAGTCAGGAAGGCTTTTTTTTTTTGTGGAAGATCTTTTAGTATTACAGCTTTTTTCCAAATACTTATATAATATCTAGATTATTATTATGCTTATGCATACAATTGTCACTTAGCCAGGGGGATGCAAGTGCAAAGAGAAACTACTACAACCATACATTCTTGTCTTCCACGTGATGAGCCACCTTATAGTAGGCTTTGTTAATTAACTTCTGCTCCAAACATAATCGGTATCATAAACATTACACACAAGTCACAAAAATCTGTGGTCTTCCCATCACATATTTAC
This sequence comes from Polyploca ridens, assembly GCA_951394255.1. Lineage (NCBI taxonomy): Eukaryota > Metazoa > Arthropoda > Insecta > Lepidoptera > Drepanidae > Polyploca > Polyploca ridens. Next base: position 1,963,803 of record OX596264.1, on the reverse strand, counting down.
AAAATACTAAATCAATTAGAAAGTGGTAACATCATCTCTACATAGTGCCGTCACAGTTTGCTGAACCTCAGTAATCTTATAGCTCAGCACGCACTATCCAGCTAGCTTTCGAGTTGATCACACGTTCAAAACATATAACATTATATTTAAAAAAAAAGAACTCAGTGAAGTGACGATGCAGTTCATGGACACGCTCTGTTACATATTTTTGACGGTAAGTTTGTTATACTTTTGATTACATTTTTATTAATTTTTTATTGAGGTCGTTTTCGATTTTTGAAAATGGAACTTGGTTACGGAGAACCTTATTTTTTATAATTTGGGTACAGTTATTTTTTACCACCTGAGGGCCAACCACAAGCTCTTAAAACAATATTATTACAAGATTATTTGATTTTTGTCCCTCTTTGACATCCGGCGTCAAAACAGGACAAAAGACAAATAAGGTTATTTTAACCTTGTTTTAAGAGCTTGTGGTAGGCCCCCTTAACTAAGAAAATTCAAAAAAAGAATAATAAAATAGGCCTAAAATGTATTTTTTGTTTTTGAATTATGCGAAGTTCAAGTATCAAAAGCTTTCATTGACTTCAAACAAATAACATATATTGTAACAATTTTTGATTTGATATTCTATTTGATAAACGACATAACTTCGAATTTGCGACGGTTTTTAAGGATGGTTTAAAGCAAAACCCAAGATTTAAATATATTCGTCTCTTTCTAACGTCATATAACATAAAAAGCCATGACCTTATCATTAATTCGGATTTCATAGAATGAAACTATTTCTCAAGTATATACCTACTGCTACAGGAACACGCTCGTAGATCCTTAGTAATGGTAACCAGCTAGGTACCTACTACAATAATTACCATCAAGCTATGGTTTCCTTAAGATGCTTTAAGGTGATGATAGCTTTGGTAGTGACGTTGATGTAGAGACGAAGGTCCCAGGTTCGAATCCTACAATGAGCTTGAGCTTTCGGTGAAGGAATATATCGTGAGGAAACCATAAGGTACTTTACCCACCTGGGGGCCAGCCACAAGCTCTTAAAGTAATATTATTATAAACCTTATTTGTCTTTTGTCCTGTTTTGACGTCAAAGAAGGACAAAAGACAATGTTGGAATTTTTCAAGCCGCCTCGGAGGCATCCAAATAGCTTAACGACTATCAAAATTAAGTGATAACCGGGACCAACGGCTTTTCGTGCCTTCCGAAGCACGGAAACGCTCGATTTGAAATACCACTAGGCGGTCACCCATCCAGGTACCGACCACGACGGTGGTAGCTTAACTTTGCTGATCGATTAAGAACGGCTAATCATGCTACACCAGAAGCGCTTCAAACCTCTGTTAATTTATCCTAAATATTTATTTGCGAAATGTATAGTGACATTATGTACAAATCTTGCGGAAAAATACAATTACTAGCTGTCCCCCGCGGTTTTACCCGCGTTCCAGGGATAAAAAGTAGCCTACGTCCTCCATACCATAGGCTACCTGCATGCCAAATTTCATGATGATCCGTTGAGTACATCAAAACTCACTTTCGCATTTATAATATTAAGTTAGGATATGATTAGAATAGTTAGGATTAGAATTAGGATTAGGATTGGAATTGTCTTTTGGAACATCTGCTTCAAACCACACCCAAATTACTAGTAATTGTATACAAACCTATTTTGGAGTCAGTTTTATTTCAAATTTTTATCAATCTTACGAGTAACATCAAAAGGGAAAGAGTTTGAGAGAATTGTAAATGTAAGTGGGCTAAGTACATTCAAGCACACAAAGTAATTACCGAATTAGTTTGCATTATACTCGAAGGTAAAATAATAACGGTATTTAATGAGGTGCTGTGAAAGTTGTAACGTATTATTTATCTACACAACCGTGACCTTGGTAAGTAAAAATAGTATACAGTGTTAGAAGTAGGTGGTGGCCTACCATTACCTTTAGGTACCTAAACTGCCTTTTTCCGTAGGGTTCCGTACCCGAAGGGTGCCAAATGGGACCCGATTACTAAGACTCCGCTGTCCGTCCGTCCGTCCATCCGTCTGTATCTCATGAACGGAGCTGAAATTTTCAGAGAATATGTATTTCTGTTGCAAATAATAAAATGAAATATAATTTAAAATAAAGGGGGCGCTCATACAAGAAACTATTTTCTTGGGTTTTTTTTTTTTTCAAAGCAATGTTGATTTAGTTAATAGTGTACGGATCCCTCCGTGTGCGAGTCCAACTCTCACTTGGGCAGTTTTTTAAACAAATATCCTCAGACATACTTTATACACGGCTATCTGATCCCAAATTAAACAGAGCTTGTACTATGAAAACCAGATAACTGACATATAATACCTACTACATACCTAATATACTACCTTTTGTTAGTATATACATATTTAATATACATAAATTACACCCAGCCTCGGACAGTTCATGCACACAAATCTCCTCACTCACTCCTGAGTGGAAATCAAATCTTAACCAACCACGCCATCCGTCAACCAGGCCCGTCAATTTTCATACAACTAAGTCTAAACAAGCGTAGGCCTGCCTGATGGTAAGCGGTTACCGTAGCCGTATGTTTACATTCTAACACTCATTGAGAACATTTCGTTCTGGATAAGTTGAATGACAAGAGTTGGTTGTATGCCTTGCTCACTTTAGTAGGTACACATTCATCAAAACTCATAATATTAATAAATCATCCAATTTTGACGCCGACTGTCCCTCCTAAAGTTTTTAAACCAAAACTCATAAAAATGTGATATATTAAAAATTCGTGTCACTTTTTAAATTCAAAGATCGGCGTTGATTCGTGGAACCTGTTTTGTAAACCCCAAGTTGAAAGTTTATACTCGTTTCGATAGAGTTAATTGTAAAATTTCACTTTTCAAATATTACCAAATAGTTGTCTTTATGAGCTGAGAAGCAGTATAAAGTAATGGAATCACGTGGACTGTGTCTTACTTTCTTGTTATGGACAAGCATGGCAACAATAAAAACAGCTTTATAATTATTCTCATAGTGATTTTTGAGAGAGGTCTTTTAGGAGTACATTGACGGGCCAGTTGGCGCAGTTGGTTAAGACTTCACATATCGCACCGCAGGTCATGGGTTCGATTCCCGCACAGAACATACATTTGTGTGCATGAACATGTCTGTATGTCCTGAGTCTGGGTGTAATTATGTATATTAAGTATGTATTTACAAACAAAAAAGTAGTATATGTATTATATCAGTGATCTGGTTTCCATAGTACAAGCTCTGCTTAGTTTGGGATCAGATGACCGTGTGTGAGGAGTGTCCCAGGATATTTATTTATTTTATTGCGTTTATTCGCTCGACTGGGTACCTCCACCTTACAGAATACTGCAGTCAGATAACTTTATGTTGTGTTCCTGCGCGTGAGTAAGGTCGCCAGAGCTCATTGGGGAGGAGGGATGAGTCGATAATGCGTAAGTGATGCCTCCGGTGTTGCAAGCGTCCATATAGCTACGGTAACCGCTTTCCATCAGGCGAACTGTATTCGTGTTTACCGAATCGTCTTATAAATAAAAGTGACAACGTGCTAAGCTTGCCTATTTAAAAATAGTAGTGATAGGAAAAATTTAATAAATTTAAGTTTGTTTTTGAAAAGAGTAATTGCTGAGTTTATTGCCGGCTCTTCTCAGCAAAATCAACCTTCCGAACCGTGCATTAGAGTATTAGAGTTTGACTATTCATAAGTGCCTGTGAAGGCACTTATGAATAAATAATTTCATTTCATTATTTCATTTCATTTCATTTCATTTCATTTCATTTCATTTCATTTCATTTCATTTCATTTCATTTCATTTCATTTCATTTCATTTCATTTCATTTCATTTCATTTCATTTCATTTCATTTCATTTCATTTCTCTTGACAAATTTTTATAGCACAAAGAATATCATCAGCTTTTTTCAATCCACTGCCAGACAATGCCTGTCTCAGAGCACGCCATACTCCTTCCAGTTTCTTGATGTCTGCAGGCAAGTCTGGTCACCGTTTTGAGTTCGTCAGTTGATAGGACATTCTATATTATGCTTGTCAAGACCAACCACTATAAGAGTCGTCTGCTCCATCGATCGGTCTTTGACAGGCGTGACCGGCCCATTGCCACTTCAATTTGCTTGTTGACCTCATGACCGATTCTATCATCTATATTCTATCCATCTCATTACATAGAGTAGCTTATTTTTTAAGTTTGATGGTGATAGCGTCAAATATCATGACTATGTTACAATTAACTTGACCAACTGACAACTGACCAACTCTTTCTTACAGAATACAGGAGCCAAATAACTTTCATGTGTTCCTGCGCGTAACTTAGCCAGAGCTTTTTGGGGAAGGGGGAAAGATCGTCTTCGTGTGTTGAAAGCGTCCATATAGCTACGGTAACCGCTTACCATCAGGCGGACCATATGCTTGTTTACAGACTTTGTCGTATTAAAAACTTGAATAAAGAAAAAGTATGCAGCCAGCACTTGAGGGTCAGATTCCGTCTATGCTCTCTATAACACACCATAACACCTTCGGCCACATCACCACCATGGTGCGATGATGGTCCAAAGTTACTTATAGAAAAGGCATTAGAGAAACGTTAGCTATAATATAAATCACATTAATCCGATGGAGAGTGTAGCTAAATTGGAAAACCAGTCCACTTATGTGAAGACACGGACACCATTAACATTAAAGATCTATATGCAGCCATAAAAATTAAATTAAGAATTTGCTCACATAATAGAGTGTATTCTTTTTATTACCGACGAATGGTCTTTTCTAAGCTTAATATAAGCTTATGTTATTAGTCAGCAAGTAGAGGTGTGTAACTCAGCTCTGAATCAGCTCAAATGGGTTTGAGCCGTAGAGCTAAAGCTCAACAACAAAATGACTAGCTCACAGCTCAATCGGGGTCATATTGTACTGTGACACCCTCCACAGATTAGTCTTGTGATTCTAATCTACGAATTATTGTTTCTTCTAAAACATTTAAATAATAATGTATCAATCGAATTCAATAAATAAATATAAAATATTTAACATAAATAAATAATATACATTGACTTAAATGATAGCAACTCTAAAGTATGAAAAGAGTCGCGGCAGCTCAGTCGGCTCAATTCGACGTGCGGCTCGCATAGACCGCGCACGCATATCGCTAGAACTATAGGTAGGTAAAAATTGAGCTGATCTGCGAGCTGATTCATTGAACCGGCTCACACTTGAGCTGTGAGCTATTATGCAGCTCGAGTATTTTTGATGAGTTACACACCTCTATCAGCAAGCAATTCAAATAGCTAATGTCTCGACAGTAGAAGGTAAAATATATTGTACGGTACTGGCACGCACAAAGAATCACGGCGAGATTTGTACAAAAATATAAAGATTTTTAGAGACGTTTAAATGACGATATTATTGATCTTTGGTGCCTAAGGAATAACTTGAGGCTTTTAAAATATTTTTAGATCCCCGGTATAAAAATGCGACATTCTATGAATTTGTATGCCATGCCGGCGAATCGCGACCAAAACCATGTTATTGTTATGTTTTGCGGGGTTTATAAATTATTTCAAGTATATTAATATGTTGCGGGCAAAGATTTTCATAGGGCATCGTGCCTCTACCCAGATGGATAGTCAGCCTTACTAAAGCATGACATTTAATATCACTCCGCTTGAGGGGCTCCTGAGCAAATCGCACTCAGTTCGTACTGCGCACGGCTGTCATCGCGTCATACTCGCTGTACTGATTAAATAAAAAATGCCAACTAGCATATTGAAATACTGTCACAACACTTATAAAAACCAAGGAAAAACTAAAAAACTAACCTTCCATGTGTAAGTATTGCGATTTCGTCACTATTAATTACCTAAACTTATTACTTTTAAATACTGTCAATTATGGCTTGTTTATTTCGTGTTCCCATAGAGGCGACTATCCTTCTGGACGTTTTAAATTCTTTGGTTGCGGGTAATGTAAACTCACCATTGGAAGTGATTCAAAACTCTCTAAAATGTTAAATTTTTTTGTACAAATCAATGTATGAATCTCGCCATGACTCTTTTCTTCACAATTTATTTGAGCTCCCAGCTCCTCCCAAACTTATAACAGTGTTTTACTCTATCTTTTAAACTTGTAATAAGACGGTCTTACTAAAATTTGGATGAAAGTCACATAGGTTTATTATACTGAGGACATAATGTAGTTTGTTTATTTTTTATTTCATTTATTATCTTTATAATATTGATGTCTGAAAAAAAGGACAAGTGCGAGTTGAACTCGCGTGGAGAGGGTTTCGTACAAACTTAACATTGTAGTTGAAAAACATGTTCTCCCATTTATTCCGACTGCAAATGTAAGTTTGTACGCACATTATTGACAGATCTACCATGTTGTTTGAACCTCATAAACTTCTTAAAGGTTTTGTAATCTATAAGTAAAGAACTACCACCAGGTGGACCCACGACCTGGTCAGAGTCGCTGGGCACCGCTGGATGCAAGCGGCCTAAAACCGTTCGAAGTGGAAGTCAATGGGGGAGGCCTATGTTCAGCAGTGGACATCCATAGGCTGATATGAAGTAAAGAACTATATACTTACTGCATTTTTTTCAAAAATTTGGGCCCAATTTTCATCAATATCCATTTCTTAAATAATTTAAAAAATATATAAATTAAATTGTAAAAAAAAAATTAGATCTCAATTAGCCCTTTCATTCGATATGTCACACGGTACAGTTTTCAAAACTTTTTTTTTATTTCCAATTTTTGCCCCAAAAGGGACCATATTACAAATTCATTTATTTACGATACACGTCCGTGTTTGACTCACTGAAATTCATATGTGTACCTTTCAAATTAATCGGTCCAGTGGATTCGAAGCAAATCGGCTGCAACAGACGGACAGATATACACACGACATCCTATAACGGTTCCTTTTTTTCCTTTTGAGGTATAGAACCCTAAAAACATAGAAACCCACCCCTCCGTGACCAGCAACACTTACATTTAGATAATAGTTCTCTGGTCTACCTACCAACATATCTTCACGCCATTTCCTACGCGACTCAGCCAGAACGGACATTTTATTGCCTATTTATCTGACTGCTTATCCATAAATAATAAGTCATTCGTGGATATTGAAGATTTATTCATCATGTTTTGAATTGCCATGGAATGTGATCGTGACTAATATTTTTCCGCAAAGTGACATAGCTTAGCTCTTTCACTTCGCATCGGAACAACAGTGATTTATTAAAACTTTCTCACTGTTTTCCTTCGCGTTGTAGGATCAGAGAGAACAACGTCGCAGAATTCCATGTACCATTAATTTTTTAAGCCTAATCATAGCTCGAGATTGTACTAGAGCAGGGATGGCAAACCTTTATTGGTGAACGTCCCAAATTTTATATATAAAAAAATATGTGGCCTTGATGTGCCGTCAAAGAATCTTAACTGACTTTGGAATCGTGACTTTAGACAAAAATAAAGATGCTTTTAACTTAATAGAATAGTCTTTACTTTTAATTTGAAATTGGTACAGCAATATTTAATGGTTACTATTCATTTCAATATTTATTTATTTGTTTTGTCATCAAACTGTCTCTGTCGTGCAATCTTTCGTTCAGGCATTGATAAAAAAACATTGGACCCATACACATTATATTTTCTAAGAGCACACATAAATTCGTTAAATTATTGGCGTGCCCGAATTATTTTGTCTCATGGCAAAATAATCGCTGGCACACAAAATATAGGGTGACTGGTAATTAGTAAACGATACTTAGACTGTACTCATGATAACAAACAACTTTCCCAAAGAAACAATAGAGATAAATAACTAAATTAAATAAAAGCTGATGGTGTATTCTTATTCTTGTTAGGTATTAAATATTATGGGCTCATGTGCTAAGTAATTTTAAAAAAATACTTTATGAAAATTGTTTGTTATCATGAGTACAATCATGTGTCTAAGTATCGTTTACTAATTACCAGTCACCCTATATATCCTTATAGTGTTAATCACCATAATAGCCATAAAAATATAGTTAAGCCTGAATAAGTCAGTAAAATTTTAATAAAACCTATATCCCACGATCTTTGACATGTGGTCAAAAGTGGGTCAAACTGTCAATGTCATTGGAGATCATGTGTGACCGCCTTTATTTTCACTGACCGTAACTTTATACAGAGAATGTAACATTATCATGTCTATCAAAGAAATTGTAAGCGAAATTCTAAGTCTATGGTCTCTATTTATTTAGCTATGTAGTACAGCTTCTACCCTGCAGCTTTACCAAGGGTTCTTTATCTTTTTACCCGACTGACCCGGAAGGAGGGTTATGTTTTTCGAGTGTATGTATGTATGTATGTATGTATGTATGTATGTATGTATGTATGTCTATTTCTTTGTGCCGCTCTGCAGCCTAAACGGCTTGATGGATTTAAGCATATGAGGTGTCGTTAGATTTGTCTTGACTGGGGGAGTGTCATAGGGTATATTACTTTTATATGGCGCCTAAGAATAAATAAATAGGGGGGGTATTAAAAATAAAAGTTTCGTTATTATCACAATATGGGTATCAAATTAAAGCTTGTAAATAGACCATTCCATATATGTATATATTGTAATACTTTTATGCTACAATTTTGACGTAAACTGCAAAAAACTACGTTTAATGCAAGGACAGTAGGTACTGACTGAGCCGTTACCATACGTAAATCACAGAGTTGCGATGGTTGTTAGCGTTCCTTTACCGTACCGCTCATTAACTTACTAATACATACAACTCTTTCTGTATAAAACTAAAAAGTCTGAAATAAATTAAATTATTAAATGAAACAAAAAACCCGACTGCGTAAAACATAAATTAACTGAAAAGAGCAAAACAAGCTCTTAAATCTATAGAATTTTGAATATAACTTGAATTGTATAAGGTATTGCAGTCGGGGATAAACAAATATTACAAAAAATACATAGTTATTAGTTGTCCCCGATTGCAATAGGTACCTTATAAAATTCAAGTTATATTCAAAATTCTATAGATTTAAGAGCTTGTTTTGCTCTTTTCAGTTAATTTATGTTTTACGCAGTCGGGTTTTTTGTTTCTTTTAATAATTTAATTTATTTTCTATGTATAGTTTGCCTGTATTTGACCGCAATCTCACCATGGTAAGTGATGATTTAGCCGAAGGTGGTAAGCATACAAAACCTAGAATGAACTGGAAGAGCAGCTGTCGGAACACACTGATACGTGTTTGGTGACAGATTTTCAACTTGATGGTGGAAGCCAGGTGGGTACTACAAAGTACCCTACCACTGTCCTATGGTTTGCTCACGATGTTTTTCTTCATTGAAAGCTCAAGCTCATTGTAGGATTCGAACCTGGAACCCCCTGGACCTTCATCTCGGCATCCGACGTAACTACCACGTAACTACCACTAAGTTATAATCGCCTAAAAAAATATTTATAAATCTAAGTATTTACCCTCAATATCTATTTATTTCTGCCATCTCGAATAAAAATGATATATATCTTTGAGAATCTGGGGGCCAACCACAAGCTCTTACAACAATATTATGTCGTAGTGTTTTGACGTCGGATGTCAAAGAAATCTGAGAATCTGGGGGCAAAGAAGGACAAAAGACAAGTATGTTTATAAAAATATTGTTTTAGGAGCTTGTGGTTGGCCCTCTGAACTCTACAAAGTCTGTGACGGTATTTAGTACCGCCTCTTCCTCATTGTTAGGATGTTGTATGTAAAAACTGAGCCAAGATCACCTCTTACTGAACTTTGGATACAACTTAGAAAGTTATTTTAAATATGAATACGTGCTTTAAATTGCTAAGTTGGAGCCAATGTTGAAACAAAAATACCTATAGATTATTACAATTATTATTTACTAATGCCCCCTGGTTTCACCCGTATACCCGAGGGATGAATAAAAAAGTAATCTCTCTGTGTATTAATCCAGAATATATTCTACCAGCGTGCCAAATTTCATCCAAATCCGTTCAGTTATTGAAGCGTTATTGAGTAACAAACATACATCCATCCAAAATTTTAATAATAGTGATTAGTGATTATAATGTGATAATTATATTGTGAGAAGTCAGATAGTGAGATTAGTGATATAGTGATAGTGAAATGTACGTGAAATAAGTGAACATAGGTAAAGGAAAACATTGTAAAAAATCCATAACTCGGTGGTAGAGTACTTTCTGGTCTGACTAAGACCCTCATGTTGTAAATTGGTCTGACTGTTGCACTTGAGAACTAGGTCCCTACTAGGCTTTGACCTTCCGCTTCTCTTTCCTCGGTAAGGCTCTGCCTGATGGTAAGTGGTTATCGTAGTCATGGACGCTTGCAATACACGGGGAATCATGAGCTCCCTTTCCTCTATCCTCGACGAGCTCCGGCGACCTTACTCACGCGCAGGAACACATCATAAAGTTATCTGGCTGCGGTATTCTGTAAAGTGGAGTCGATCTGTCGATCTGCTCTTTGAGCGAATAAACGCTTTGTAATGAAATGTTTGATTTCAAGGTAGCTATTGCTTCCCTAAATTTGGATTCCATACGTCCAGATTGGCCTTAGACTTGTTTTGTATAACTTTTACATGTTTGAAAGCTGATTAAAAGAAAGAGAAGTTTACGTAAAAAAAAATGAAAATGAAAACAAGCAAATTTGAATAAATAAAACAAAAAATATACATATTAAAAGCCTATTTATTATAATCAGACAGGTATTTGTAGCAAATTGAAAGTTCACACACAAAAGCCCACGTATTTTTATAAACTCAATATAATGGGGATAATTCTATACAGAATGCAAATATGTTTTTTTTATCATTTTAGAAATGCTTTCAAATAGGCTTAATTAATTTATTACGACGACGAGATAAGAATTTTTAATCTTTTGAGTCACGGTTTGAGTGTTTATAAATAAGACAACAAAAAACCGGCCACGTGCGAATCGGACGAATACACGAAGGATCCCGTAAAGACGTATCTTGTATGGGGGCCCCCTTTATATAATTACCTATGTAGAATAACATTATGACACATGTGATGACACACTTGACGGGCCAGTTGGCGCAGTTAAGAGGACTCAATTCGTCATACTTTTCATACAAAACCTCTGTACTTATTATGGCGTTGTTAAACATTTTTCGTTAGATGTTTTGAACAAATTAGTATCTTGTGCACTATATCTAGCCGTGTATCTAGGCGTAATTTAAAAAAAGTGTGAAACAAATTCAGTCAAAGCCTCCGAAAAACAGCGTTTTTGCCTGAACTTTGGCCATATCTAATGTACCTATAAATTGTAAAAGTAAAGAAAACATTTAGATACCAGGCTTGCAAATGTATTGGAGATTCTAAATAACTAACTTTTTTTTTCACAAATTTGTAAGATTTTTTCACAAGAAGTACACTCCTGGAACAAGTTTTATGAATTCGAAATCATGAATGACGACCTAGCGAAGCGGCCGCGAGTGATCAGCGGAATTTACCGACTGATAACCGACAGCTCTGATGCTGTCTCTCTTTTTTCGCAGTCAAACATTACGTTGGATGAAACAACAAGCTTTTAGACTATGCTTGCGTTGAAGTTGCGCCGGCCACAGAGGGCCGCCTTAAGGTTCACCTTACGCGACGCAGGTCGTGGGTTCGATTCCCACACAGGGCATGCATTTGTGTGCATGAACATGTCTCTATGCCTGAGTCTGGGTGTAATTATGTATGTATTTACAAACAAAAAGTAGTATATGTATTATATCAGTTATCTGGTTTCCATAGTAAGCTCTGCTTAGTTTGGGAACAGATGACCGTGTGTGAAGAATGACCCAGGATATTATTAAAATATAAACACAGATAATTGAAAATAAAATTCGTCCCTTCCTAGAGACGCCTTGCTCAATAGATTCCATAAATAAATATCCTGGAACATTCCTCAAACACGGCCATCTGATGCCAAACTAAGCAGAGCTTACTATGGAAACCAGATAACTGATATAATACATATACTACTTTTTGTTTGTAAATACATACTTAATGTACATAATTACACCCTCAGGACAAACAGACATGTTCATGCACACAAATGCATGTCCTGTGTGGTTAAAAAAACATGTTATTCTAATTAGTCCGTCAGATTTATTTATGAGAAAAATATTTTTTGCTTTACCAAATCATCAAAATATGACAAAGATAAAGCGAGTCAAAGTTCAGAAATGGGGGCTCATGACGTCACTTAGTAAAAAGTGTACTCTAACGAACGTCAACACTGATAATTTTCTTTTTTTTTGTATAATTGACAAAAGAAAAAATACGTGGCTAATATTTTTTGATAATGTCAAAGACATAGAATTTTTTAGTCATCCAGCCTATTGCTGTTCTCTCGCTGACTGTAATTATTTTTCAAAATCTGTAAATGCAACTAAAACAGAAACGCGGATCAAAACATCAATTAATTTATAACCTAGCACAATATGCTATAATCCGTTATAACCGGTTATATCAGTTCCAACCTTCTTTCTTTCCTCCATGGTTCCAACAATATTTAATCGAGAAAGTGAAATACCTTTTTGTGGGTTTTGCTAAGCTTGTTTACTTGTTTTCTTGATAGGACATCTTTATTTGGTCCTGTTGCTTCACCCACAACCCGTTTGAATAGTTTAGAAAGCAAGAGATGTAACTGCATTAATTTAAGGAAACAAGTTATTTTAAAAACATTATTTTAAGAGAGGTAGGTAGCGTAGCATTTATTCGCTCAAAGAGCAGCTCGACTGGGGAAGTACCTCCACCTTACAGAATACCGCAGCCAAATAACTTTATGTTGTGTTCCTGCGCGTGAGTAAGGTCGCCAGAGCTCATTGGAGGGTGGAGGGGTCGGTAACGCGTGAGTGATGGCTGGTGTGCTTCATATGGCTGCGGAAACCGCTTACCATCAAGCGGGCAATATGCTTTTTTACCGACTTCATGGTATAAAAATAGCGAAATATGGCATGGTAATGCGGTGAAATTAATATGAAAATTATGCATACTAATTTTATATTTGTTTTTTGTGTCAAATGTTTGTAAGCAAGACCAATAAGTAACGAGGATTCAGTCTCATGAATACAGTGTGTTTATCAAAAATAAACCTTATTCCCTTACATGGATGGTTGAAAAAAACCTGGGTTTTGCAAGACTTGGTTTAAACCTCACCAGGTCTATCTTTCAGGGTTCCAAAATATTAGAAACAAATACTTTTGTCAGATAGCCATAAAGCAAATCCAGAAAAATCTATAAAGTTGATTATGCCATTGCAGCATATCGGAGTTATAATAGTGAGTTAGATATTGACTGAATTTTCCCCTAAATAACATCAATTTAACCCACAAGCTATTGTCAATAAAGGGCGGAGCAGACGTAGTAAAAATACACCACTGTACAGCTAGACAATGACTAGATAGCTGACACTTTCGATAAGTGAAACCCGTTGCAGACCCGTATGTAGCTATTAGCTGTAATAACATGTTTTTTTAGCTGTTAGGCTAATTAGGTCAGTTAATGGATGGTATGGATTCCGGTTGGTGGAGTTTTTATAGTTTCTTTGTAGCTAAAAGCGGTGTTCAAGCTAGGCTTGAAGATCGAAGGGGTTCGATTGCTGGATTGGACAAGGAGTAATTAGCATTTCGGGATTGAAAAGATGATGATAATTTTCATCATATATCACGTTGTGACTATAAGCATCTTTAGTAAAATCTTGAGAAAATTTTCTATTTATAACTAGATTGTATTTTGTACATATTTGTTGTAATTTTAGTGAAATATGTATACTGTACCGAAAACTTCTCCTTTACTTACCATTTTGTGGTTAAAGTGCGTGAAGCCACCTACTTTTTTTGTAGCTAGAATATATACTTAATAATTGGACTGTTTTACAAAAAACTTAAACCGACTTCAAAGTACACTAAGAAGTAATCAAATCCTGATCTGATGACAATGGGACCAAACAGAAAGTGTACCCTTTCAAATAACAAAAGAATTTTCCAAATCGGTTAATAAATGACGGAATTATGTATGAGGTAAAAACTTAAAAAAAAATACATTCGAATTGAGAACCTTCTCATTTGTTTTAAGTGGGTAAAAAATATAATTTTGTTTGTTTGTTTAAACGGGCTAATCTATGGAACTACCAGTCGGATTCAAAAAAATCTTTCACTAATAGGAAGCTATATTATCCCCAAATATTATATAGACTAGACTTTAGTCCCTGTTTGGAAATGGTGAAACCACAATCCCGCCATAGTAAGTTATATTTTATTTTGTTAGTAAATTTGAAGGTCAAGTTACTTCCTGCAACCTGCTATTAAGCTACTATTATTACAGCAGAACTCGGCGCCAGTTTGCAACTCAAAGCATAGATAGAAACCTTATAGATAGCTAGAAAACCTTTTAAAACCAATCTAGCGAGGGGAAGCTAGTTGATCGTCTTATAAAGGAAAGTGCAGAGATGTCAACGTCTTTTCGAGTAAATTATTAGATCACTTACGTAATATTACGCGCTGATGGGTCCATTAGCACAAGGAAAGTCACGTTCGGGATAATTCGGCATGCGATGCTTGCATATCAATGTTTCAATGGTCGTATTAAGTAATCTTAAACAGCTCACGTCTATTTATCTACGTGATTTTGTCGAGAAACGTTGTAGACTTACTTTAGGACACTAAATTGGCCAAGCACGAGTCAAATCGCACAATTAATATATTAATACCATTATAATTTTGTGGCATTGGTAAGAAATTCTAATAATAAAACATAAGGAAGAGAAGTGGTCCGACTATTGTTTATATAATAATTAATGAGGTCTAGACAATTACATTTAGGCTAGGAAAAAATAAATCTGCAGCTCTTTTTCATGTATGGAAAAACGCTGAAAAATAATGTAAATATTCAGTTAATATTCAAAATATATAATATTCAGGTCACTATATTTTTCTGTTTACGAGCTGGAGATCCGCAATATACAGACAGACAGAAAGCTGAGGGACAGCAACTAGGAATCCATTTTACCCTTTGTCAAACCAAAAAAGTCATACGAAAGTGTTTTGAAAATTGAAAATTTGTGTATAAATATTTTTTACTCAATTACATAATCATATACCATAGCTTACAGAACAATAGAATTAACTTATAAACCCATATAAATTACACGTCATTTGTGTAACAAGAGCCAATTACGTTCCAAGCGAAAGTGTTGAACATAACAAGCAACTATATGCTTATGGTGTCGAGATAAGTGGTGTATGAAAGTATATAAGCTAACACTTAACAATACATATTTTCTATTTCGGAGCATTAGATACCTATACTAGACGTATATATTCTTGGTTTGGGCCATAACTGGAGAAAAAAACCGTACCGTATAACTAAATTTTTTTGTCAAAGAATTTTGATAATTTTGAAGAAACTGTGCTAGTTAGGAACAATTTTCTTTTTTTCCTGTAATTTGTACATCAATGTATATCTACTGTTATTATTTCAGATTTTTAGCTTTGCAAACTTCTGAGAAAAAAAAAGGGCAAAGAAATACTTCTAATAAATTCTTTGCCATTTTTCACCATAAGCCAAGAAACTACTAGCAACATAAAAGAAAATAAAAATCTATTTTGGAATGTAAAAATTAAGACCTTTCTTATGATGACTACTATGACTCTTTCTCAAAATTTATCGAGTCCTCCGGAAACCAGCGGGCGGAGAGCTTTTTCCGCCAACGCGTCAGCTTGGCTATCCAAAGAGGAAACGCTACCAGCCCTCTGGGAACCCTGCCGTTCTATATTTTGTACATATTTGTTGTATACCCCTTTTAAATTTATAGCTCCACTTTGAAATGTCGGTCCCTAAAATGTGTAACTGACTTTTATTTCTGTAAATAAGCTTAGGTAGTAAACAAATAAAATTACCAGGGAAGATCTCAAGTACAGCCAGAACAAACAGTAGTCTGTGATGTTTAAATTGAAACTAGTACCTGTTAGGCGGGAACTACAAAGTACCCTACCGTGGTATAGTTTCTTCATCATAGCCTTATAATTTCGTCATGTCCGTCCGTCTATCTGTCTATCCGTGGTTTAGCTCGCAGACTTATTGTACTAGTAAACTGTAATTTGGTCTGGGTAGCAAAATTATTTCACTTTGCAATAGTAACATATAATTAAAACTGAACTGAAAATTGAACTGTTTTACAAAAAACTTAAACAGACTTTAAAGTACACTAAGAAGTAATCAAATCCTGATCTGATGACAATGGGACCAAACGGGAAGAAAAAATTTCAAATTAAAAAAGAATTCCCAAATCGGTTAATAAATGACGGAGTTATGAACTTATGAGGTACCTAACAAACATCCTACTTTTTTTGAAAAAAATTGTGACAGCATTCAACATAGTAAGAACCAAGAAATGTATAAAAGATGTCGGGTCTGTTGTTCTTAACCGCAGTTACGACGAATTTATGCAAACATTTTTTATTTACAATAATATTTTATTATTTCTGCGGAGCTTTTGCATAACTGCATATTTGATTTAACGGACCGGTTTGTGAATCCACCGTTTATGAGCTCGATTCCCACGATTAACTTGTGCATTAATCTGTCGGTTAGTTCTGTCTGGGTAAGAGCCAGGTGGGTACTACAAATACCCTACCACCGATCAACTTCCATACTGATAAAAAAACTACTCCTGCTATTATCCTAACTATCCTAATAGCTAGAGAGTCAGTAAAAAGCAGATAGTACAAATTTCAACAAACCTTAGATTTTGTCCTGTTACTATCCTATACCTACTGTACATGAGATGGGGACTAACTAAATTTCAAACATATTTTAACAAATCTGAAATTCTATTATGTTATTCTTAACAGTATCATAAGCTTATATTTAGCAAGGCAGATGTATTCTCCGGTTACGCCTTCACGCCTCAACTACTCAACGGATCATCATGAAATTTTGCATGCGGATAGCCTATGGTATGGAGAAGGATATAGGCTACATTTTATTTCGGGAACGCGGGTGAAACCGGAACAGCTAGTAATAATATAATCACATTCACGATCATGTTTATATCGGTATCTACTTTTACATAAATTGGCTAGAAATCAATAAACATACATATAACCGGCTAGTGAGAGTCGGACTCGCAAACAAAGGGTTCCAATAATAATAATGTTAACTAACTCATCTTTGCTATGAGTTGTAGGCAAACACGAAAAAATAGACCGTTCCTTGTATGGGGGCAGTGGGCATTAGAAACACCGACACATTCTATGAAAGAACTGATGGACAGTGGAGGCCTTCGTAATAGGGTCCCTTAGGTTTGGTACACCTTAGTAACGAAAGCCTAAAAAACTCGTTTTCAATCAATTTGCCAATAGAATTGCATAACTACGTCTCGTCAGTTTGGCTGCAATTCTATTGGTTAATATTTGACAACGATAATCGGACTATCTTGTATCGCTTTTCGTAGTAGACCCTCAGATTAGGTAGTTCGGATTCAACACCCAAAGATATAAATCTAAATAGATGACGCGAGTTTATGTACTTTGCGTGTCAAAAGCTGTGCAAAAAGGGACAGCAGTGCTCTTTTTTTGAAACTGTTTCGCGCGGACAAGGAACTCGCATAAGGCTGCATGCCCACCAGAGATGTGTATCAAGCTAGCAAGGGATCTGTTTAGCTGACAAATGGGATCACTTCATTTTCACAAAGCTTTAAATGCCAGCCTAACTAAATTTATCTTGTGACAACATGGTAGGTATTTTTACACGCTTGGTTTTCATACAGATGGAAGGACTTGCGTTATCTATTTAGATTTATGTCTGTGGATTCACCTTTATCACAATATCTTTTCAGCTATCATCACGTGAAATAAATATTACAATTTTAAAGACAAGCCACGATCACGCTGATTTTGAGTATTACAAATGATGACATAAAGACAATTACGCTGCATAATAGCTGTTTTTATCAATAATTCAAAGCACGTGGTTTTGTGGCACTTTCACTTACAAATATGCAAATGATATATCCTCTGGGGTCGTTTTCGTTGATGGAATACAAAAGTGAATTGTGAAAATTATTTCACCATGTACCGGTTGATACACTTTCTCATCTCTACGCATGTCTTGTTTATGATTTTTTTATAATATAGTACTTATGCGTGTTATCGGTACGTGACACATTCAATCTCACGAATTCCGTTTATCTATATCAGTGTGTGAGTGTATTTTGTACTACCTCTTTACTGGATGTTAAAAAAGGGTACCTATATACATCCGAAATGGGTGAAGATGAAAACTCCATTAGGTATAGATTCTCTCTAAAAAAGTATCTATAAAAAGTTTCAGCTCAAAATAAATTACTCAAAAATTCATACCAAATTCTTGGATCCAGGTTTATTGAATTACAATCATAACCAACATGTCACCGGTCAATAAGGGACATTATTATTTTACGTCTCTTGCATATTAATATAAAATTTTCTTTCATGAATTGTCAATAGCCCTAACAAAGTCTTCGATTAATTACTGAAAAACTAGTGATGCACGGGTCACATTTAAAACAAACATGCATCCAGCCAGTAACTCGATAAAGGCTGAAGATTAGGATAAAGTTGTAGATGCGGATGTATACTGTAGTGTAGAAATAAAAAAAAAACTAATATATGAAAGCATTATGTTAAAACATTAAAAGCTCTATAGGCTATGTTGCCAAAAACTGAGTAAAGGTCTGCTCATTTGGGAAATCTATAAAACATAATTACCTTAAACTGTGAACATCCCTAGACTAAATATGATAAAGTTAGCAATAACATTATTTCAAAAGTATTTTTCTTTATTTCAGATAACACTAATAGCCTCATACGCGAAAACAGAATCAAGAAGAGGGGAACTGAGAGAGCTAAAATACGACAGAAAATTGAACAGAAGAGAAGCTGCAGTAATTGTAGATAACTTCCCTGTCGAGAGCATATTCCAAAAACCAAAAATAATCTATAGACGACTATCCAAGCATAGGTATGGACCGCCGAAACCAAAGTATGAATACCCTCAACCAAGTTATGGACTACCTAAGCCAAGTCGAAAACCTGGAAAGAAATATAGGAATACGAGTCCTAAATATGGGCCATCGAGTTACAAAAAACGATCTCCAAAACCCAGATTCGGTCATCACAAAAAACACCATATGAAATCAGCATATGGACCACCAAAAAAGCGCCAACAATATACTTACTTCTCTCCTGAATCTACCGGTTTTGGGGAACCACCAAGAAATTTCGATAATGAATATGAAACTCCAAAAAATTCGTATGGTGAACCACCAAAATCTGCATACGGAATGTCTAGAAAGCCCTTTGACTCATATAGTGCTCCAGTCAATCCTCAAGATTCCTACCGCGCTCATAGAAATAACCCAACAGACTCATATGGAGTTCCAATAAAAACGACAGACGAACCATTCCCGACTTCACCGAGCTATACCGAAACCTCGAGCCGCTTCGAAAACCACGATTACGGTTTTGATAATGAATATGTAATGTGGAAAAACTTTCAAAATGACCAAAAATTAGAAACCTCAAAGATGAAACCTGCAATAGTCAAACCAGACTACTTCGTGACACCTATACCTACTGATGACGAAGAGGTCAATTTGAATTCATATTCAGATATTTATACGCACAGACAAAATTTAAAAGAAAAGAAACAGATTCCAAAATACAGTAAAAATAAGAAGCCACAGTACTTTCCAGAGAGCTATAAAATATTGAATAAACCTTGGAAGACGCTAAAAACTAGGCAGAAGCCTGACGATGATGTAATTGTAGGAGGACAATACGCAGAGCCTCCAGCTAGATACGTACCAAAATTCGAGCCAAGTGCTCCAATGTATAACGACGATGAAGAATTCTCACAACAAAACAATCCAGATTCTGATGGTGCTATTTCTCCATACGTGAACTACAAGAATAGTAATTTAGCTTTCAGCCCACAAAATTTAAATGATGCATTTAGTATAGTCGATAAATAAGTATTACCCTTTTCTTACCAGTTAGATGAATTAAAATATAAGATCTAGGATTCAAGATATTTTTGTTACCTTATAATAACAAAATTACCGGTATGTTATGATCAGGGCGAAAAAGCAAAGCTGAGTATATGAGGGTTGAAGATATATTACCAAAATCTATCTTGAAAGATAGGAAGAAGCTCTATACAAGGGCTCTATATAATCTTCAGATTTATAAAAAGGACGTAATACATTAACCCCCATCTCCACAGCTATCATTTTCGCCATAACTACCATTCTCAAACCTTCAGAAGCCATCGTAATTGTCAAAAAAGGATGCAACACTAGTAAGGTTATAAATATATATTATTATTTCAAGAGATGGTACTTGGCCTCTGGTTGGCTTATTTTATTCCTGTCTGAAAATTCCATCTTATTTGGAAGATACTTAGTTTAGTTCTTGTAATGTATTGAATGTTGCACTGTCCGTTATATTGTAAGAAATAAATTATTATTAACAGCATGTCTTTCAATTAAAACAAAACAGATTATTGAACTAATACTATAATATCATCAGAAGCTTATACGGATCAGATTCTATCAAAACCTTAAATAAAATGTCTTAATACACGATATTACAAAACTAAAGTAAACTAATTTAATCTAAAAGCTTTGTCAATGTTTCAGTATCATTTTATCCACAAATTATTGAATAAATTAGATGTCTCACAAGTTCACAAGGAGTCTGTCTGTTAGGAAGATAAAATAAATCAAAACGTAAATGTTAAAGAGGTTAGAATATATATAAATAATTTAAAATACATAAATACGACCACAAATAAAATATATAAGTCGACTGTTTGGTCAGCAGTTAGGAATGCACAAAATGATTAAACACAAAGAGTTGAATTTCATCCATCGTGTTTTAGATTCAGAGAACTTCGGAAACAAATACTATTATTATAGTTTTCGGAGAGATTCTTCACATACACTCGGTTACATCAATCTCAATTACACGACGTATTCTTACCCAAAAAATTTAATAAAATCACAATTAGAATATCTAAAATTCTAACAAGGAATTTATATTGTCTTTGATACAAACTTTCGTTCTTGATGTTTTATTTAACTCTGTTCATATAAACTGATGTAACCAAGAGTGAATAGAGACTCGTTAAAACTAAATCATTTACTTAAACACCATTACATCCTTACTTCCCGGTTATGTCTCTTTTAGTTCTAGAGCATTTTGCTTCGTAACGTTCTTCTTCCTTCTTGCATTTCCGCAAGCTGCTCGCGCAGCTTCGCAGGCGCAGTGAGCAGCTTGCTTAGTAGCAGAGCATTCAGCACAAGCGCATTGTAACTTATGCTGAAGATGTGCTAATCTCGCCCTAGCTTCAGACAGATTATGACACTTTTCTTGAAGTCCGAACTTAGTCTTTTCGAGTAAACAGTGTGCAGTTTTTTCTAGTTGCGAAGCCAGCTGCGTTTGTTGTTCTGAAAGCTTGTGCTGTGGAAATAATAATAAAATTGTAATTCTTCCTTAAATTTTACAAAAATTATTTGGAACTAAAATTGAGTGAGTTCTGAAGAATTGTTCGACCTAATTTCTATCATCGCAACTCGCCATCTACGGGGAGTCCATCCTCACACATTGGAACCAAAATAGTCTCTCACTGTGCGGTTTCAAAGGAGCTTCCTATCGCGGATGCTCAGGCTGTCGAATGAGCTCCCCACCCCGTATTCCTTTTCCCAAGGTACAGAATGGGGTTCCTTAAAATGTGTGTGAAGCGATATTTTCAGTATCAGCAATGAGCGACCGAAACAGCTGGTGTTACAACCGTCCATAGGCTACGGTAACCAATTACCATCATGCAGGCCGTATGCTTGTTCGTTATTAGTCTAGCTAGCTAATACTAATTTATTGTAGATTATACTTATTCACTCGACATTATCTCTCATATCTACATTTTCATTGTATTTTGGTTTGTGGTGACAAAGATTTATTATTATTAGTTTCCTCACCTGAGCGCTTGCCTGCTGCGCCACTTGTACGGCAACATTAACAGTTCCTTGTTGCTGATGTACTGCGGCTGTATTCTCAGAAACTACTGCTTCAGCCTCTTTTACTTCTTGTTGTAGTTGTTCAACTACAGCCTGTTTACCAGCTAAGGCTGCTTCTGCTGCTTTAGCAGCTTGAAGCGCTTTTTCTGCTAGTTGAGTTTTTACCTGTAGAATATTTCAGACAGTTAGTTAATGAAATAAACTGTATCTAAAATCAGCGTATCACAGCCTTATTTACAAATAGTCATAATTTCTAGTAATCTTATAAGTTAAGTGTAAAGCCTCAGTAACTTTTTACCCGACTGACCCGGAAGGAGGGTTATGTTTTTCGAGTGTATGTATGTCTATTTCTTTGTGCCGCTCTGCAGCCTAAACGGCTTGATGGATTTAAGCATATGAGGTGTCGTTAGATTCGTCTTGACTGGGAGAGTGTCATAGGGTATATTATTTTTATATGGCGCCTAAGAATAAAAAAAATAGGGGGATATTAAAAATAAAAGTTTCGCTATTATAACAATATGGGTATCAAATGAAAGCTTGTAAATAGACCATTCCATATATGTATATATTTTAATACTTTTATGCTACCATTTTGACGTAAACTGCAAAAAACCACGTTTAATGCAAGGACAGTACTTAGGTACTGAGCCGTTACCATACGTAAATCACAGAGTTGCCATGGTTGTTAGCGTTCCTTTACCGTACCGCTCATTTACTTACTAATACATACAACTCTTTCTGTATAAAACTAAAAAGTCTGAAATAAATTAAATTATTAAAAGAAACAAAAGACCCGACTGCGTAAAATATAAATTAACTGAAAAGAGAAAGACAAGCTCTTTAATCTATAGAATTTTGAATATAACTTGAATTTTATAAGGCATTGCAGTCGGGGATAAACAAATATTACAAAAAAATACATACTTGGGTTATTGATTGTCCCCGATTGCAATACCTTATAAAATTCAAGTTATATTCAAAATTCTATAGATTAAAGAGCTTGTTTTTCTCTTTTCAGTTAATTTATGTTTTACGCAGTCGGGTTTTTTGTTTCTTTTAATAATTTATTTTGCTATGATTTTCATATCAGTAATAATTAAATAAACGATTCATTAAAATAATCTAAAAAGCTCGTAGCATGGAAACCTTGCTGCATACACTTATTTTAATAATATGCTTATATTGTTTACCCTATGACTGAGAAAATCTAAATCTATATCCTAGGTGGGAATCGAATCCACAGCTTCTGATATGATTATCAGAGTGACTAACACCGAGAGCGATCAGCCCGTTTCAAGTTTGAGCGCCTTTGTACATGATAAGAAAATTTCTTGTGTCTTATCAGACATGTATTATAAGACATTCAGTCGCACTGGTTGTTATATGAGACCGTGCATATTACAAGAAATGTCAGATCAGACACGCCCATACATTTTATGTCTTGTGTCTGACAAGACAAGAAATGTGCAAAGGGCTATATAAAACCTTTGTCTTATTCCCTATCTTTCACAATGGCCTTAAAAATATTAACAAATAGAAATATATGCTGTCAGTTGTGCTGTCAGCTGTCACCAAAGTAACATTACTGACCATATGTGCAGCTTGTGCTCCAGCAGCATTCTGTGCTGCCTGCGCAGCTTTAGCTTCAGCAGCCGCTTTTTGTGCTATACTCGTCGCACACTTCCCTTTACAGTCTCTTTGAGCCTCCCTCGGACGGATACCCTTATTACCCTGTAGTTGTTGTTCCAACTCTGATCCAGATCTTTTCGCAACCCTCTTTTCAGGAAATCCCCATACTGACACTGCAGTCAGGATCAACAACACGCAAAGTCTCATTTATATTCAATGCACTACACTTTATTCAAACAGCGGCAACTTAAAATTGCCCATGTGATCCTAATTGACTTAGTTATTATTTTATGTCATATAATTGTGGATAAAACTTTTCTAAAGATCTTCTAAACGAACAAATCACCATCGGTTTGATAGATTGACGTTTATAAATCCGAATTAAGAACTTATATTTCCTTTTTTTCATGTCACAGTTGCATAAGAAGGCTTTATTTACTCTAGCAGTTAAGATAGAGTTCTAGAGTTCCAAGTTCTGATTTCCGCGTTCACTATAATACGAGTATATGCGGCGC
Organism: Polyploca ridens; assembly: GCA_951394255.1. NCBI lineage: Eukaryota > Metazoa > Arthropoda > Insecta > Lepidoptera > Drepanidae > Polyploca > Polyploca ridens. Next base: position 1,939,523 of record OX596264.1, on the reverse strand, counting down.
CTTTGATCATAATAGCTCACAGAGAACTCGGCGTTCAAGAGAACGAGAGTTCTGTCGGAATACCATTTTCTAAAGCTAGCAGTAAGAGGTGACACGTCTGAGCTATCGCTGTCTAATTTACTGAGTAAACCAAGCAGAAAGGACAATGGGCATTCTTACCCATGAGCGGCCACTGATGAAACTAAAGTAAGGCCAATGAGACAAGATAATGTTTGCAAATTTTTGCTTGCTGTATGTATATGATTATACCTTTTGGTACGGGATACTAATTACATTTAATGCAACTACCTTGCAATTTCATAATATCTCCAATAATTTCTTGAATCTTCAATACTCAATTACTTTTTTCCAAATACACCACAGTAATAAGCTTTCAAATTTTTGTTAATATATTATTGCCTAATAAAAAACATAGACATTATTGGCCACCAATAATGCCAATGGTACGCACGGCTACAAATCAAGCTATACATTTCCAATATAAGCTGACCTCTCATTGTAGGGAAATCCTATACAATGCGAGATCAGCTTATACTGGAAATGTATAGCTTGATGTGTTGCCGTGTGTACAAGCTCCATACGAATTTGCCCATATTCCTTTAGAACTCTATACTGCTCGCTCGCTGTGTGTAATAGTAGTGAACGCGGAACTCGGAACGGGAAACCTCTAGAACTCTCTCTCTGGGATCGGCGCGTTACTTTATAAATAATGACTTTTAATTTTTTTTAACTTCACCTTACAGACTACCGCAACAAAATAACTTCATGTTGTATTCCTGCGCAAGATCGCCAGTGCTCATAAGGGCGGGGGGAAGGGTCGGTAACGCGTGTGTTACAAGCGTCCATAAGGCTACGGTAACCGCTTACCATCAGGCACTTTTTAATTATTCCATTTGTCATTATTAGTGACTACACTACACCTAAAATACCGGTTGATAACTCGCCGCATTGTCCGTGTAAGGTGACATGGTTCCAAGTACCAAGAGTTCAAAAAAAAAAATTAAAAAAACGCGGGGCGCAACTATAGTCCGTGGGCCAGCAACAGGTTTATCGGACCAATTTCCTCTCAAGCGATAACTCGTAAAATGCTTCAGAGAGTTGTATGAACGTCAGCTGCCGCTCCGTGGGTGGGTGGGGCAGCGGCAATAAAACTCAAAATATATGAATTTTTAACATTAAAACTAAAACGCAAAATCACTTTGCAAGTTAGTCAGCTTACGAAGTTCGATACAACTAGAAAACATTTTATTTTTTTATTTATAAACACAATGTAGACCTAAAATCACAAAATAACAAGTTTCTGTTTTTATACATTTGATTATGTGTGTTGCGGCTTTTGAACAATAAATATGTTTATCCCTAAAGGGAGTAAAGTAGGGGGCGTGTGAAACCGCGGGACGGAAAACAAGAGTTATTTATTATTAAGTTATTAATGAAATTGTTTGCCCAATATTCGCCATCAAAGCACCGACTATCTCGCCAAACATTGGTTTTCTGGAAAAAAAAATTGTATATCGTCGCGAGAGCAAGATAATTTTAATATCTATACCAAAACTTGGTTTATTTATACCAAACTTATGCTGGCAGTTTTTAACGCGAAAGAATAATTCGTAAAAAGAACGAAAATTGACATGTCATTCTGAAACATCTCATCTTGTGATAGATGAAATTTTTGTAAAATTTACTAAGTTTTTCTGAGGAAACAATTTCCCAAAATATGTCTGCATCGCTGCGTCACTCCTTTCATAACGTATAAAGTACATGGAGTTTATGCTTCATCACTTTAAGTGTATAAACTAGATGAACTATTTTGAGGACATACATCAGGTTTGTTTTTTATTTACCTTGTAATACCCAAAATATCTAATGCTACACTTCCCTTCGCATCAGCCAAGGGCACTCCTATGCGTATCACCATACCTTTACCAAGCTTCGACATTTGACTGGTCTACAGATGTTTTGGATAGGTTTCTGCAACCATCAGACTTAGCTAATGAATACGATTTTTCCAGAATCAAGTTTGGCTGCATAGCTGCAGTCTGCAACAATACCGCGGCAAGGTGACTCAGTCGCCGTGAACCTTCTGAAAAATGATTTGCCTCTCCCTTTACGCCCTGATTGCATCTGCAACCTTACTCGCCTGTGTTCCTGTCTGCTACCGACAACTTGAATTGCAGAAATTTCTCAAGTGTTTTAAGAAATAGTACAATAATGCTAATGTGTATGACATGTATGACTGCATTAGTGGCAGTTTGGTGTATATCCTGTGCTCCGATTATTTTAGACGCTTACTGGCCTCAGAAATGTAGTATGCCTGCCAAAGCACCGATGTGTAACAAACCAAGTTGTCCAAAAAGAACTACTAGTACTTGAATTGTTATTTTAACAGTAATATGAATAAATTAATACTTAATTTAAATACTTAATAGTTTGACTTAGACCCGTACTATGGATATGGCGAGATACATGAAAATATTGTCATGTTAAATTGCTTAAAATCAATCATTGTAGCAAATCTTACTTTTGATGCCTCAGCAGCTATAAGAGCATTTGGCAGTGACATCAAATACCGAGACGAAGGTAGTGATTTTGAATTCTAAACTTAACTTGGAATCTTTTGGTGACGGAAAACATGAGGAAACCATAGCACGGTGGTAAACCTACCCAATTTGTAGTATCTACTCGCCTAAACCTCAAAAGGCAAAAGACGTGCCACCACGCTCAAGATGAAAATTTGTGGTGTGTTCTAGTAAGCCAGCCGTTTAGAACCCGATGAGCCTTCAAGTATACAGGTCGGTAACACATTGGTAATCCTCCTGGTTAAATGCTGCTAATAAAGCCTAATGTCCATAGGCGATGGTAGCCACTTGCTATCAGGTACACCCTGCCTGCTTCAGTTAATGAGCTCTATGATAGACAAACAGACGGTTAAGAGGAAAGGATGGCTGCAAGAGATTTGTTTTTTTTTTAACATATCTATTGCTGTCACGCTTTGCCCGAGCTATCCCGCCCGAGGGCGACAGAGACAACTACAGCTTGGACCGATGATACCTATTTAAATTAGACCAAATTTCTATTTTCCAAATCGGTTAATAAACGACGGAGTTAAGAGGTAACAAACATAAAAAAAAAAAAAAAAAAAACATTCGAATTGAGAACCTCCTCCTTTTTTTGAAGTCGGTTAAAAATGGTAAGTTTTTGTGATTTTAGAAGGCACCTAATTCTTATAATAATTAATTTATTGAAAAAAACACAACCGAGAGACATACAGTGGTACCTACAGATTGCATGGTTAAATAATCATTGCTCTAGTATCATTATCCAGCAAGGAAACTGAGGATTATGTTTGTATGGAAAAAACGCCACCAGCATTTCCTCTTAATAGAGTATGGTCCCGTTGGGTACTCTTGGAGAACGGAACTCACCCAATATTACACTTCGAACGGAAGATGATGCATAAGACCGAAATAAATAGCATCGCGTGATTGGGAAAGCCAACCCCGAGTAACAGAAAATGGCGAAGCCAAAGAAGAATTCGATGAGTGCTGAAGACTCTCAATTAGGAAGACTTTTTGGTAATAAAGCCCAGGAATAGGACAGTTAGATGATTCGGCTCAGGGTGTTACCGAGAGTGGGTAGGGACCAGTAGAGACGGATTTTAGCGAGTTACTTCTGATTGGGGACAGTCGAATTATAGTCCAGTAGAATTACTAGCTCAAAATTATTTTAAAGAGTTATTTATTCGTTATATTTATTCGAGTTAGAGTTATATCTTCGTATTTTTTGGTCTAATTGACAAAAGAAACAATACGTATCTAATATTTTTTGATAATGTAAATGACGGACTAATTAGTTTTTTTCAGGAAAGTAGCCTATTGCGAAAATGCCGTGTCTTTAAAGAACAACCTACCTTCTCAAGCAATTTGGACCGGTTGCGACCGTTTTCCGTACTTCCAAATCGGTTGCGAATTTAAGGCAATCATATCCAAACATAACTCTATCGATATGCCAAAAATCATTAGTACCACAATTAATGTAACTTTATTATCTAATTGTACTGCACTATTACTGGTGGCAGCTCGAGCTCGTAATACGTCATGCATGTCATGACGGTCCTCGCCGGATCTCGCCGGTAGGGATGATATTTTAGTCTTTAGTTAGGTAGGACATCCAATTTCTTTGGGTAGGACCTTCACCTTCGCCCACGATAACTTTTTAGTTTCGTGTCGCGCGTCACCGACATTTTTTTTTTTTTTTTTACTGTTTATAGGCCTGTGTTTGACTGCAATCTCACCATGGTAAGTGATGATGCGGCCGAAGGTGGTAAGCACACAAAGCCTAGAAGGAACTGGCTCTCAAGTGCAGCTATCGGAACACACCGAAAGGTGCTTTGGCGACAGATTTTCAACTTGAGGGTGGTAGCCAGCCAGGCGGGTACTACAAAGTACCCTACCACCGTGCTATGGTTTCCTCACGATGTTTTCCTTCACCGAAAGCTCAAGCTCATTGTAGGATTCGAACCCGGGACCTTCATCTCGGTATCCGACGTCACTACCACTGAGCTATCATCGCCTTAAGACATCACGGAAATTGAAGGGTAGGGATCCTGCAGCGCACCGTGTTCGTACCGTGATCTTTTGGTTTGGCGACTGCATTAGTAAGGCACAAGCACAGATTACAAACTACTATTCTGTAATCTCTGGGCGCAAGACTTAAATAAGCTATACATATGACCGAATATATATCCAATTTCATTGCATATGACGCGCACTATTTCTGACTTCTTCCCCAAAACCTCTCCGACATTGACAACTAAAATAAAAAAGAAAATTCAAATTTAGAAAAGTGATGATTTTTGGGACTGTCAAAAACGTACAAGGACTTTTTTCAATGTATTAATTTTCAAAAAATATGAGTGTAAAATTTCTGTGGAATTGCGCCAGGATAATCTTGTTGTCAGGGTTATCTTTTAGCGTATAAACTGGTTTAGATTTACTATCAGATGCCTCGTCAGAACAAGTAGGGCCAAAGGCGTGAATGTAAGTATTCTTAAATTGTAATTCTTCTAGCTACTTAATCACTCAACAAAACACTTGCTAAGCTAATCAGTTACCGGAGTTTAATCGCATTCCCTGTACGAAATCGTTATCTTCAAATTATTGGAGTGTTTATATTGAAGACTTTACCAAGATAAGCTTATTTATAATGATCATTTACAATTTCGTCGTGGGTAATCCTACCGTTTTCCCAATGTACTTCGATCTTTGTTTCAGATCTCATGATTTTGGGATCATTATTAGTCTTCACTGCTGGAGTATTATCTTGTCCACCTCTTTGTCCAGATTTCTGAAGCCAGTGTATATGTTGAATCAAGCTTTAGCTTTTCAATTATCTCCAAAATTTCAAGTATTAAACAAAATGATTTGTATGAGTTGTTGCTCGGCCCTAACTATCATTGGCCTGTTAATATTTGGGCCTCTCGTGTGTGAAACAATGATCCGTTGTTTTGGTGATAAAAAGAAAAAGATGCCATCGTAAACTCCATTAATTGTACGTACAACAAATAAGTTCCTTCCATTAAAATATAAGATTTCATAAACTGATTGTTTTATTTATATTTTGTATCATAAGTTTTAAACATTTCTTTAAAAGCTTTTAAAACATTAGTCATGAATATCAGACTAAGTTCATGTTAAGTCTACTCAAATTCATTGAATTTAATTATTTATTCAAGGATATGTTAATGGCTACTATTTTCTTTTGTTTCAGGGCTTGTTCATATGGTTTGTCTACTTATGATTGTGATCGGCGCGGGATTTTTTATACTGTGCACAAATCTATGCCACAGAAACTTAATGAAACCAATTTGTATCTGCAAGGACAAAGCTGACTGTGACTGTGGATCTAAGTGATATTTATTTTTTTACCTTAGCATCGTCTTCGCTTATTATAGTTACTATATCAGTTTCTTCATCACATTGAACTGTAACATTCTTGAAGCGTCTTGATACATATTTAAGATGATTTGCATGAGTTGTATAACAGCATTAATTGCTGCAGGCTGTATTGCATGTGGTCCATTGTTGTGTGATAGAGTTTTGCGATGTTTCATGGCTAGCGGCGGTAAAAAGTAAATTATTTATGGGGATTCAAAATAAAATGTGGACCTTGGAATAAAATTGTAAGACATTATTTACTTGTTTTTGTCTTAATAACTAGTATCACCCATCTTCTTTAATAAATTGTGTTTTTTTTTACTTAGCCTGGTAGTTCCTGAGATTAGATCAATCAAACTTATATATCAAGTCTTCAGCTTTTTAATATTAGTAAGGATATTATAGAGATTGTATTAGTAAAGATTAATATTGTAAGTATAGAAGGTATAGATTTTGTTAATGTTAACGATGATTTCGAAAATGCTAAGCTTACAAAGCTTTGGAGAAAACAGGCTCTCAATACTGCTGGTTAATTTTTTAAGGTAGTACTACAGAATACCCTTACCACAGGGCAAATTCTGCCTGTTCAAAAATATTCTACGACTAGTTAGTAGATAAGTATAAGATAGCCTCATTAGTGCAGACTGAGTCAAACTTATTGGCGGCTGTGATATTAGGCGCGGAACGCTGCGCAGTAGCGAAAACGAAGATATGCGGTACATTCGAGATGACTGTACCTGCGCAAAGCCGGCTCGCAGCGCACTTCACAGCCGCCATTAAGTTTGTTTCGGATTCTGTCATCTTTATTTTGCACACTGGTTCCCCGGTAAAACATGTCTGTAACTCTTGTGTGACCATCTGCGTATTATGGATGTTTTTGCAAATAAAAAATATTCTTTTCTTTTCTGTAGCTTTGATATGAAATTAAAATTAAATAATTCGTTTTTGTTTCAGATTCATCATATGCCTCGTCTATGAGCTGATGCATGATTTGTATTACATTTCTAAGTGTGATCAGTACCGCTGCCTTGATCGTTGTGATTCCATTCTGTACTCGAAGCTATTTACACCCCAGATGCTCATGTCCACCTAACCCTGTATGCTCAGACTGTGGAATGCCCTACTGATTGTATATTTATATAAGTAGAACCATGATTTGCCTAACTTTTGCTAGTGCTTTAACAGCAGCTGCATTTATAATCATAGGACCTTTAATGTGCGAAAAATTCATCACTTGCTTCGCAAAATCAAAGTCAAAATCCAAATAGTCTGTTAATGTGACGACAAGAATAAAATTTATTGACATATTTGTGTTTTAATTGAAAACTTCAAAGAAATTAGGAAATTCATTTAATTCTACACATCTAAAACATACACCGTAATATCACTTGACTGATCCATTGAACTAGACTAAAATATAAAAAAAACGATTGAGCAAATACGCAATTAAAACAGTACGTTGGCTTCGCACATACGTATCTGGAATGAAATAAATAAGTTAACAAGTTTATGACACTTAAAATTTAGTTATTGACTAAGGTATTTCTTGAGACTACGTTTGGTTTTTACTTCGGGTATCTTCGCTTCTCGTCGGCATTACAATGTTGACTGCATCTTTCTTATATCGTAAATGTTGTCGTCCTAAAATAGCTTCATCTAATTTGGCTATCGTCGCTGTAGGTGTTGGATATTCACCAACAAACCTTGAAAGTGGCGTAGGTCTTATAATTTGAACTTTCTCATTATTAATTACAGCTATTTCTTTGTCAACTTTAATGCTATCTCTTTCAGCGCTCGATCTATAAAACCTCCTTATTGGTGGTAGCCCTTTTATATCTTTCAAATCGGCTGGATCTATTTCTAAAGCTTCAATTAAATCAGTCAATCTCTCTGGTCTAATACTTAATGATTCTAATGGTTGTATTTCTTGTTTGATTATTTCTATAGATGATGTAGTTACTTCTGGTTTACTCGTTGTAGTCGTAGTTGTGGCTACAGTTGTAGTACTATTTCTATTTCTTAATACCATACGTCTTCTATGTATTTTATCTGTTGATGTATCGGATGTAGTAGAGTTTACTGTTACAACCGTTGTGTTGTCTTTAAAGTTAAGTCCAGCATTAACAGTTACAAGTTTAAAATCAGACTTCGAGGTTTGTTCGGAGTTCGCTGGTACATTTGTATTATTTATATCATTCGAAAGATTAAAATTTCTATTAGCTCTATATACAGGTGCGGGTTGAGTGACGTATTCAGTCTTATGATTAGCTCTTTCATCTACATAAGGTTGTGGTGTTACAATTTGAATTGTGTTGCTACTTTCAGCTGCCTGAACTGGTTTAGCTTGGTTATCTTGATTTTGTAGAATGGATATGGCTTCTTTTACACCATCTACATCTTCAGGGTTTTTGGGACGACCTGTAAATTGTATAATTTAGATTTTTAGTCCATCAACAATATTACATGCACATGTTTAGTTTTTGTAAACCTTTGCTAAAACTAAATTTTAAACACTACATCTAAAAAATCCTTGATATCAATTGTGTCTTGCAAAGACACCATGAGACATTTTAACTAATCTTATTATTACATTAGCATTATGAAACAACAGCTACACATACCATCTTCCATCTCCTTCTTATAAGACGAGAAAAACGTCAAAGCTTTCATGAGCTGGTAACTTTTGGAGACAGGAATGTTAGTGTCGTACAGTTTCCTAGTATTCTTGCAGTCGACGTAGAACCACCAGTTGCACTTGAGGATAGTCTGGTCGAAGAGTGTGGACTCGGGACAGAGGAAGGATTTCATAACAAGACCATCGTCTGTCAGTGCGCAGACGTGGAATACCTGTAAGTGCAAAGATGAGAGTAAGTATTAATGAAGATAAGTTTCATATGTAAAGCTACGAACAGAGACGCAAGCCACTCAGTTTGCAGACTTATAATTTGGACGGTTCCAAAGTCACATACGATTCAAGTCAAGCTAGATGGAAGAATAGAGATATATAGTATCAGTTGTCCATATCGACCAACCAACACCCCTCTAGTGACCAGATTATCAAGATATAAATAATAAATAAATATACTGGGACATTCCTCACACACGGTCCTCTGACTCAAACTAAGCAGAGCTTGTACTATGGAAACAAGACAACTGATATACTCTAACATCAAGGATGTAAAGAAAACCGGATATAATCTCGCTAACAAAAAACTGTGTCACTAAAGTCTTTTCCCGACTAAATCTATGAACCGATCGGAATGAAATTTTGCGCGCAGATTATTAAAATTTCTTATTTTTGTATTCCATTGTATAGGTACTGTCACATGTAGATATAGTCCTACAAAATTATCTGGCCCGATGGTCAAAAGAGGAACTAAACGCTATTTTGAAATGTCAATCGCTAATCGCGTTTATGTTTCAAAATCAATCATAAACGCTACGTTAATTGGTTGTTTGGTCCACCAAATGCGATAGCAGCAACTCTTTGACCGGGCCAGATAAGTTTGTGGGATATAGTCAGACTCGGTTCCGATGATGAAATAATTTTCCACACCTACATCCCAGAACAGGTAAGGCAAAGGGATCTTTGTCTTTCATTTTATGAGCATCTGCCTCAGGCATCTGCATTATTACTGTTACATAATTTTATAATCTTGGAACTTGATGTACCGTTACATAATCTTATCCTACGTATCGTGTGTCGATGAACTTCTACAAATCCAGTTTTGCAAGTCAAGCCTTAACAAAAACACGTCCTTTATTTTATTTATAAAATAAAGCCTTGAGTTGTGGCCTTTCCTGAATTATTATTACAATTTTATTGCACGAAAAGAATTGCGAGTAATATCATCTGTTATGCTATTAAAAACATGTGTTCTCTTTTTATTCTTCAATAGTTACTTTGCTAAAGCTTTTTCAGATTCATCGGTTTTTATCAATAAGATCTACCGTATGCTATTTGATCAAAGTTGCTTTTGTTATCTCTTTGTTGCTCTAGTTTACATTAAATATTTTCCAAATTCTCTCGAGTTATTTAGTAACTCTACCCACACTATCTCCATACTTACCATACATCCAAGGCTCTCATCTCCATACAATCCAGGGAAGTACTTCTGATCTCCGCAATGGAAGCTGGTGTCCGGCAGATCCACTTTGGACTGGAAGTGGTCATCGAAGTTCTTTTCATATCCCACAGGGTAGTACTCGCGAGGGGCATTCATTACTTTGCCGGACGTCGGGTTTCTAAAAGATTTGAGATTAGGAATTATGTCTTGTCAATTATTTATTATTAGCACCAATCATGAAGTAAGTTCGAATCTATGTTCTGTACCTGATTAATGTCTACAATACAGTACAATACGATAGTACTTATTATTTAGGTTCTCAACGATTGGAGGGTAGTTCCGAGATCTTTTATTTTACAAGAGGTATGTAGAGTTATTTCCGAAAATAGAGAATTAATTTAGACTGGCACTTTAACTGATGTATTACTTGGTTTATTAATGTTTACATCATAATTGTTTACATGGTTAAGTAATTACGGGAATATTTAATGTCTTAGTTCTTAAGTTAATTACGGATAATGATGGTATAATGCTGAAAACTAAGTAATTAATAAGACGTCATGAGACTCCGTCGTAAAATTAGGTAAAAATCACTTTTTGCTCTCAGAAGCATATTCTTAGGATCCATAAATAAATAATTTGCCGTAGGCGTTGTAAACGTTTAGACTAGGCTAGGCTGTACAATTTAAATTGAAAAAAAAGACCTAATAATCATAGTGATTATCAAAACACAATATTTACAATCGTCATCAGAAAAACAATGAGGAAACTGGCATGGCCAAGAACTAAAATTTTGTAGAAATTAACACTCCAATAATCTGCACTGAACTTGCAGGGAGGCCTTCATTCCTTCTCCATTCAGAGGAGTTTGCATAAAAACTATGTGGTAAGTGAAATAATGTAGATGTTAAATTAAAGAAATACCTCATTGGCTTCTGCGACGGCGCAGCAACAATAATTTGAGGTTCTGGTTCAGGCTGGAACACGATCGGCTCTTCCGTGGTTGTGGTCGTGGTACTACTAGTTGTAGTGGGGGCTACAGGCAGCGGAATGTTAGCGTATTTGTTCAACAACTGCTGCTGTCTTAGCGCTATCGCCGCCTCAACAGCTTCCATCGAAATATTCCCAGCTTTGGCTATCTCAGCAATTTTCGAATTGATGTCTGCTTTATTGAATTGAAGCGTCGTGTCATCTCCATAGCCAGTGATAGTATTGTAGTCGTCAACCTTCTTTATATTATACGCGTAGTTGCTCGCTACGTCGTGGATTTGATGAGGAACCGGGTCTACAAAGTTAGAAATAGGACGTTGGAAAAAAGTTTGTGAATAGGTTGCAGGTATTTCTTTGAAAACAGGTGCTGGTATGATTGAAATGGATTGTGCTGGTGAAACTGGCATTGGGACAAATGGATTAACAGTTGTTGGCATGGAATAGTATTGTGGAGAGTTCACTAACATGGGAGTGGGTGTGAATTTGATGAGGTGTGGTTGCGTATATTGAACTGCTGTCATTTGCGACACCATTTTTGATATCTGATTATGTGATTGTGGATATTTCTCACTTTGATAAACGAGGCCTGGTCCCTTTGACTGCGGAATCTGGAGCGGTGAGTAGGATTTCTTCGACGATATTGGTACCACTTGGAGGTTGTCATCTTTGGGTGGAATTGGTCTGAAGGCTGGGACTCCCATGGGCATTGGTTTAGCCATTGTTGATGTATGTCTGTTGATGGCAGGGGCTTCGACTGTTGGTCCTGAGACGATGATCGGCTGCATTGTGGTGGGTCGGCGATGTAAGCTCGTAAGTTTATCCATGGCTTGTTGGTTTGGACGGCTGATAGGTGGTGCCATGGGGCGCATCATTATTCTGTTCTGTTTGCCGCGTTTCTGAAAAAAGAGAATTTACAATTATTGTTTGTAGTACTAGGTATGGAGAATTTTATCTAAACTAACATACTCAAATGCAGCTACTGAGAAGAACCTACTTGGAAACAGATTTGTTTCTTAGAGGGGTTACTTGTAGGCAGGTTGGTGGATAAAGTAAAAGTACCCTACCACCGTACTATGGTATTCCCACGATGTTAACCTTCACTAGAACGACTCTGTTTTTATTTCTTTTCGCGTGCTTTTATTCAATTATACTCAGTTCTGCCTTTGTGAAGTCTAGGCAACTCGAGGCTTTGTGAAGGTTGACAGCTTATTGCAATCCCTCTGATATTAATAATTTCCATAAGCAATGGTTGCCACTTGCCATCAAGTAGTCTGCTTGCTTATAAAAACGCGAATCCACGACCTTAACGACCTATCGTCGTTTTATTTTAGTTACTAGCACTTGTACACGTAGTATATGTATTATTAACTCTGAACTAGTGTTTATAGGTTTGTGTTTGACCGCAATCTCACCGTGGTAAGTGATTGATTGTAAGCACTCAAAGCCCTAGAGGAACTGGTTCTCAAGTGTAGCTGTCGGAACACTCCGATAGGTGCTTGGCGATAGATTTTCAACATGAGGGTGGTAGCCAACCAGAAGCGTACTACAAAGTACCCTACCACGATGTTTTACTTCACTGAAGCTCAAGCCACCTTAAAGCCGCTTTGATGCAAACATCTTTAAAGATTAATGCTGTCATCATCCTAGCTAGAAACCAATACAAATCCTTCGAAATCATTTATCATGATCACTAATTTCTATTCAACAACCCCAATACCATAAATAATGCACTCAATTCTAATAGCACTAGATATTATTACTAACGGTGTCTTTTCGAAAGCTATTGCTGAAATATAAAGAATTACCGTTATATGTGGATAGCTGACATTTAAATATTCATTCTAACAACCATTCTAATATTTTTTACTTTTGTTAAATTAGTTTAGTATGAATTTACAGTTACTGTATAGATGAGTTTGCAATTTATCATAAAGGCACGTTCACTTTAAGAAACAATGACATTATTGTTAGTAAATGAAAAGATGTTTTAGCGTCATTATTTCCTAATACGGAGCAATTTCTTTTTAGGACTTTGTTCGTACCCAAAGGGTACGTGACGAACAGTTTAACAGCAAGAAAAGCTTTATTACTGTTCAGTTGTATGTCACGGGTCTATAGCTCGTAAACGGATATATTCAATGTGAAATATAAAATCCAAATATTGAATTAGGAATTCAATAAAAAAAATATGCCCGCCGTGTTCCCAATGGAGTACAGCATGGGGTTCTTCAAAAAGGGTGTGAAGAGATTTCTTCAGGGTCAGCAACGCGCGAGTGATACACCAGTGTTGCAAGCGTCCATAGGCTACGGTAACTGCTTACCATCAGGCGGGCCGTATGCTTGTTTGCCACTTTAGTGGTATAAAATATAATTTTTTCATTCATCACTCATGATCAACATGAATTCAAGTTGACGGCAGTACTGTGGCAGTAGCTAGTCCAGCCGGGTACTAAAAAGTATTACGTACTTTCACCGTACAAAAGGATCGGAAGATATTGGCATTCCTCTCATCCGCCATTTTGTTTTTTTTTTTTCAAGAGGGCGTCAAGCTGATAACTTTTATAAAATCCGATAGCTGACATCAATACAATCAAGATGATGGTTGTATTTTTATAAAAGTTAGGCTCCATACTAAAATCTTCCAACCCTTTGTATCTCAATGATTAGTACTGTGTAACCAAGCTTACCACATGATTTATTACAATATTCGCGACTGCAGTCGATTTATTAAGTTAATGATGAAATGTACTGAAGAACACTTGTATTTGCTATAAAGGATTGACCTCCTGACCTATTGATCTCTGCTTTTGATTAAGATTCAACAGCTAGTGCTTTTTTATTTATATTAAAAGTGGTACATTCGATCATATTACAAGCTTTTATTTAACTTGCAATGTATGTATGTATGTTTTTTCGAGTGGAATCTTGCAAGTCGAATTTCACCCACTTCCTGTGGTCGGATTGACTTGATATTTGGTATACATTAGTATATTGGAAGACAAGGCAAGTACAGTCAACAAAAAGTACAGTCACAAAAAAAAGCTTGTATTAAAAATGAATTTTTTAACAAAAACTTATTATTTTGAAACATAAAATATGAAAAACTTTCATTCCATTCAGTTCATAGACAATAATATTTTTAAAAAAATATTGGATACTCGAAAGTTATCTTTAAACTACACTGGTAAAATAAATAATATTTGAATAATTATTTATGATAAATTACCTAATTGAATTTTATTTAAAACTTAAACCGTTTGGTCTCGCAAATTAAAATATTGCGCCAAGAAAACATTAGTAGGGATGACTCATATTCATACTTACTTCTTGCCTCATCCCTGGCCTAGCGGCAGTATTGCCCACCAAGTTTGGAGGAGCTCCGTTCTTCACGCTGACGGATCTTCGTCTGCTGGGGTCCTGGTTTGTGAGGGATTGCTCGAAGCCCAGCTCATCGCCGAGACTGAATCCTGGAACGTGGATAATTATTTATTGAGTTTCTTGCCGAAGTCTTCTCAGTTTAACTGTATTCCGAACCGGTGGTAAATTCAACTGTATGTGCCAATTTAACGTTCATAAGTGTCTTACTAGGGCCTAAACTAAATAAAGGACTTTCAGATTTTGAATTTGATTTTATTTATATTTTTTTATTCAAAGGCTGGTATCGATTATTTATTTCAGAAATATTTTTATTTCATTATAAGCGAAGCACTCGTGATGTTTTTTTTTTATGTTAAATGGGCTTGCGTTTGACCTGCGACTGACCCCATGAGGAGTTAGAAGGAGGCCGAGGATGTAGCAAGCTTACCCAAAAAAAGGCTATTCACTCTGACTTTGAATCCATCTAGGTTATAGGTGTCGAGAAACACAGACCCCGGAAGAGTTCCACTCCTTTGCTGTTCGTATAAGAAACGATGAAGCGAAGCGTTGTGTCCGGACGCGGGATGTCGACAACTTATGGGTGGAAATTCTCCCGGCGTCTATCGGCGTCGGTGTAGCTCGATCGGCAAAGTTAAGCTACCATCGGTGAGGACGGTACCTGGATGGATGACCGCCTAGTGGTATTTCAACTCAAGCGTTTTCCTTGTTGGGTTGTTAATTGTGATAGTCGTTAAGCTAGTTGGAGGCCTTCCAGGCGGCTTGAAAATTCCAACAGTAGGTTGACCACTAGCCTACCTCCACTGATCCGCCGTGAGCATACGTGGTGGAGTATCTGCCCATTCCCTTTCACCCTCATTTGTAAAAGGAGGCTTGTGCTCAGCAGTGCGACATTATAGACCGATGAAGAGATAGATTGATAGTTTTGCCTAACGTTTTGTTTTATCTAACGGGAATGTAGCTTTTTGTTAACATTCCAAGTTAACGTATATAATAAACTGCTTTCTAATAATACAACAAAACAAAACAGAAGAAACAACACTACATTTTGGAACAATCACTTCATAAAATATATAGAATTATACCAAAAATTAACACAAAACACTTCCCCAATTTCCTCTACATACACATTACTCTAACAGTTAGTGAAAGCAAGTGTTCGATTTTATTTGGAGCAATTAGATGAACAGACAGATTGGTTCACAGTTTTTATTCTTTTTACCTTCTACCATTAGACATACAAAGTAGTTTAAATGAAAGGCATAAGTTTGGTTTAGTTAATTTGATACGTGAGAAGGGCTATGCAACTGGAGATTCAATGAAGCGTGTATTTGCGTCAGATTCATTTCATTAACCAAGCTAAAGATTTATTTAGCTAAGGCAAAATTAACATTAACAAAAACAATATCCTGGGACATTCTTCACATACGGCTATCTGATCCCAAACTAACCCCATCGAGTTTCGGTTCGTCTTGACAAGGACTCTGGTTCTAAGGTGACTAAGTTGATAGACTAATATATAAAAAAGCATGTTTTTAATTAATTTTATTCCATCGGTAAATATTATAATGGGAGCCTGATTCAGTGCAATATATTTGTGATGTAGGTAGTATCTAGATCACAAATGTCAACACTAGTTATTTTATTGAGAAATTGTCAAAACAGTTTTACAGAAAATCGGTAAATAAATGACGCCAGAAGTGAAAAAAAGTGCAATCATAGTACATATGGCCCGCCTGATAGTAAGCGGTTTCCGTAGCCATATAGACGCATACCAACATTTCCTCTCCCCAATGAGCTCTGACTACCCACGCACAGGAACATAACATTGTTATTTAGCTGCGGTATTCTGTAAGGTATGCTCTACCTCTCTTAAACTTACTCTACAGGGTGTTGTTTTGGTCGGCGACAAGCGACCCAGGAGCGGTAGTACAAAATATATATTCCCCAAAAATGGACTTAATTCCATGAAATACTGT
Organism: Polyploca ridens; assembly: GCA_951394255.1. Lineage (NCBI taxonomy): Eukaryota > Metazoa > Arthropoda > Insecta > Lepidoptera > Drepanidae > Polyploca > Polyploca ridens. Next base: position 1,923,176 of record OX596264.1, on the reverse strand, counting down.
AAATATGTTGAGAAATACCTTATTCAATTTGAAATAAAATTACCGCAAAGTATGGTTACTAGGCACGTGCACTGACTAGAGGTAGGCATAAGCTGCCATCGCCCCACCCCTTTACTCCCTCGCACTCCCGTTGAGTATTATATCTACACTTTAGCTTATTACCAAAGAATTTAAAACGTCCAGAAGGATAGTCGCCTCTATGGGAACACGAAATAAACAAGCCATAATTGACAGTATTTAAAAGTAATAAGTTTAGGTATTTAAAAGTGACTAAATCGCAAAATTTACACATGGAAGGTTAGTTTTTTAGTTTTTCCTTGGTTTTTATAAGTGTTGTGACAGTATTTCAATATGCTAGTTGGCACTTTTTATTTAATCAGTACAGCGAGTATGACGCGATGCCAGCCGTGCGCAGTACGAACTGAGTGCGATTTGCTCAGGAGCCCCTCAAGCGGAGTGATATTAAATGTCATGCTTTAGTAAGGCTGACTATCCATCTGGGTAGAGGCACGATGCCCTATGAAAATCTTTGCTTATTACATGATTTTCAAATTTTTTTTTTTTTATTTCTGTGATTAAAAAAAATAAAGTATTTTTTTTATATATTTTTTAGCACCAGTATCTATTGTATTATCGACCCTGAGTCGCTCGTCGCTGACCAAAACAACGACCTGTATTAAAATACTTGGGATATTGTAAACAAAATAATATTGTGTGTTGTAATTTAGCAATCGTTTATCAACTTACCTAAACTTGCGTGCGCTTTAATCCCTCCAAGATTCCGTACCCTGAAGAGGCCGGACTTTTTGAAGGCGCAGTTGATTTTGAACCCAAAGTCTGATTCTAACACGCATAACGGCTGCACAATTTCTGAAAAAAAAAGAAAGGACAATGTTACAACATTATCAACAGTTTCAAATAACTTTTCGTCACGGTTTCTGACACGATTACCAATTTCAATCCCTCAGGTCATGGACGTCTTAGGGCTGGAATTTTGAAAATGAATTCCTTAGTGGATGCGTGCGGAAATAAAGGACGCTGTGCAAAATTTCTAGTTTCTAGACAAATACAGTATTACCCAACTAATATGGCTTACCGATGTACCTGCGCAGAAGATAAATTTTCAAAGCGCGGCAAACGCTTCGACAATCGCTTCGCGGTCGGCAGCTGCCGCCATGTTCGCGCGCGCCGTGCGGAGGGACGTGACTTGCGAGTGAGACGGAACTAACAGCTGCAGTGTATTATGAACCTTATAGTCATGATCTAAGGTTGATTGTAAGTTTTAAGCATTCTTTCGTTAACCTTCGGGGCCATTCTTTCTTTTCTGTACGAACGAAGATTCACGACGCGCCATATCAGTTGGGTACTACTGTAGAACTTTCACAAAAAAAGCCTTGCTGAGTTTCTTGCCGGAGTCTTCTCAGTTTAAGTGTATTCCGAACCGGTGGTAAATTCAACTGTATGTACCAACTTAGCGTTCATATGTGCCTTACCAGGGCCCAAACTGAATAAATGACATTTGACTTATCGAGCTAAATCCACATGCTTGAGATGTTTTCCTCACGGTGTTTTCCTCACCATAGCGAAAGGCGATCAAATGCCGTGACGAAGGTCGTGGGTTCAAATCCCATAACGTGCCTGAGCACTAGGTGAAGGAAACCATCGTGAGAAAACCAAATGATGATGGTAGAGTACTTTATAGTAGCCCCAGATCTTAGGCAACTCCTTTCATACAAATCTCGACTCATGGAACGAGACGCTGTATATTTTTTTTATTTTACTAGTTTATTTTGAGACATAAGAAAGAAATGTTGACTTCTCGGCCCAACATTTCGGCCCTTTTGCAAAAAAAATATCAAAGCAAATGAAATTTATTATAAACAATATATTAGGTCTTTACCTATGAAATTGCCGTTTTGTATGAAAAAATTTAAACGAATTTTTTTCATGTATTTTTTATTTGTATATATCGAAGTAATCACCCATGCAATCGATGCATCTTTGCCAACGCAGTGGCAGTTCATTGATGCCCTTCTTAAATAAATCAGCTGGACGGGATGCAACAAATTCTTCAAAGGCATTTTGTACTGCCTCTCGGGTATTGAATTTTTTTCCCGCCAAGAAGTTATCCAAATTCTGGAAAAAGTAGTAGTCTGTAGGCGCAAGGTCTAGTGAGTAGGGCGGATGACGGAGAACTTCCAACCACAGTTCTTGCAACTTGGAGACCGTCTGCTGTGCAGTATGAGGTCACGCGTTATCGTGCAGGAGCAGCGGAGACGAGCGATTGACCAATGCTGGTTGGAGATGTGCCAGCTTCTCCATCATTGTGTTCAGTTCTTCACAGTACACATCTGTAGTAATGCTCACCCCGTTTGGTAAGAAGCTGTGATGAATCACACCGGCGCTAGACCACCAAACAGTGACCATTAATTTTCTAGGGGTACATTTTCGTTCAGGGCCTTGTTTAGGTGCTGAACCAGGATCCAACCAACTTGCTGAGCGCTTGCGGTTATCAAACAGAATCCATTTTTCATCGCAAGTAACAATGCGGTTCAAAATTCCTTCATTTGTATGTCTGTTGAGCAGTGCAAGGCACGTTTCGATGCGTACTTCGCGCTGGCGATCATTGAGTTCGTGGGGCACCCATTTGTCAAGCTTTTTTACCTTGCCAATTTGACGCAAATGGACCAATATTATTTTGACGCTAACGTCGAAAGCTGCTGCTAATTAAGCCGTCTATTGTGTATCATCAGCTTCCACAATCGCCTTTAATTCGTCATTGTCGACCAAAGTCTTCGGACGACCGCGAGGTTCATTTTTCAGGTCGAAATTCCCAGAACGGAAGCGAGCAAACCAATAACAGGTGGTGCGTTGGTTTGTAGTGTTAGCTCCGTAAACGTCGTTGATGTTGCGTGCCGCTTGTGCCACGACGGTACTCATATTCCATAATTACTCGAATTTTTAACGTATCCATGATGACGAAAAAGATTGAAATGCGATGAAAATGTAAAACTAATCAATAAACAAATTACTACTTTTGGAAAAAGAATTCCATGTTTTTAAAATAAAATTAATTTGAAATTAGAATTCTTAGCCAAACAAAAATTATTTTGATTTGAAATGGCCAGTACTGCAGAACGGCAATTTCATAGGTAAAGACCTATTATTAAACTATTCTTAATTTAAATTTATAGCATTAGTAGTCGTTGAATTATGCCGCTGTAACAGGCGGATAGACGAACGGATTAAGACCGGTAAGGGTTTCTTTTTAGTACGGAACCCTAAAACTTTGATCATATTTAATTTTTACCGTACCATGATAAGACCTCTAAGATCTAATGATCAAAAGCGTCGCATAGATTACAGTGAACGCGGAACGTAGAACTTTGACCACAGAACTGTAGACCGCTCGCTGCGGGATCGACGCCTTACATTATTTGGTAATAATACATGACTTTTACAACGTATGAAATAGTAAATTGCCTTTCTGAATTTATAGAAGATTGTGTAGTATGTACCTAACTGATTTGGAAATCCACAAGTACCAACGTCTCGTGGCCATTCATTTTGACCTTTTTATAACATTTCGTAATGTATATGTAATCCCACCAAAACATAAATGTGAAAATGGGAGCCAAGTTCAATATTATGATAATTATGGTATGGTTGTCGACTTCACCGACAGAAGACTTGAGATCTAAATGGGTGCAAATTCTGTAGACAATCCTTAAATTTATTTATGAGAACGTATAACATTCTTAAGTAAATTTTAAACACAATTTCTTGTTTTCTCCTACAACAATGATTCCACAATAACATCAGTTTTTTAAGCCTTAAAGTTAATAGGCACTAAATATCTATGGTTTTAAACTTTATTTTCTGTGATTCTTTTAGTAATTTTCTATAATCACTATAAGTACCTACGTAGAAATAATAACAGCAATCCAACAAAAACCTTAATTCGGCAACATAATTACATATAGATTGTTTCAAACCTTGACGCTTACCAATCTATTTTAGGAAATTCAATGGTAGAACCGTTTCCTGTTGGTAAAATATGGTGTTATGCGAATTTAGTGTTTATTTTGTTTGACGTGAAGATTATATCTTTTTACTACAGAAATCATAAACCTTCTCCGGGCTACTCACAACAACTTACCAAAGTTTCATCGCATTTGGATACTTTACAAAAGACCACAGATGGACAAAAACGATTACAATATGGAAAGGCTCACAGGGAAAACGATACGAAGGAAGCCAAACATAGTCAGATTGCCCAAAAATTATATAAAAAATGTAACCTTGCTGAGTTTCTTGCCGGATTCTTCTCAGATGAAAGCCGAGTTCCGAACCGGTGGTAACTTCAATAAATGTGACCTTCATAAGTGCCCTTCTGGGGCCTAAATTGAATAAATGGCTTTGACTTTGACTTTGAAGAGCTTACACACGCTGGGATGATGACATCAAAAACATTGCTGTCCCACAATGGCATCATATTACTATAGTACAAGACAGAGAGAAATGGCAATCTTTGAAAGAGGCCTTCACCTGAGAGGGGTTCCTGCTACACAGTGTAAAAATAATTAGAACAATTGTAAATATCAGGAAATTTTATTTTTATTATTTATTATACTTTACAAACAGATAAATAGACAAACAATGATTTTTATCTTTATATACTGTCACTGAACTCCTCCTAAGCGGTTTAACGGATTTTGATTAAAAAAAATGTGTGTCGAGTTCTAGGTTTTTTTGTTATGAAGGCTCCTTTTTATCCAGGCAATGTTTATATAAAAACAGAAAAAAATGCTAGGTTTATGTTAAAACAATCTGATGCAAGCAAGCGTTTATTATCTAAAATCTAACTTTACCTACATGAACATCATTATTTAATAACTCAATAATTACAAAGAATTTATTGCCTAATGACCACCGGTATTATTTTCCGGCAAACGTAATGCATGACTTGTCCAGGATATCAGGCGATTACGCGGCTCTGACCCAGATTTCTCTTCGTCCTAACGTCTGTCTGCGTACATTTATGTATTATATACATGCCCACTGCCCACGCCTTTGTTTTGTTTTGGAAACCTGTTTATAATGAGTATATTTGAAAGGGACTATGACGCTTCAATTGTACTTTGTTTTGACATGTATTGAAGCTTGTATTATATGTTTTGAGATCTCAAAACTACTCGAAAGATTTCGATGTTTGCTATGTGAGGGTTTTTGGAGTCGAAAAATGTATCTAGGTCCCTGTTCGAGCAAAGCTCTGTCACCCAGGCGTACCTATAATGTATAATGCGATAGCCCAGAAGAATAGTTAGAATTCCGGTCGTGGATTCGATCTTTTCGAATTATTTGACTTTTCTTATACACCGAGCAAATAAGTTCGGTCAACAAGGTACTCTAGACTAGTACCTATAGGCATCTTAATATCGTACCTCTACCATGAATTTTCTATGCTAACGTAATCTACACTCGCTAGCGAATACGGTGAATATTTTTTATGACGAGCACCGCCTCGAGTGGATACTTTTGGAAGCATTTCATACAAAATGTTCACCGTAGTCGCTAGCGACTGTAGATTACGTTAGCGTAGGAAATTCATGGTAGGCGCAACGCTCCTCAGAGTAAGTCTGCAGACAAATGCAAGCTCTTTTATTAAAAACTAGGGAATGCCCAGCTTGCTATGCAATGCAAGGCCCTTTTTTGCCATAAACATTTAGGAAAAATTCCTGTAGAGTAGAATACCGAGCAATCCGATTCCGCAACAAGTCAGTGATTTTTCACTGCTTTTGAACAGTAAGGACCAATCACTGCATCTAATTGTTTAGTTTGTCCTTGACTTAGGCCCGGTTTCAATAATTTACGGACCGGTATCGGTTAATATTTATTAAAATTAAGACTCTTATATCTTTACTAATAACGAAGCAAAGACCTCAAAGCTTGCATAATAGACCCTCCCATATGGAAGTAGCTATCACAGGTAAAATTAGCTTACGAAATGATCTATATGCCCAGTTTGGCAATAAAAAAACCTACCATTTGCATTGGTAAGCAAAACGATTCGTTTTTGTTTATTGAAACCGGGCATTAGCCAATCAGAGGGCATTATCGGTGGTGGGGATTGGCGGAATAGATTTCAAACGAAATGAAGGTCATTACCATAATAGTCCTCTGACCTTTGCACAACAACTCATCAAAATCAGATGAATGATATAGGAAAGCATACGTTACAAACAGACACACATTTTTATCGCCATTAACGCACATTATTGGCTTTGAACAAAAAAGAATCATTGCTTAATTTCAAACTCTCGTTTGACTGTTACCTACACATCATCTACGCAAGGTTACCGCTTACCATGGTGAAATTTAGTCAATCTCTGGGTCAGACATCTTGCAAATATTCAATCATATCCGTTTCATAGACTGCGGTGTGATGTAAGGATCATCCTAACTAATATTATAAATGCGAAAGTGAGTTTGTTTGTTTGTTACGCCTTCACGCTTCAATTACTCAACAGATCATCATGAAATTTGGCATGCAGATAGCCTATGGTATGGAGAACAACATAGACTTTTTATCCCGGGATCGCGCGTGAAACCGCGGGGGACAGCTAGTAAGAAATATTCTGACTCTTACCCACTGTATAACATACGGAGTAGTATTGCGTCTGTGGTCGCTGCGTCTCTACGTGGTAGAGACAGAGTTTAAAATAGAGGGCTCCTGTTTATTGAATTCTCTGTGAGCAGATGTAGACATCGCGAGTCTGGAATTGTATAGCTTTTTTCGAAATTACTGAAATATGAGATTTTTATGTTTTAAACTCCCATATGGCTCTCTCACATCCGACATTTTGCATGTTTTCCAAAAAATCAATTGACATAAAAAATATCATATAATTATGAAATCTGCTCACATAATTTCACTTATTTTCATGATATTAGTTACGGCACCTTAGCTTTCGAAATACCTAAGCCTGCCCCAATAATAAGTATGATGTTATTTTACTATTTAATTGAAAGGCGAATCTATACATATATAGGAGAATAATATTTATTTTTTTATTTTAAAGCGAATCATTGACTACAATTTATCTAACCACTTAAAAAAAAAACTTTGACTAAGTGATTACTCATCGTTAGCTTAAGAAATACTTAGGGTCAGTTCACACCAAGATGCGACGCAGCAAGCTTAGATAGCAATAGAATATAGAACTTTATTTACTACAGAAAAAGGTGCACATTTCAGTGAGATAATTCGTGACAAGTGACTCGCGCCCATCGCGTATTCGAATTCTCTCCCTGAAATGTGTACATTTTTGTTTACTAAATAATATTCTATAGTCTATTGTTATTTTTAAAAGTGCGCGCAGCGTCGCTTCGCATCCCGTCTTGATGTGAGCTGACCTGGGGCCCAATTCTCACTTCCCTCGAAACTAGCCTTCGAATCGCACTTACGGTTCGAGTCCTATTCGACTGTAAAATTTCGAGGGGCGGAGTCAATTCGAACGGTCCCGACTAATCAACGCTCTAGCTGACTGGTTTCCCTTCTAAATATGGCGGCCTTGAAATTGCCAGAATAACGTAACGTTCGTAAAAGTTAGAATTCGTGCTTTTTTCGATCGAGCGATCAGTTTCGATTGGGTGAGAATTGGGCCCCTGGGCCTGTAGACAAGATGGCTATCGACAATCGTCATCGTTAGTAAACGATCAACCTTTGTATGGGATTGACATAAGAGATTGTTAAAAATCACGTCACATTTCGATTTGAAATGTCAATCATATACAAATGTTGATCGTTTACTAAAGATGACAATTGTCTAGGTACCCCTCTAATGTCAATCCTATACAAATGTTGACCGTTTACTAAAGATGACAATTGTCTAGGTACCCCTCTTGACTAGGTACCCAGGGTAGCTAGACAAAATGGTTAGTGACAATCATCATCGTTAGTAAACGATCAACCTTTGTATGGGATTGACATAAGAGATTGTTAAAAATCACGTGATATTTCGATTTGAATTGTCAATCCTATACAAATTTTGATCGTTTACTAACGATTGTCCATAACCATCTTGTCTAGGGGGGCTGCACACAAAGCTACATCGCTAACGCCTACAATATCGCTCCGTAGGTATATGCCACTTGGGACTTCACGTGATTACACAACTTTACAGTTATATTGGTACATGCACCACTTAAAGTATTTTTGTACATAAATAAGATCTCAAGTGGAGGTCATCTAAGTATAGTATGCATTCTAATAACAATCCTGTCTATTGTTGAGATGTAGAAGATTCTCATATCACTAATACAAATGTGAATGTTTTATGTACGAGATTCAATAATACACGGGGAGAAGGTTCGCTCACTTCTCTCCAATATGGCGAGGACGGCGATGGCTGCCACACGCGTCATACTTGTGAACAGGTGCTGCTTGTGGGGGCTGGTCTGTTTAAGTTTGCCATTTATTTATTTACTTATTAAATATAGATTCAGTTCACTTTGTAGTTTTGCCGCCGCGCCGGGGCACGCAATTGTTGTCACTGCGATTAGAATGTAAATATTATGTTGTGAATCTAAGCTTGTTTTGAAAAGAGTAATTGCTGAGTTTATTTCCGGCTCTTCTCAGCAAATGCGACCATCCGAACCGGTATTAGAGTATTAGAGTCGGACTTTTCATAAGTGCCTGCGAAGGTCTATTTGAATAAATGATTTTGAATTTTTAAAGGTCTTATGAGAGGTAGAGCATAGGGATATTTCGATCAAAGAGCAGCTCGACTGGGGAAGTACCACCTTACAGAATACCGCAGCCAAATAACTTTATGTTGTTAGTTTAGTTTACTCTCACTACAATATAGGTTATCAGTTATCACGTTATCAGCTGATACACATGCATGCCAATCATGTCAAAATATATTATGAATCAGCTGACCGGTTCATCGGACGGCGCGCGCGCAGCCGGATGTTTCGGAGAAAGGCCGCTGGCTTACTTACTAATCCATACTTTGTAGGGATAGCAAGACAAAATATTTATGAAAACAAATTAAAAAGCTACAGTAGTACCCAACTGATATGGCTTACCGATGTACCTGCGCAGAAGATACATTTTCAAAGCGCGGGAAATGCTATTGGTCGGCAGCTGCCGCCATGTTAGCGCGCACCGTGCGGAAGGGCGTGACTTGCGAGTGAGACGGAACTAACAGCTGCAGTGTATTATGAACCTTATAGTAGTGATCTAAGGTTGATTGTAAGTTTTAAGCTCTTCGGGCCACTTTCTTTTCTGTGCGAACGAAGATTCACGACGCCCCTTATCAGTTGGGTACTACTGTAATATGATCAGACTTTTTGAGTCCACTGCTGGATGCAGTCTTTCACAGAGCTCACCATTGCATCTAGTAGAAGTCCGGCGATCTTTTTGAGTTCCTCAATCCGAGCTTGGGTCTATAAAATGTATAAGTTTCTCAAATTCCTCAATTAATTATTTATTTCCTTCGAGGGTAAAACCATCGGATGAAAACAAGTGATAGCATTGTATCGATATAATCCCACGCTTCTTTCTCGTGAGCGCTTAAAATAACAATTAATCACGATTTCATTTTCGTTATAAAGAAAAGCATGTAATGGGAAAACACAGCATTTATGGAGATTTCCTGATGGAGTAAATATGTTGAAATTATTTTATATAAAAGTTATAAATATTTATAAAGATACAAGTTTGATTATGCCCTCCCGCCAGGTGGACCGACGACCTAGTCAGAGTCGCTGAGCATCGCTGGATGCAAGCAAAACCGTTCGAAGTGGAAGTCATTGGGCAAGTTTTTATCAAAATCGGCCTCGAGCCTCCTTTGAGCATTTTTCACTATTACCTATAGGTACATTAGGATTAGGCCTTACATGCCCACTTGAAAAATTAGAACTGAATTAGACTGAAATAAAGTTATTGATATACTGGTAACTAAATTACAAGCTCTGCTTAGCTCATCAAATAGCCGATTTAAATGGTTACAATATTATTTGTGATTGTAAAAATTAATAAATAATACTATGCAAATACACATATTTTTGCAACCAGTACTCAGAACAGGTTCCATGTCCATTCTTATTTCGAAATCAATATCGATATCATCTATTATAAGTGTAACTAGGTACAATGTTATTTTACTATAAACAAGTTTTATGTAATTCGCAACAAACAGCCTAGTAGCTAGCCTACACCACAGTAGAGGTCGCCTTTGTCTTTGAATCAACGAAAATTGTCATTTAAAACTATTTTCTTTTTTTTTTTTTTTTTTTTTACTGTTTATAGGCGTGTATTTGACCGCAATCTCACTATGGTAAGTGATGATGCGGCCGAAGGTGGTAAGCACACAAAGCCTAGAAGGAACTGGCTCTCAAGTGCAGCTATCGGAACACACCGAAAGGTGCTTGGCGATAGGTTTTCAACTTGAGGGTGGTAGCCAGCCAGGCGAGTACTACAAAGTACCCTACCACCGTGCTATGGTTTCCTCACGATGTTTTCCTTCACCGAAAGCTCAAGCCCATTGTAGGACTCGAACCCGGGACCTTCGTCTCGGTATCCGACGTCACTACCACTGAGCTATCATCGCCTTATAAAGTCACTATATCACTATAACACTTACGGACTTAATAATTCCTCAGAGTATATAAATACTACGTACAAATAATTCTCAGTCTGGAGGATACTCCTTCTGGCTAGCCACCCACTTATTCTTATGTTCTGACTTTTTTTTAAATCCCGGGTGAAGACTTCGAAATAGCATATTTTCGAAACCTATGTTGGGTTACTGGACCGATTTTGACGGAACTTTAATGGCAGTTTGATTTAGCACACTTTTATTTTAGATAAAGAATTAGAGTTCCGCGCAAAAAACTTAAAACCGTACACGGGTATGCCAGTAGCTAATAAATACGTTAGTTTAATAGATAATACATACAATAGGCACTATGTAAGCTACCTCAAATGCCAACTAAATTCTGTGCCACTGCTTTCTACGGTGAAAATATGAATACACAAAAGGTTTCGAAAACGGCATACATTATGTTTGATCGATGGAAAAGTGAAAAAATACGTAAATAATGAGTGACGGTAAAGTGTGTGTTGTAAAAAATCGACGGACAGGTTTCAGTGAAATACGTACGGGTAGTGTACTACTACAACTGTGAACTTCAGACTCGTTTTGTTTATTTAAAATCCCTTTAAAATCCAAATTTCATATCTATAATTATCGACTTGTTTAGTTTATAATATTTTATTTATTTTGTAAGTTGATGGTTTTTCATGTTTGCTTTAGTAAGTAATTTTATTTTGTTAAACATTTTGAAAAAACCGGCATAGTGCTAGTCGGACTCACACACGGAGGGTTCCGTACGATAATAATATTATTAAAAACTACTTACTAGATCTCGTTCAAACCAATTTTCGGTGGAAGTTTGCATGATAATGTACATCATATATTTTTTTTAGTTTTATCATTCTCTTATTTTAGAAGTTACAGGGGGACGGACACACATTTTACCACTTTGGAAGTTATCGCGCAAACTATTCAGTTTAGAATAAAAATATTATAGAAACCTCAATATCATTTTTGAAGATCCATAGATACCCCACATGTACGTGTTTGATGAAAAATATTTTTTTTTGAGTTTCAGTTCTAAATATGGGGAACCGCAAAATTTTATTGTTATTTTTCTATTTTTGTGTGAAAATCTTAATGCGGTTCTCAGAATACATCTACTTACCAAGTTTCAACAGTATAGTTCTTATAGATTCAGAAAAAGTGGCTGTGACATACGGACGGACAGACAGACAGACATGACGAATCCATAAGGGTTCCGTTTTTTGCCATTTGGTTACGGAACCCTAAAAAGGGTCCCGTTTGGGACCTTTTGGATACGGAATCCTAAAAACAGACAGATTGTCAAAAAGATATAAAGTTGCCGAATTTCTTGCCTGTTCTTCACAGTTGAAAGCCAACTTCTAAACTTCACTAATTTCAACTTTCCTAAACTAGTTACCTAAATAAAACGACACAAACTGAGCAAGCCTTAACTTCAACTTAACACATTGCAGGTTTTACTATTTCATAATATCAAATGGGTAATTGTGTATTCTTTGCCACAGGTCTGACGGCGCCACGTGTAACAATTTTTAGACGGCTCCTTATTCGTAATTACGTAAAAGGTGTATAAAGCTTAGACCGACCGTTTATCAGCATAGAACACCCATTGAAAATTTAATTAACATTATTAATGGTAAAAATATAATGTATTTTTATTTAATTATGTGACATTCATAAATAGAAAGGTATATTGTTTTTAGTTGTTAAACTTTGATTGCTTAATATTTAATACAACTGAATTGACCAATTTTTATTTACAACAAATATGTACAAAATACAATCTATATATAGAAAATTTCCTCAAGCCTGCCGCTGCTTCCGATTAACGGCAAGGTTCCCAGAAGGCTGGCACTGAATTGTATTGTACATGAATGAAGACTAGATCTAAAACATTAATCTAATTCATCATGATCACTTACCATAAGAAGGATCTGTTGCCTTATGTCATAAAAAAATGGTGTCTGCAAGTATCAAATAAATAAATCCTTAGTATATCTTTTGCTTACGCGCGGCAACTTTAATGAAAATAGAATACCTTAACATCATAGTTTAAGTAGTCAACGAACATAGTAACGATCACAAATGCGAATCATCGCGGTCGAATCGCCATGAAATTGCATCATTGTGGGTGAATAATCACCGTTTGAACATAGCATTCTTGATAGTTTTATTGTTTTCTCACAAATAGTTTGTTGACAAATATTTTCATCACTGGTAACTTAGTCCTTATTTCATAATTCTCCTAGTAATTGCTCTTCCATATTGTTGTAAAACGCATGTAGGTTAGATTCATTTCAGATAATATTTAAATAAAAAAAAAAAATTTTGGGTGTGAAGAGATTTTTGCAGGGTCTGCAACACGCGACCTCAGGTATTTCAAGCGTCAAAATGCTACTAAACCGCTTACCATCAGGTATCTACATTTGTAGTATAAAAACACAAGTCACATTATAACAATTTGTGTGTATTAGTTTGTTTATGGCAGATATAAGTAAGTCACGCTCGCTGACGGGTCGCCCACTTCCCTCCAATATGAAGCGAAGAGGGCGGTGGCTGCCACACGCGTCATACTTGTGAACAGGTGCTGCTTGTGGGGGCTGGTCTATTTGAGACTACCATTTACTTATTTTGATAGAGTCCACCTTGTAGTTTACCGGGACACGCAATTGTTGACGTAAGACTGGAATATAAATGCTCTAAGCTTGTTTTGAAACGAGTAATTGCCGAGTTTATTGTTGGCTGTTTTAAGCAAATTCAACCTTCCTAATATTACGGTATTAGAGTCTGAGTGTCCATAAGTGTCTGCGAATATTGGGATTTTTATGATTTCCATAAGAATATAATAATTAAATACGTGTCAATTCGATTTTATATCACACACAAACTTTTTACATTGCCGACTAGTTTCCGCTCTGTGGGTTCGCCTGCGTTCCCGAAAGATGAACACGTTATATGTGTACCTAACATCCAAATCCGTTCAGCCGTTAATGCGTGATTGAGCCGCAAACATCTAAACTAAAGCGATGATAGCTCAGTGGTAGTGACGTCGGATACTGAGACAGGGGTCCCGGGTACGAATCTCTACAATGAGTTTGAGCTTTTCTTGAAGGAAAACATCGTAAGGAAACCATAGCGTGGTGGTAGGGTACTTTGTAGTACGTGGCTGACTACCACATTCAAGTATTGAAAATCTGTCGCCAAGCACCTATCGGTGTGTTCCGACAGCTGCACTTGAGAGCCAGTGCCTTCTAGGCTTTGTGTGCTTACCACCTTCGGCCACATCATCACTTACCATGGTGAGATTGCGGTCAAACACAGGCCTATACACATTAAAAAAAAAGGATTTTAATTCTAAACTTAGACTTTTCAGAACAATGAACCGTATAGTGTGGTAAGAAAACGAGTCTCGTTACATAAATAACAGTTTAAATTATAACATGCCAGCTATAATAACTGTCAGTTTACTATTATGGTTATTTACGTCAGTTTTCTTCGGACACTTTCCATTTTCATGTAGCTTGCCAAGAGACTAACGAATAGGAAATATTTTGAAATGGAAAGCCATTATGTGGCCGAAGGTGGTATACAAAATACGAAAGACAGATTTTCAACTTGAGGGTGGTAACCAGCCAGACGGGTAATACAAAATACCCTGCTATGGTTTTATGGAAGTGCAAGATGGATGACACCTCCATTTGGAAGATCTTCCGCCAGCCAGGCTGTGTCATCGTAGCTGGGGACCGCGGTCCAACTGTACATATTGGACACTTGTATATAGGGTGTTGTTTTGGTCGGCGACAAGCGACCCAGGAGCGGTAGTACAAAATATATATTCCCCAAAAATGGACTTAATTCCATTAAATACTGTAAATATGTTGAGAAATACCTTATTCAATTTGAAATAAAATTACCGCAATGTATGGTTACTAGGCACGTGCACAGACTAGAGCTAGGCGCAAGCCGCCATCACCCCACCCCTTTACTCCCTCTTACTCCCGTTGAGTATTATGTCTACATTTTAGCTAATTACATGATATTCAAAATTTTATTTTTTTTATTTTTGTTATAAAAAAAAAACATTTTTTTTATATTTTTTTAGCACCTGTATCATTTGTATTATCGACCCTGAGTCGCTCGTCGCTGACCAAAACAACGACCTGTATATGCAGATCGTGAAAAAATATCATTAGCGCGATGCAGGATGTTGAGCCGCCGCCCGCCATATATATCCATATGTGAACTTCATTATTTAGGTGGTTGCAGTTTCCTCGCGATGTTTTCCTTCACCGAAAGCTCAAGTTTATAGGATTCGAACCCACACCCTTCACTACCATTTGAGTCACTACCATTGAGCTATCATCGCCTTAATAAATTGAAGTTTAGGAAAGATTTAAGATCCTTAAAAGTATTACTCTCACATCAAGTAGTAGAAAGTACCTCCACATTACAGAATACCGCAGCCAAATAACTGAATGTTGTGTTCCTGCGCGTGAGTAAGGGCTCATTGCCCGAGCTCATTGGGGAAGGGGGAAAAGTTGGTAACGCGTGAGTGATGCCCTGTCCATATGGCTACGGTATCCGCTGTTCCTGTGCGTGAGTAAGGTCGCCCGAGCTCATTGGGGAGGGGGGAAAAGTTGGTAACGCGTGAGTGATGCCCTCTCTGTCCATATGGCTACGGTATCCGCTGTTCCTGTGCGTGAGTAAGGTCGCCCGAGCTCATTGGGGAGGGGGGAAAAGTTGGTAACGCGTGAGTGATGCCCTCCCTGTCCATATGGCTACGGTATCCGCTGTTCCTGTGCGTGAGTAAGGTCGCCCGAGCTCATTGGGGAGGGGGGAAAAGTTGGTAACGCGTGAGTGATGCCCTCTCTGTCCATATGGCTACGGTATCCGCTGTTCCTGTGCGTGAGTAAGGTCGCCCGAGCTCATTGGGGAGGGGGGAAAAGTTGGTAACGCGTGAGTGATGCCCTCCCTGTCCATATGGCTACGGTATCCGCTGTTCCTGTGCGTGAGTAAGGTCGCCCGAGCTCATTGGGGAGGGGGAAAAGTTGGTAACGCGTGAGTGATGCCCTCCCTGTCCATATGGCTACGGTATCCGCTGTTCCTGTGCGTGAGTAAGGTCGCCCGAGCTCATTGGGGAGGGGGGAAAAGTTGGTAACGCGTGAGTGATGCCCTGTCGATGTGATGCTTATCACGAGGCCGTATGCTTGTTTGCTATAAAATTTATGGTTGCCCCATTGCACAGTATAGCTCGACTGTCCAAACTAATAGGCAGGTAATTAATTTATACGCTATTCAAATATTGATGCCTATAGCTATCGTGTCGAATAGGTCACTTTCCATTTTCTTTTTTTCCATGGGAAAGTTCGGTCACGGACACAAAAATGTCGCCTCCAACAAAACCATAAAATAACCATTATTATGCTATTTTATAGTTGTATTGATGAATTAAGCTTCATGTAATGGGACAAGTTGGCAGAGAAAACGAGGACATTACCATAATTATTATAATGTTGCTATTTCGATCAGCTGTAAAGGAGTAAGAGAGGTAGAGCGTAGCATTTATTCGCTCTAAGAGCAGCTCGACTGTGGAAGTACCTCCACCTTACAGAATACCGCAGCCAAATAATTGTATGTTGTGTTCCTGCGCGTGAGTAAGGTCGCAAGAGGTTTTGGGACGGGGGAATAGTCGGGAACGCGTGAGTGATGTTGTTTTGCCAACCCTGCAAAAATCTCTTCACACAGCCTGAGCGTCCGCGATAGGACGCAACTTTATAAGTTCAGCATTATAAAATGTACAGTCAAGATAAAGATTGTGAGTCTTCAGTATATAAACTTGTAAGTGTCTATTATTTTTTATATAAAAAACATTACGAAAGCTTATGTCAATATTTGAAACGATACTTGTTTTATTTTACGACATTATTTATTTGACATTTTATTTCGTGTTAAGATAGGTGATAAAATAACCGAAGATTACAAACACTATAAATATTTATCATAAGTTACGACAACCATGGGATGGGTGGAAGTTACACATAAGTCATTAAGGTGGCCTGTCAACTTGAGTTTTGTTACTAATTATGTAATTTTGTATAATTATGAATATAATTATTTGCACTTCTCAGATGAAGGCCGGCTTAAGAACTGGTGGTAACTTCAGTAGCTTTGACCTCCATAAGTGCCCTACTAGGGCCTACATTGAATAAATGGCTTTGACTTTGACATATAGTGACATAAGTGAAAACTTTTTTACAAAAAACTTAAACCGACAAAGTACACTAAAAAGTAATCAAATCCTGACCTGATAACAATGGAACCAAACGGAAAGTGTACCCTTATAAACCAAAAAATAATTTTCCAAATCGGTTACAGTAGTACCCAATTAATATGGCTTACCGATGTACCTGCGCAGAAGATACATTTTCAAAGCGCGGGTAACGCTATTGGCCGACAGCTGCCGCCATTTTAGCGCGCGCCGTGCGGAAGGGCGTGACTTGCGAGTGAGACGGAACTAACAGCTGCTCTGTATTATGAACCTTATAGTAGTGATCTAAGGTTGATTGTAAGTTTTAAGCATTCTTTCGTTAATCTTCGAGGCTATACTTACTTTTCTGTGCGAACGAAGATTCACGACGCGCCATATAAGTTGGGTAATACTGTAATAAATAACGGAGTTATGAGGTAACAAACATAAAAAAAATGGCCCGCCTGATGGTAACCAGTTACCGTAGCCTATGGACGCTTGCAACACCAGGGGTATCACTCGCACGTTGCCGACCCTAAAACCACATATTTTGACTAAGTTCGGGCTTGTAGAGTTAGGGCATGTAGAGTTATAAGCTTGGCTCTACATGAGATCTGATAACTTTTTGACAGTGCGAGCCATATGGTCTCGTCTTGGCAACATTTTACATGAAAATGTTTTTGGTGGGATAACATTGACCGACGTACAATGTTGCAGAATACCACAGCCAAATAACAATGTTGTGTTCCTACGCGTGAGCACAGATCATATAATACTACAGTAGCGTGAGTAAGGTTGCCAGAGCTCATTGCCTGGATGTTGCAGCGTCTCTTGTGATACACCCGTGGCATCACAAGCGTCCATAGGGCTACCGTAACAGCTTACCATCACGCGGCCCGTATGCTTATTTGCCGACTAATACCCGGTTTCTATAAACAAAAATGAATCGTTTTGCTTACCAATGGTAGGTTTTTTTATTGCCAAACTGGGCATATAGATCATTTCGTAAGCTAATTTTACCTGTGATAGCTACTTCCATATGGGAGGGTCTGCTATGCAAAGCTTTAAGGTATTTTCTTCATAATTAGTAAAGATATAAGTCTTAATTAGGAATCGTATAAAAAAAGAATAAACGTCTTTATTACCATGTAGTCCTAAACAAAAAGTTTCTAAACTTTCCTTTCATGCCTGCCTTTAAGGATAGATTTATTATTAAAAGCGTCTATTGGGAAAACCTACGCCTCTCTCTGAAAGGAGTTATGTATGACCAATCCGCCTCAACTAAGAGTAGCATAGTTAAATGCCAGTTCCATTTAATGTTGCGTAAATTTTTAAGGAAATAGTAAATCTGCAGCTTATTTCTAAGATTTGTAAAGTCCCACATAAGAAATTTCAATTTTACTAAAGTGTACAAATGGGATTAAAATAACGGGATACATTTATGTTTTGAGAGAGGTAGAGCATAGCGTAATATTCGCTCAAAGAGCAGCTCGACTGGGGAAGTACCTCCACCTTACAGAATACCGCAGCCAAATAACTTTATGTTCTGTAAAGTTGTGTTCCTGCGCGTGAGTAAGGTCGCCAGGGCTCATAGGGGAGGGGGGAAAGGTCGGTAACGCGTGAGCGACGCTTCGTGTGTTGCAAGCGTCCATATGGCTACGGTAACCGCTTACCATCAGGCGGCCGTATGCTTGTATACCGACTTAGTTGTATAAAAAAAAAAAAAAAAAAGTATATTATTTACTCTGGACTAATATTAATGCGAAGTGTATATAATTTTCACTCAATCACGGCGTAATAATTGAACGATTTGAGCCTTTATACATTTTAGGGCCTTTACCGAATGTGCCGGAAGAAATGATGCCATAATATTGTTAGATCTGGTAATTATGAACAATTATTGTTATGGCACGAAATTTGTAGGGGCATTCTGTAACTTGAAAAATCATTGTGATACATTTGGGGAGTTATGTCTCAATGATTTCTTTTGACACATAGATAGATCATATCCTGGAATAAAGGATACTTTATATGCCGGGAAAACATTTTTTTTTTATTATTAATCAAGCCCCAGGTTAGACATTAGTAGACAGTAATATCATGAGAAATTGACAACTAAACAATGTCAAGTCACATGTCGAAATAACATAAACATAAATCGATTTGTTTATAAAAAGACGGTTACCACAGACATAAATCTAAATAGATAACGCAAGTCCCTCCATCCGTATGAAAACTAAGCGTGGCACTTTTTTATACCTACCATAATGTCACAAGATTGATTTAGTTACGTTGGCATTAGATTTTTAATGTGACAATTAAGTAAAATATTTGTCAGCTAAACACATCCCTCGCTACACATCTCTGGTGGACATGCAGCCTTCTGAGAGTTCCCTGTCCGCGCGAAACTGTTTCAAAAGAAGCACATTATTATCCCTTTTTGCACAGATTTTGACACGCGATGTACATTACACGCGCGTCATCTATTTAGATGTATATCTGTGACAGTTACACTATAAGAAGGACATTAAAACATTCTTACTTAGTAATTGAAACCCAAATGACAAATGTTATCTCATTCCAAGTTCTTGAAGAAATGGTGACAGTGCGTTTTCTTGCAACCTTGGTATAACGTATGAATGCTAATAACCCCGGGCGGATGATGTTTGCGCAACATGGTGATTACAGTGATCATTACCGTCTGGCCTGGTGATCTAATGACCGTAATAGGGTACTGACTCTGTACTGTTTCTTGCATTAGATATAACTGTTATATTTTGCCGTAAATGTTCTGCTATAGGGTAAATACCTCCCTTTTTTACCGACTTCGAAAAAAGGTTCTCAATTCGACAAAGTTTTTTTTGTGTTTGTTACACGATTGTTCCGCCAATTTATGAATTGATTTGGATGGTGTATTGTATCACGGTAAATCCCGAGGTGGTCCCATATAACTTTTATCATGATCTGACCATGGATATTGAGGATAGGATGGAATTCCTCAACGGAAAATAGCACAAACATCGTGAATGAAGCGTTTTATTCAATATTGTCGACAATTTATCAATGATATACACATTCTTGGTCAGGGACAAATCTTGAGAAGTATTGAAAATGTATATGAACCTCAAAATTTAAAAAATAGAAGCAAAAGGCCACGACGTGTTCCATAGAAAATATTTCACTGACTTCAAAACAGTTATTTCACACTTTTTTAGTGTACTTTGAAGGCGGTTTGAACCAGCGCAAAAATCTGCTTTCAAATAATAAAAAAAAAACCGTATACAAATTGGCCGACCCGTTTAAAAGCTACCGTGTCACAGACAGACACAAGGGGAAGTTGCTTACATCAATGGACGCCCCAACATGGTGCAATTGTGAACAAAAATCATGTCTCTCAATTTGAACTCTTATTGATGGTTAGATATATAATCCGTTGCAATGTTTAGCCAACATTTGAACAAATATGTTAATGCACTTAGGATTGAGAGATTGTTGACAAAACCTACTTATGTAATAAGGAAACCTGAAAGTACGTGTTATTCTGTGCTGAAACTGTGTAACATCTGACCCGTTACTCAAACCCATAAGTTTGAACACAAACAAGCAACCACTGTGTCAATGGGGTCAACTTAATGTAATAGGTGCCTACATTGTATTAGGGTTCAGAGGTGAAATAAATAAAACCCCCAAAAGTTACGTTTTGAGAAGCGTTTAAATTGTTATTTTGTAGGATCAAAGGTGTGAATGTTTTTGCAAACGGGTGTTGTGAAATAGTATTGTTTTTATTTATAACAATGTCATGTTCATTGTGCGTAATTTTATGTCACAGTTTTTTTGTTACTGATAAATTAAACTAAATAAAAATATACTTTAAACGAAATAGATAATGTAATGACCTTGAAAATAGTTCCTCATGTTTCTTTTTAATAATCTTTAACAGTAAATTATATCGAAACTTAAATGTGTATGTATTAATTATAAGAACTTGTAGTAATTAGCTACTATTTTTAAATCAGCGAAAAGTAAAAAAAAGAATAACAGTTTATATTTGCCGAGTTTATGCTCGAACATACGTATACAAATAATATATAATAGTAGGTATATAGATATATAATATACAGAGGAAAAGAAAACCTATTATAATTGTAATAAAAAAAAGTTGCGGAAATATTTTGATAATATTTTGTTTATCGAAGAAGTCTGTACGTACGGCCCGCCTGATGGTAAGCGATTACCGTAGGCATATGGAACGCTTGCAACACCCGGGGCATCACTCACGCGTTATCGACCCTTCCCTCTCCCCAATGAGCTCTGGCGACCTTACTGACGCGCAGGAACACAACATAAAGTTATTTGACGCGGTATTCTGTAACGCTACGCTCTACTTCTCTTAATAAATATCCTAATATCCTGGGACATCATCTTCACTCACGACCATTTGATCACAAACTACGCAGAGCTTGTACACACGGCTACAGATCAAGCTATACATTTCTATTATAAGCTGACCTCTCATTGTACGGAAATCCTATACAATGCGAGATCAGCTTATACTGGAAATGTATAGCTTGATCTGTAGCCGTGTGTACGCACGGCTACAGATCAAGCTATACATTTCCAATATAAGCTGACCTCCTATACAATGCGAGATTAGCTTAGCTTACTGGAAATGTATAGCTTGATGTAAAAATGGAAACCATTTTAAAGGGCAAATAATCTCGGAGAATGACATGTTTCGTGAAATTACTGACGCCAAAACAAATAGTTCAAATTCTAAATATCGAATTATTCATTTCAAATGAAGAATTCGATATCGATTTGTCCGAATACGAACATTTAAAATAATGCCGAAGATTATTCGGCGAACCACTTCACTATTAAAGTTCATATCACGCCATGGCTACCTGAAGGTTTAGTTTGTAAGCTATAGCAATCAATCAAAACGTGTAGGCTCGAGCGGACGTCATTTATCATTTGTAACACAAAATTATCGCAACTGTCCGTTGTTGTCCGTCATTTGGACTACTGTTATGTTTTGTGCCATTCACTTATTTGGCAATTTATGATAACCGGCTGTAAGAAAGCTAGAACAATCATGCAAGTAAATAATTATATTTTAAAGATATGAGTCGGTTATGAGGTGTTTTGAAGTCCTGATAATTTTATTGGGACAGCCCAGTATTAAAACTAAACCTAATATGCGATAAAATCTAAAGTAGGTTCATTACCTATCGCGCCGCGCTGTGTTGGATTCTATTCCCACACAGGACATGTTCATGCACACAAATGCATGAACATGTCTTTATGTCCTGAGTCATGGTGTAATTATGTATATTAAGTATGTACTTACAATCAAAAAGTAGTATATGTATTATGTCAGTTATTTGGTTTCCATAGTACTCCATAGCTCTACTTAGTTTCGGATCAGATAGCCGCATATGAGGAATGTCCCAGGATATTTATTTATTATAATAAAAAAGAAAATGCTCTTTATTAAAAAAAACCGTCCGTTTATTCTGAGACTTGGGGTACATATTTTTTTTATTAAATCTCTATATTAATAGTATATAGGTATATATAGTTGATAAATTACTTATGTGGTTTCCATAGTTTAGTTTGCAGACAACATATTTTATTTATATGCAAAACTGGAACGATTTTGAACAAACTACTAACATTAATAAACACAGAGTAAAACGTACATATTCTACATTGAAATTTAATAATTATAATAGTCCAAGTAATACAAAGATCAGAGTACACTTAAGATAACTAAAAGTAATATATTTACCATTGAAATGTGATTGGAATCTAAATGCCCTCGTTTATTTCACAAAGTGTACTTTATTAGAAGGCCTTGCTCTTCCGTTCACATCACGTTGAATTGACTTTTAGTTTTAATTGACTATTATATGAATAGGTTTAGCTTTTAATTAATGACTTTATAACTCTGTATGGTGTTAGAATTAAGGATAGTAACTTTAACTGTATATATAGGGCGAATTTTTATTTCTAGCCAGTGTGGGCAACTTCTGAACTACAGGTCTTAGAGAAAAACGCTGAAAGGAACCCCGAGCTGAATTTTGAAGAAAATTAAAATGCCATTATAATTTATTTAAAAAAAATAGTAGTTTCGAAGATATTAAATATTTTCAAAAAAAAATTTTTTTTCGAAATTCTGCTTCTTGGTCACAATATGAACAAAATTATGTAAGACAATCTCGCTCTCAAGTTGCTAGAAGTTATCCAAAATATTATTTTATATTTTCCTTGACCATGGTTTTATGCTGCGTAAAGTTTGAAGAAGTGGAGCAAACCTCGCAGGGACCTCACTATGTTTAGCTATAAAGAATTGGCTCTTAGCATTCTGACAAAAAAATTGAGGTCAATTTTGATAACTTCTAGCAACTTCAGACCAAGATTGTCATACATAATATTGTTCGTATTGTGAAGTAGAAGCAGAAAAAGAAAAAAAAATTGAAAAAAATTCAAAACACATATTTTTTTTTATTTTTTTAATGGCATTTTTATTTTCTTTAATATTTTGCTCGGGATTCCCTTCAGCGTTTTTCTCTAAGACCTGTAGTTCAGAAGTTGCTATCACTGGCTAGAAAAAAAAAATCACCTGTATATATATTTTGACTGTATTTCAGAACTTCGAAATTTGAAACATCGATCGACTGTACTGCGAATGTACGTGAGTTCCAAAAACGTTGGTTCAAATGTATGATATTGCAAAAAACCCTAGTTTGAATATTTTTCGTCGCGAAGTACGTTTTTTCGAAAGTATACCATTGCGAAAAACTTTAGTTCGAATGATTTCCATCGCAACGTATCTTAAAAAGAAAGAAATAAGCGAGGGCCGATTGGCTTTAATATTATACACACGGTATAAGCTTGAGTTTATTAACTAACACCTACTTGATTTGTGATTGACGGTTAAAATTAAATAGTTAAACAGCGCATTTTCTCTAATCTTATAAATTATTGGTTTAAACTAGTCATCTTTATCATTTAAGAAAGAAACGACACATATCCTCTTCACATGGCATAACCGTAGAGCAATGAATCAAGTCCAATTATAAAGCGACAAAGAATTCACTAGATTCATTGATATGTCCACAAAGTTAATCTGATAAAAAGATATATATCTTACGCAGTTGATTTATTGTAATAACGCCGATAACCTTATAATTTGACCCGCAGTTTGCTTTAAGACCTTTTATTTGTAATTCTTTATATGGACGCCTACAAATTCTTCTATCACATTTGACACGCCGGTTTTGTACTTTGTGATTACATCTCTTAGTCTCGTAGTTTCTTTCTTAAGGTGATTGATTATTTTCACAAACTAAATTAAGTCGTATTGCTAACCGCAGTAAAACCTAAATTGAAGATTGTTCATCTGTCAATAATTGTCAGTTTACAGATTGTTTCCAAATATTAATTGCCTTCAAAGCCTAACTTTTTTATTACATCTTTATTTTACGGAAACTTTGTAAATTTTGACAGTGTCGTCCCCGTGGAAAAAGTATCTATATAAAATCAACTTGCTAATATTTTACTTAGAATGAAAGGAATAGTGTACACAGCGCCCCAGCTTCTCCCGAAAGAGGGGAAACTAAGACGCTGTTGCACGATCACACATTATAGCGTTTTAACAATATCTTCTGATATTGCAACTCTTTTCAGTCAATATATACGTGTTAACATATCACAAAAAAAAACCCTGTCAATTTCCCTAACTCAACCGCACTGCCCTCAACACATTTACGAGCATTTACCCACTACAGTACTACACAAGGTCGACGAACATGTTGATAGTTGGCTCTTGTATCACGATTGCGAGACTTGTCAAGTTCCTCACACACGGCTACATAATCCCAAACTAAACAGAGCATCAAAGATGAACGAAGACTTGAGAAGCGACCACGTACCAAGATTATTCATAAGGCTAATATTTCTTATAAAAAACTCAATAATTTGTATCGTGAAGTAAAACGAGAAATCATGAAAATACAGGTATTTGTCGTGTGAAAGTAAATCGTGTCAGACGCCGACTTTGATTACCCACTGTAGATGTTAAACACGAATGCTTTTCATTGATAAAAACTGAATAATTAAAATAAAAATAACTTATACAACTGAATATATATTTTACAAATCAAATACAAATTAAGAATATTGCAAAATTTGTTTGTATCAATAATTAATATACAACAAAAATATCTTTGTGTTTTTATTCCTAATTTTATATTGTAGAAGTATTTTAGTACTGACTACAAAGATATCATAGTATGAACAAATAAAGTTTTATTACAAACAAAGCGATACACTGACGCGCCTACATTAGACATCAACGAGATACTTTGCCTTTAGTATGTAAATAAATAAATAAATATCCTGGGACATTCCTCACACACGGTCATCTGATCCCAAACTATCAGAGCTTGTACTATGGAAACCAGATAACTGATATAATACATATACATAATTACACCCAGACTCAGGACATACAGACATGTTCATGCACACGAATGCATGTCCTGTGTGGGAATCGAACCCACGACCTGCGGCGCGTAAGGTGAACCTTAACCAACTGCGCCAACTGGCCCGTCAAATATATAGTCATATTGTCCAAAATTTTTTTAAAAAATGTAACCTTGCCGAGTTTCTTGCCGGATTCTTCTCAGTTGAAGGCAGAGTTCCGAACCGGTGGTAACTTCAGTAAATGTGGCCTTCATGAGAGCCCTTCTGGGGCCTAAATTGAATAAATAGCTTTCTTTGACTTTGACTTTGCTTTTTTTTACATTGCTTTTTATTTAGTTTTGAAAATTATGATTACTACACGGAAAGTATCTCGACGGGACAGTTGGCGTAGTTGGTTAAGTTTCCACCTATCACGCCTCAGGTAATGGATTCGATTTCCACCCAGGACATTTTTGTACGTGAACATGTCTGTACCTGAGTCTGGGTGTAATTATGTATATTAAGTATGTATTTACAAACAAAAAGTAGTATATGTATTATATCAGTTATCTGGTTTCCATAGTACAAGCTCTGCTTAGTTTGGGATCAGAGGGCGAACCACAAGCTCTTAAAACAAGGTTAAAATTTTTCTGACTCCAAATTTATTACATTAACACAGTTTTACAAGAATTTAATAGGCAACGCGACAGGGCAGTGGGATGTAAGCGACTGACGAGCTCCGGCTATATTCGTTACGCGATACTCAATTTGCTTAGTTGCATTTTGAGCTCGCCATGACGCCACAAATCAATCAATCAATGTGCCAAATTTCAGTCAGTCAGTACCACAAATAACGATTCTTTTCCCTTTCTTACGATAATGTGTGGGTGTCCAAATATCTATCCTTACAATATAATACAATGACTTATTTTGTGAAAGTATTTTGATATCAACTTCATCTGGTATAATTCGTATAGAACTATAATTCCAATTTCCGGTAAATAAAAGGCCAGCCACAAGTGTAGTTAAAGATTTTTCAAAATTTTTGTTGTGTTCCTGCGTATGAATATTTGGTAGCCAGTGCTCAATAGGGAGGTGGGAAGGGTCATAACGCAGAGCAATTCCCAGTTTGTTGCAAGCGTCTTTATGGCTTCGTAAACCGCTTACCATCAGGCGAGTCGTAAGGTGTCATATAAAGACTAGAGGGAGTAAAAAATCGGCCACGGAGGGTTCCGTACAATATTAACTAACTCAACTTTTTCATGAAAAAAAACTTAAAAAAAAAAAAAAATACAAACATCCGAATTGAGAACCTCCTCCTTTTCTTGAAGTCGGTTAAAAAGACGTTTCTCGTATGGGCGCCGCCTTTTACTTTAAATTTTATTTCATTTTTATTATTTTGTTATAACGACAATAGAAATACACATTCTCTGAAAATTTCAGCTGTCTACCTATTACCGTTCATGAGATACAGCCCACTGACAGACGGACGGACGGACGGACGGACAGCGGAGTCTTAGTAATAGGGTCCTGTTTGGCAATCTTCGGGTATAGAACCCTAAAAAAAGTGGGGTATGAACAAAAAAAATATCAAATTTGAACCAGAGACAACAGTTGTTATCTAAATAGCATATAAACAAACTCATCCAATTTTAAACATAAATCCATGGCATTCTAAACTAACAAACGTGTCATGGAGACATTGACCGCTGCGGTCAAGGTGCAAACACAGCAATGTATGTCTAAATAAATTTCACTTTCTTTGACACCATTTTATATACAACTAACGTTTGAGTTTATGTTTAAACACTGTCTTTTTCTTTTTAGCTATAAATTAATAGCAATAAATTAGTTATTATACAGGTCGTTGTTTTGGTCAGCGACGAGCGACTCAGGGTCGATAATACAATAGATACTGGTGCTAAAAAAAATATAAAAAAAATACTTTATTTTTTTTAATAATAAAAATAAAAAAAATAAAATTTTGAAAATCATGTAATAAGCTAAATTGTAGACATATTACTCAACGGGAGTGCGAGGGAGTAAAGGGGTGGGGCGATGGCGGCTTGTGCCTAGCTCTAGTCAGTGCACGTGCCTAGTAACCATACTTTGCGGTAATTTTATTTCTAATTAAATAAGGTATTTCTCAACATATTTACAGTATTTAATGGAATTAAGTCCATTTTTGGGGAATATATATTTTGTACTACCGCTCCTGGGTCGCTTGTCGCCGACCAAAACAACACCCTGTATATAGACGGGCCAGTTCACCTTACGCAGGTCGTGGGTTCGATTCCCACACAGGACATGCATTTGTGTGCATGAACATTTTTTTTTTACTGTTTATAGGCCTGTGTTTGACCGCAATCTCACCATGGTAAGTGATGATGCGGCCGAAGGTGGTAAGCACACAAAGTATAGAAGGAACTGGCTCTCAAGTGCAGCTGTCGGAACACACCGAAAGGTGCTTGGCGACAGATTTTCAACTTGAAAGTGGTAGCCAGCCAGGCGGGTACTACAAAGTACCCTACCACCGTGCTATGGTTTCCTCACGATGTTTCCTTCACCGAAAGCTCAAGCTCATTGTAGGATTCGAACCCGGGACCTTCGACTCGGTATCCGAAGTCACTACCACTGAGCTATCATCGCCTTAAAACAAAAAAACTCGTTTGTACATGTCTGTATCTGGGTGCAATTATGCATATTAAGTATGTATTTACAAAACAAAAAGTAGTATATGTAGTAGGTATATTTGGTTTCCATAGTACAAGCTCTGCTTAGTTTGGGATCAGATGACGCTGTGTGAGGAATGTCCCAGGATATGTAGTTATTAATTAAGCAAATAAATAATTTGAATTTATTGTAATGTTTTTAGTTTTGTTTTACCATTGAAATCTTTCTTTGTAATTTAATTTAATAGCAACTTTATAACTTACTAGCTTTTTCCCGCGGTTTCACCCACGTTCCCGTTCAATAAATACTCAGGGATAATATAGCTTCCTATTGGAGAAATATTTTTTTGAATCCGACTGGTAGTTCCAGAGATTAGCCCGTTTAAACAATCAAATAAAAAACTCTTCCACTTTATTAAATTAGTATATATAAAATAAATAAATAACGTAATCATATATGTAAGCAGTTAGTTAACCTAAGGGTCAGCTCACACCGAGATGAACACGGCGCGCATATTAATTATTACTTTATAAAATGATAAAATTTACCACACAAAAAGGTACACATTTCAGTCAGAGAATTCGTGATTCGTGACTAGTGATTCGCGACGGCGCGTTTTTGTTTATTAAAAAAAGTTATATAAGTATTGTATGGCTTTCTTAAAAAGTCGCGTCGGGTCGCTTGTCGCTGTGAACTGACCCTAAGGTTTATAAAAATGGTTTCTAAAACAGGAACAATAGATAGATACGGGGTTCTTCAAAAAAGGTGAAGAGATTTCTGCAACGGCAACGCGCGAATAGCCCTGGTGATGCAAGCGTCTATAGGATACGGTAACCGCTTACCATCAGGCGGGCCGTATGCTATCTCAGTAGTATACAATATATAGATAACATTTTATGGTCACACCAAATAAAAAAAATACAAGAACTTTAAATAATAAAGAAAGCGACACAATGGGCGGCCGTCATATAAGGCGCTGCACAAACGTGTATCCTGTGTTGGACACAAACTATAGTTGCTGTGTGTGTGTGTGCGGCGATCGGACACAGATTACGTCTGCGCAGGGAGTGGCTGATTT
Source organism: Polyploca ridens (assembly GCA_951394255.1). Lineage (NCBI taxonomy): Eukaryota > Metazoa > Arthropoda > Insecta > Lepidoptera > Drepanidae > Polyploca > Polyploca ridens. Next base: position 1,894,060 of record OX596264.1, on the reverse strand, counting down.
CATACTAGTTCTATAGAAATCAAATATTCGTTGGTAGCTTGTATACGACACAAGACACACGTTTGCGCAGCGGCTAATCACTAAAAGTTATCTCTTACAGGATACCTTTAGCTTCAGTTAACAATATTTTAATCCAATTTACCTTCAAACCCTCAACGTTCAATTACGTCAATAAAACAACTAAACCTTGTGTTTAATAAATTCAATTATTTAAAAAAACAAGAAACCCAACTGCGTAAAACAAAAATTAACTGAAAAGAGAAAAACAAGGTTTTTAATCTATACAATTTTGAATATAACTTGAATGCTATAAGGTATGTTTTAATACAACCCCCCCCCCCCTCTTATTTTATTCGTAGACGTCATATAAAAATAATATACCCTATGACACTCCCCCAGTCAAGACGAACATAACGACACCTCATATGCGGCTGCATCGCGTGCCAAAGAAACAGACATACATACACTCGAAAAACATAACCCTCCTTCCGGGTCAGTCGGCTAAAAATTACGCCACAAACGTATAGAAAATTAAGCCAATCGGCAATCATCTGTCAATCGAACGATTCCTCTCACCTCAACTTCAAGATTGAGCAAACTCATTAGCTTTTAATGATTTACCGTTCTCAGTATCCTGGACAAAGGCTATGAATAGTTACTTACGCATTTTTCTACAGTTACGCAAAGCTTTTTGTATAAACGAAAGGTCGCGAAAGATTTGAGATGGATCCGGGTTTTGGTCTTGGGTCATACCCAAGCCGATACCTTCAATCCGTCTATCTTTCTGCATGATATTAAAAAAGCTTGCGTTATATTTAATACTTGTTTGTATTGTGTAATATTCATTTTCCAAATAAAGTTTTATGTTTTTTAACCATAATCACGTAATTTTCTAAAAAACGTACAAGTAAGACCGATGCTAAATAAGTAAAAATCTTCAATTGTAATCATTAAAATGATTAACAAAGAAAATAATCATCAGGCAGCCCGTATATATGTTCTGTGTACCTTGTTAGTATACAAATAATTGAACTGTTTTACAAAAAACTTAAACTGACTTCAAAGTACACTAAGAAGTAATCAAATCTGATGAAGAAATTAGAAATCTCTTCAGACCCTTTTTGAAGAACCCCATGCTGTACTCCATTGGGAAAACCACGGCAAAGAGCTCATTCCATAATCTGAGCGTCCGCGGAAGGAAGTTCCTTTGAGACCGCACAGTTCGAAACAATTCTGGTTTCAATATGTGAGGATGGACTCCCTGTCGATGGCGAGAGTTGCGATGGTAGAAGGTGGCCGTGGGCATCATGATAAACAATTCTACAGAACACTGTCCGTTGTACAAGCGGTAGAACACATATAAGGAGGCGAAGTCTCTCCTCAGACTGAGGGGCTCTAAACCGTTTGTGAGCTCGGGATCGTCAACAATTCTAGCGGCACGTCGCTGAACCGAGTCTAAAGGCGCAAGCTGGTATCCAGGTGCTCCCGCCCACAGATAACAGCAGTACTTCATATGAGGCCGGACTTGCGACTTATAAAGTTGCAGCCTTTGCCTCGATGTGAAGTACTGCTTCGCTTTGTTGAGCACTCCGAGCTTTTTGGATGCCAGCTTAACCTTGTCTTCTATTTATTTATTTATTTATAAAAAGGTACATCAACAGCACATGTATTACACACATTTGTAGCTATTAATATAATTATAATATAACTATTCTGATACATGTACCAATTACAGATGCACACAACATAGACCATGCAAGACAACAGACTAAGTAGATTAAATATTATATAATAAATCAAATCAAAATTTTCAATGAGTGTCTAAAAGTACAATTTAAAATAATCAAACATACACTTCATAATAATCTAAAATACAATTTAAAATAATCAAAAATACAATTCTTAATAATTAAAAATACAGTTTAAAATAATCAAAAAAAAAAAAAATACAATTTAAAATAATCAGAAATACAATTTTAAAAATACATAAATCAATGATTAAAATAGAATTTAAAATAACAATTACGATTAAAAACGCGTGTTGACATTAAAACAATATGTGTGAATAAAGAAAAAAAGTACAAAGTTAATTAAAAAGATACATCGGAAGTTATCTGGGCTTTCGTATTTTATTTATGAAAGCAGTCTTCTAAGTGACTACGGAACAAAACGTCGCTAGAAATGTCGACGCCAAGGATCCCAATGCTTTTACTGATGTTCAAGGACGTGTTCTGGAATTGTGGAGCCACAGACCATGGGGTTTTCTTAGCGGTGAATGCGCAGGCTTGTGTCTTACTGGGGTTGAAATGGACTAGGTTTAGTCGACCCCAATCGGAGACACTAGTTAGTGTACTCTCGATTTCAGACAACAGCCGTTCGCGGCTTTCCTCAATGCATTTATTCAATTTAGGCCCCAAAAGGTCACTTAAGAAGGTCAAATTTACTGAAGTTACCACCGGTTCGGAATTCGGCCTTCAACTGAGAAGAATCCGGCAAGAAACTCAGCAAGGTTACATTTTTTCAATATTTTTGGACAGTCTGACTATGTTTGGCTTTTTTCCAAATTTCAAAGAACTTGTCCAAATAACCCTTTCTATGTATTATTTGGTCAGGATATTTCCTAGGCGGTAATTTATTGAGTCTAATAGTAAATCATAGTTTGCCTTGACACTTCAATACACGGGGTCAACTTGTGTATATTCAGTCGCAAATAAAATAAGACGCAAATTGAAGGAAATTGTAGTCTAATTAAAGAACGTTAAGTATATATTTTGTTTGCACATTGTGGGGCTTAGATTGGTGTCTATACACATTAAAAAGATTACCATTGCTCCATACAGTTAGTCAAGATGCAAGTAAATATCATAAAATATTTACTTAAACATAAAAGAATTAAGAAACATACATAAATCTGACAAAAAGTGATGTTTCTTCACGTAAGTTGTAAAGTTTCGTACTTTGTTGCGATGTACAATAGTAAAAACTCTTACGACACGGTGTTAAAATGTAGCTATTGACTTTACAAACAAATCACCAATGTAATATATCGTAAATATTGTATATATTGGTAAGACAGTGACATTCATTAAATGCGCGATTTCTAATAGGCTATTTGAAGATGTATTTTTGATACTAAAAGGAATATAAGGGATTCAATTTGTACAACATATATTGTGTATTTTTACACACTGGTTGGATGTTTTGCTTCCTAATTTTAATTTAGAATAACTACGGTACTTTTTTATAATTATTAGAATCAAGAATCTCGATCATCATAGATATAGTAGTTTTATCAATTTGATGATTCTGAGCAATAACTTATGAAAGTCAAACTACTTAAGTGACAATTCTAACCTTAAAGTCACTTATGAAACAAAGGAAAAAAATTAAAAGGGTTTATAAAAGAAACTACTATAAAATAACAAAGATTTCTCTTTTAATATCAAAAAGCAATAATCACACGCTAATTTCGAAGCCACACACGGTAAAATTTCTTCGCTGTCTAGTTGTAAATATTGGCTATTGTTAAATGGGAAACGGTGAAAATCCGTGTTTACCGTTTATGTTCACACAAGATGAACATGTATCAAAAACAATAGGCTCTGTGACACCTATATTGCTTGTAAATAAATTGTACTTTTTTATAAACTCATATCCAAAAATATGTTGATTAATCTTTTTTCTTTTTTTTTGTGAGTCCGCGGCACACAAAAAAGACTTACATTGGTTCTCGCGAGGGACGCGCGTCCTAATATAACAATTGATGTCATTGTTATATTTTTAACCGCGAGCCAAAGCACAATTCTGAGGTTCGACGTACATCTTCAATCATTCCATCGGTGGAACTCTAGGGACGTTCACGCTATGGAAGTACAGAGATTGCGATGTATTATTTTGAACTTTAAATACAGAAAAAGAAGTAGAAATAGAGAATTTTGAGGACATTCTATTATTTTGCAGACTTTTTGCGTCGTAGGTTCTATTTTCACAGACTAAAAAGTGCGGTACGGCTATAATAAATCGCTGTCTTGTCTATCAGTTTGGATTTTGTCTATTCCATACAAGTCTGAAAAGCGGAAAATACTCAAAACATATTTTTATACCACATTATAGAGTTAATAAAATAAAAACGAAAAACTTGGAGAGCTGCAAAGTTCAGATCGGATGAACGATGCACAAACTCGTAGAAGAAGAACACACATTTATTTCTGCATTTAGATGTAAAAAAAAACTATAATCAAAAATAAAACTTTGTATTCAATTACACTTTTTATTTTTTTAATAACAATGTTTTCTAGGTTCTATAATAATCACAATAACTAGGTCAAAAATAAAAATCTAAGTGACCACTTATATTTCAAAGTGGGCACTTTTGCCTTGTCCGAATCTGTCGACACTTCTAATAATTCTATTATAATACATTACATACTTTTCCCAACACAATGGAATGCCCGTACTGAGCTCGATAACCATCTAACACCGATTCATTCAAAGACGCACGCGCAGTCATGCTAGGGTTGTCAACTTTAATAATAATCTTAATATGTTTCTCTAAATAAAAGGAGAAACTGAGAGATTGACAGCACAGCTCAAGCCATAAGGTCTTGATGCTGACATTTTGCCTGCAGAGTTTTGTATATCGAAGGCATCCTAAGGAAACGTGTTTCAAAATGCAATCCCGTAGGAGGTAAAATAAGCTTTATAAACCAAGATATGGTATAGGTTAAAAAGATTTTTACCCACCCTGTTTGCAGCCTCCAGCCAGTATAGTCAGACTTATATGAGTGGGTTGTGGGAAGAGTGTGACATATATTTTGTCGCTCCTAAAAACTCACTCTCAGCCTCCTGGTAAATCAGCCACTGGGTTAAATATCAGCGCATAGCAACCTATAATAACGGAATTTAATACTTATTTAAATCTCAAGTATGTTATCAAGAAACACCCCGAGTAACACAATTAACAAATAAGACTAAAATAATTACCGAAAAAAACCTATATTTTGTAAAATGTACAACCCTAGCAGCGTAATTGCGAATAATGGCACACAGCCGCCGTTAATTTGACGACATGGATTATTCTTAATTCGAATCAACCACATATTGCTATCATAATAAGCAATCAGAGGTTGCGGTCATTTCAAACAATGTATAAGCACCTACGCTTATTTTGAAAACCCTGCAAATTACTTTGGCAAAAAATTGCAATATTCATTTTATGATGATGCTAAGAAGGTGGTAAGAACACAAAGTCTAGATTTGAGAGCCAATACCTTCTAGACTCTAGAAGGTATTGGCTCTCAAGTGCAGCTAACGGAACACTAAATCACTTTTGAAGGTCAAAGCTACTGAAGTTTTTTTTATGTTAAATGGGCTTGCGTTTGACCTTCGACTGACCCCATGAGGAGTTATGACAAGGCCGAGGATGTAGCACACTTACCCAAAAAAAGCCTATTCACTCTGGCCTTGAATACATCCAGGTTATAGTTGTAGGGAAACACAGACCCCGGAAGAGAGTTCCACTCCTTTGCTGTCTGTATATGAAACGATGAAGCGAAGCGTTGTGTCCGGGTACGCGGGATTTTCCCACCAATTGAGAAGTCTTCAAACTGAGAACTACTGAGCTATCATTACCTTGAACAACAAAAGCAAACTGCTGGATTCAGTAGCCTGAAGTGGAATATCCTCAAAGAGAGGAACGAAAGTCCCTCAAGCAGCTATTAGGTACCAGAAATCATAGAGTGGGTCGCCATGCAAAATTTCTATGCACTTTCACCATGGATTAATATGCGAAAATTCTAAACACTTTCTTACATGTGTTTTTGCTGAATCTGATAACAAGATAATTGGAAGCATACTAATTAAACTTAATTCAGGTAAAGTTACATGCTCTGTTAAAACAACGTTGTTTTTTTCAAAAAGGAAGTCTTGGTAAATTAGAGCTTATAAAAATATGATTTAGATTTTAATTGCTTTAATTTTTTAGCTTGGTCTCAGAGTTATAAACTTACTTACTGATTTTCCATTGGCTTTTCAGTTCATAAAAGTTTTGTAAAGTATCCACAGTGCAAGGAGTCTCACGCGTCTATATATGTAAATGAAAACAATGACAATATTCGTGCCATGTGTATTATGAAAAGCGCATAACCGGGGCTAGCAGCCGTAAGTCTAATGGTACGTCTATTCTACGCGAACCGAGCCACGAACGCACAGGGTTCGTTCGTTGTTCGCGTAGCGTGGACGGACTTGCGAGCCTCGAACGAGAATTCGTCTCGCGCTCGACTGCGCTCCGCCCGATTGACAGTTTTTTCACGAACACAGGGATTCGCTTCGCGCTCGTTGAAGGCTCGTTGTAGGATCGTTGTATGCTCGTTGTAAGCTCGTTGTACGTTCACACTTGACATCGCGAGTAACCAAACGAATCTTATTGTCATTTATTCTTGAACTTTAAAATCTCGCTGTTAAGGTTTAAATACTGTTTTTTATGTAAAGATATGTAAATTATAGTTTTGCTTATCCATCAATAATTTCACAATATTAGAAAAAAGTACACTAGAATTTGTTCAATAATGGGATAAAATAAGTTTTAGAGAAACAATAAGTACTATTATAAAATACTATTTATTAATACTGTTCATAAATAATTGCATATACCGTTTTCAAACCTACCAATATCATCAAATCATTTAGTATTTATTTACAAAGACATAAGTAATGGTAGATTATAAGTACTTACTAACTTATTGGTACTTTATAAAAAAAAAAGCGAAAGAATCCAACGAATCCTGTTCGTTTCGTGGCTGGGCTCTTGCTGGTTCGCGTAGCATGGAGCATTTTTTTACTGTTTATAGGCCTGTGTTTGACCGCAATCTCACCATGGTAAGTGATGATGCGGCCGGAGCACAGTGTTCGGAATGACTGTATTACGAGCTACTTTGAGTTTTCATGTGCATTTTATTTTATTTCAATGTATAAACACATTATATTACTAAGTATATGTTGTGTATATATATATATATATATGTATATATAGTGTGTACACATATATATATATATATATATATACTGGGTGGAGATTTCGAGATGGCATATTTTCGAAACCTATGTTGGGTTAGTCATGCTGAACAACTTTTACTATGGACCAACACTGAATACTCAAAAAAAAATTATTCGAAAATATGCCATCTCGGAATCTCCACCTGTTATAGAATTAAATAAAAATATATTTTTGTAATGTTTATTTAATTTTGTTATCTTTATATAAGGAAATTGTTAAGTTGAATTGAATTGAACGATGATCAGCCGTTTGCCTCTTCATCTGATGAGTGCGTCTTTTCAGGCGCTTCTGGAGCTTTCAGTAGCTTTAATACTTCTGGCGTCAAATTAACCAATTTTTGCTTAGGCAATGGTCTGATGCTGGATATTAATGGATCCGAGGAGATGAGGAGAGCATGTAGCAGGTCTTCAATTGTCTGTTTCCTTCCAGTTTTTCTCTCTATAATAGCGGCAGTCTTTGTGTCTAGACTCTAGAGCTTATTCGCTGACCTATAGGAAGCACAAGGGATTCGACCATGCCTTCGAGCAGGTTTCTCAGGTGTTACAGGTTGTTCGGCGTCTTGATTTTGTCCTAACCAAAGCTGTTTTTGTATCTAGTCGTTGAATTTTAAAATAAACTTTTCTTAATTTCTTACAGCATTCCATTTCTTGGTTAACACAGCAGAAAACACCTTTATTTTAATTTTACGAGCTTCTACTGGAAGTCCTGGAATCTCTGAAGAGACATAGTCTACCATCCGAGCAGCAGACGATACCTAATTTGCTTGACTGACCAGTTTATGACGAAATAAAAGATCGAAAAGGTGAAGGCGTGTTATTCCCCGTGTGCCACGTGGTATGGGAAAATTAATATTACTCAAATGTCGCGCGGAAGCGCATATTGAGACTACCTTCATTCGAAAGCTAGATAAATACTCTAATTTCACAAAAAAAATTGAATGGCTGGAATTGGCTGGGAAAAAGTTGCAATCTATTAAACATTAAAACATTTTTCAAATTATGCTTTTTTTTTTCAATTTATATTTTATTTATTTTCTCATAGTACAAATTTATTTATGATGAATAAATTGGTGTATATCCTACCTGTAGATGTGGAGGCCATGATGCACCAAAAATTCTATAGAAAAACTCAATAACTGTTTTAAGAACCGAGCGTAAGTAAGTGCGATGATTCGTGGCTAACAAAAGTGTCTGACCAGTAATTATTTTCGCGTGGGTTTAGTGCAGTGTAGGTAGGTGACCATTGCACAAATCGAAAAAAAAATTGTGGGTATGAACTGGACGACTAATAATTTGTCCTAATCACTTACCAATTTCAGTTTATCTTTCCATGACGTTTATACCTAAAGTAGCTCGTAATATAGTCATTCCGAACACTGTGCGGAGGTGGTAAGCACACAAAGCCTAGAAGGACGCACCACAATATCGACTCTATACCATAGTACTGTGTCAACAGTACTAAATGATAATACATTAAATTATATGTCATCTGTTACTAAAAACTCAGAGTATATAAATACTACGTACAACTAAAAAGGTGCCTCCCTCGGACTTTTTAATTTATATTTGGATTGTAAAACTCAAAATCAGGTGAATGCTATACCAATTCGCAAATCGACTCAAGATTGAATATGGCTGCGTTGACCTTAATATCTTACGTTATTAAGGTCGGTTTCCGTCTGAAAAGATGTGGCCGTATTACGCTAGTTTACGCTCCATGGTTTACTCGCGTTCCCGGGAATCTTATAATATCTTGGAATAAAAGTATTTTCAGTTTAATTCTACTGTTCAGTGCTACAATGTGGCCGCTGAGAGAATGACTTTCGGAGACTTGTAAATATTGGGCTATTCTTGGAAACGGCTAATCCTATTGCAATTGAACTTTCACAGTCAGGTTCAGTATTTTCTCTGTCAGAGTGTAGTAATATTTATCTCGATAAATGGGCTACTTAGTTCTTATTGTGTCTATTATTTTTTTCTAAAATTATCAGAGCGTTCTAACAGGTATATTAATAAATAATATTATTACAAAATAGTAAGAAAAATCTAAGAACGACATAATATTTTCCATACAGTTTATTTTCAATTCTATATTAAGTGAATACAGTTTAAAATAGTGAATTTCAGGTTATATAAAAAATTATGAAACCGAACAATAACAGAAAGCATCTTACATATAAACTTTTCGTAATATTACAGTTACTTAGTTACTTGACCGGTTTAGGTTGTTCTATAATGTAGCTTATGATTATGACATTTTTTTTTTTTTTTTTTTTTAATCTTTATTTGAAGGGAACTTTGTCAATTTGACAATGTCGTCCCCGTAGAAGCAGTATACATTATAAATCAATAAATTGCTTAAATATATTACACTTGATTCTGGAATGAAAGGAATAGTGCACACAACGCCCCAGCCTCCTCCGAAAGAGGGGAAGCCAAGGCGCTGTTGCACGCTCCCACATCATATCGTTTTAACAATATCTGCTGACGTTGGAATTCGTTTCGGGCACATTCAGTCAATATATGTTGTATGTCTTCAACGACTCCACATACCGTACAGTTTGGGGAGTCGACTTTACCCATTAAGTGTGCGAACTTATTTGATGGAATATGTCCGGAACGCATTCTCAACAATGCCACTATATGCGCTCTATTCCTATCCATGTCCTGAAACCATGGGTAACGAGGAGGTTCACACTGAATGGTTTTATACCATATTCCTTTAGCCTTAGACCTCTCATCAAAATATTCCCGCCATTGTTGTGCACATATATCCTTAACCTTTGGTAAACAGTCTGTATAATAAGGTTCGCAAAAATAAGGTATTCCATCGTAACAAGCTTGTTTTGCCGCCTGGTCCACCTTCTCGTTACCCATGATGCCAACATGAGCTGGAAGCCACTGTATCTTTACTATTTTATTCATACAATGTAATTTAAGAATAGTATCGAGGATTACGTATGCTATCGGGGACCCTCGAGAAGTCGAGGGAAGCCGAGCCAGATGCAAGAGAGCACTCTTTGAGTCAGACAAGATGACTATATGGTTACAATCTACACATAACGCATATGAAAGTGCTTCCGATATAGCTATTAGTTCGCAGTACATGATAGATATGCCTACATTAATTTTGAATTTTATTACGTCATTTGTCTGAGGATCAAAAAATGCAGCTCCTGTTTCATATCTATCCTTAGATCCATCGGTGTACAGTTGATAGTAGCAGTCATAATTACTATCTAAGAATCTTATGCATGTTTCTTTTAGATGGTTTGGGTTTATAAAACGTTTCGCTTCTCGCACACAATTAATTTCATGCAATACTATTTTAGAAAAGTCAATATTACTCAGCCACGTATTTAAGCTGAATAAGCCTAAAGTAGCACTAGAATGAATGGGTAGGTCTTGAAGAGACTTGTGTGTTTCTATTAATAAAGGTAACTTTCTTTGTCTCCAGTAAGCATTCTCACTTAAGTTAACCAGTTCTTGTAAAATTTTAATAGTTATATTGCCCTCCATAGATCTTGATTTAAGCCAAAACTTACCGGCCAAAAAGTGTCTTCGAATATGCAAAGGTTGTAAGGATAACTCGCTTTCCATGACATGGATCGGCGTGCTTCTGATAAACCCTCCTATAACCCTCATAGCTTGATTTTGTACCTTATCAAGTTTCATTAAGTTGCTATTAGCACTATTATCGTACAAATAGCTACAATAATCGAGCCTACTACGAATGATCGCAATATACAAACGTCGAAGATGTTTAGGGTGAACGCCCCACTTTGAACTAGCAAGAACTTTAAATATGTTTACAAATTTAAGAGTCTTTACTTGAATCTCATTAATATGCTTTCTCCATCTTAAAAATCTGTCCAACCACATTCCTAAATACTTTACATTATCTACAACTTGAATAATCTGATTATTAACATTAATTCTGACATCACGTCTACAATTACCTCTACTAAATAAGCAAATCTTCGTTTTCCTAAAGGACACTTCTAAGCCAAGTTCATGAACTAAATTTTGAAATACATCTAAGGCTATTTGTACATTAGCAATCGAATCCGAAATATTAATTTGATTGGCATATATTACAAAATCGTCTGCGTACTGTGATATATACACATTTACAATGTTTTGACATATTTTTGAAGTAGCTGCATTAAATAACAATGGGGATAACGGATCACCTTGAGCTATCCCAGTACCAGTAAAACGACTTAAAATTTTGTTATCTGCACATTTTACCGATAAATGCCTTTCATGTAAAAATTCCCAAAGATATTTGCACACATGTGATCCCACACCAAAACCATCAAGCGTTTTTAAAAGTGAAGTTAAGTTTATATTATTGTATGCGCTGTCAATATCTATAAAACATCCAACAGTAGAAATACCTTTTGTAAAACCTATTTGTATACGTGAAATTAATCTAGCGAGATTATCAGCGCAAGACTGAGTTTTTCTGAACCCTGTAGTTTCGTTAGAAAAACACTTATTCCGCTCAAGATGCCATTCCAGTCTGCGAGTCAACATCGAGTGAAATATTTTGCAAGGACACGACATCAAAGCAATCGGTCTTATACCTGAAACAGAACTAGTGCTGCTTCCGGGCTTAGGTATAGGGATTATGGACACGCTCCTCCATTGAATAGGGACAAAACTTGATACTAAAAACCTATTATACAAAGTTACCAATACTTCTTTTCCTAAAACTGGGAGGTTTTTTATCATAGAATATGATATATTATCCCCACCAGGGCAAGTATCTGTTTTCCTTATAGAATTATCAAGTTCCTGAATCGTGAATAGACTAGACAGATATTCATTTTCAGATGTGAATATTGGTGTCGATGGTGTAACGTAATCTGGGGCCAAATCAAGTAATAACGTTTCGGCTCTTTCCGGGTCTATAATGGTCCTTAATTGTTTGACCCCTTTGAGCCATTTCATACGTTTCCACATTTCACTAGCAGAGGTAACATTGTCTATGCCATCACAGAACCTTTTCCAAGAGTCAAACTTGCTACTACGAATCATTCTTTGTGCTGTGCTTATTTTACGTTGTAGGTAAACAATGTTCTGTGGCGTAGGGTTTCTCCTGAACAGTGACAGTGCTAGTCGTCGTTCTGCGACCACACGCGATAAATCTTGTCCCCAATACGGTTTAGGCTTAAATTTCTGTAGATGAATAGGATTTTGACAGATTTTAACAAGTGGTATACACTCTTCTGCCGCACTGTTAATCAAATCTATAAATTTATCATATGCTGCTTGATTATCTCCAGGTATAAGAAAATCGTTTAAATCCATCTCAATCTTCTGTTTATATTTAACCCAATCCGCTTTTTTGAAATTTCTTCTTGTCGTGCAAGGTCTTGCATTGTTACATTCAGTCTTAATTTTTATTATTAGATGGTCACTTCCCAAACTCTCATTCATAACTTGCCAATCAAATTTTAAAGCCAAATCCGCGGAGATTACTGTCAAATCTGGAGATGTTTTTTGTATAGTCCCATTCACAAGTTTGACACGTGTAGGTGTTCCATCATTAAGCGTAATAAAGTTGTTCTCAAAAATTGATTCGTATATTTGTATACCCCTCGAGTCCGTTTTAGTAGACCAATTAGAATGATGCCCATTAAAGTCCCCGGCTATGAGAGTCTTGTCCTGGATAAAGGAAAATATTTGATCCCAATCTCTTTTACATGTATGTACGGAAGACGGACAGTATACGGATATTATGTTTTCAATATGATCACAGTTTAAAATTTTGATAAATATATTTTGGATTTGAGAATTTGAAATTGGTATACTGGACTGATGTACTTTTAGGGACCAATGAGTCAAGATAGCTACGCCACCATAACCATCGTCACGGTCTGCTCTAAATATGTTATAGCCACTGATTCGAAAACTACTCTCAGGATCGAGCCAAGTTTCATTAATAATGGCAATGTGTATTCTCTCTTGGCTTAATAATAATTCGAGTTCTGTAGTTTTAGGCCTAACACTCTGCGCATTCCACTGTATTATATTTAAAAAGTGTCTTTGGTCCATTGTTTGAGGTAATATAAGATAGGCAGATCTGATATAAATTGCTTAACAAAGGTTAGAACCCATTCATAAATAATATTTGAACAACTTTTTATCTTCTCCTCCCAAGACATTTCTTCCTCTAAAATTCTTTCTTTAAGCTTTCTATATAACTCACCGAAATTCACTTTCCGTTTTGTTTTATCAGTATTCTCCTGTGTATTTGAATCTTCTTGCGACTCATGGCGATCGTTTTCGGAGTGTAAGTCTTCATCGTTATAATTATCTTCAGACTTTTGAGTGTCATCTGACTTTTGAGTGTCATCTTTTTCTGGAGCAAGTTTTTTCTTTTTATTTATATTATTTGTTTTGTTTGAAGGTTTTTTAGCAATTCTTGCGTATGTTTTTTCTGTCTCAGTATCGGTCCGAGTTGTTAAAACTTCGTGTGCTGGGGAGCTGTTGTTAGCATACAGATGGTTATTTTCTAGTGGAACTGCAGATGGAGGTAATTCTTCTGGAACATAAATGGTCAGAGCTCTTTTATATGAACAGTTAAACTCTGCCATCAACTCTCTCAGTCTCTTCTCTCTCTTATATGTTGGGCAGATTCTTGACAAGGCCATGTGATTGCCAGAGCAGTTATTACACTTATATATTTGCACCTCACAGTTGGAATGACCATTGCTACATTTTGGACATATAACTTTACTCGCTGAACACATTTTTATAGTGTGGCCGAATCTCCAACAGCGCGAACACTGCGTTACTGGATATAAATAAGGAACTATCTGTGCTCTTGTATCAAATATGTATACATAAGAAGGTAATGAAGTCCCTTTAAAACTTATACGAATGGCTTCAGACGATTCCCATTTGCCATCTTGGCTATTTCTACGTTTTAATCTTTTAACTCCCACAATTTGTGTTTGGCTAATCAGCCCTTCCATAATCTCTTCATCAGACAAGTCTAAGTCAATATTTTTTATAACACCATAGGACTGACTTATTTCTAGTGTCTTTTGACATCTATACCCTTGACCCTTGAAGTATTGATTGACAACTAATTGATCAGCACTGTCTACATTGTTAAATTGAATAAGAACTTTAAATGTATTTATATATTTAACCCGTATGACGTCACATATATTTTCTGCTTTCAAAATCTTGGCTAACTTGAACTGTTTTGGAAGTTTGGCAGCGGAAGTCACACATACTTCTACCTTGTCTTCGGGAATTCTAATAGATGGATCAGTATCGCTAGCCCTTGCTAGACGTTTTCCTTTTCTTAATATTGTCGTCCAAATTTCATTCTGATCTATCTCTCTGTTTCTTTTATTAGGTCTGTCTGTCGTATTATAACTGCTACATACATCTTCCCCACATTCTTCTAATTGATTTATATCTTCCATACTGCTTATAATCTCACTATTTTCTCTTATTGAACGATTCACATTGTCTAACTCAGCTTGTACTATCTCCGATATGTCGTCGCTAATCATTCGTAAACAACTTCATAACGCGCACTCAATGAATACCTACAATGTCGCGTCGAGTCGACCAGACCGCTCGGGATCGAACAAAAGCGCGTCCAGCGATAAGGAGCGACCGCGCGCAACTGATTATGACATAAGAACCATTTCATGTTACGTTTGGTACAGTTTGTAATAAACAAAGTTAGATTAGAAATTTCAAAACATCTGGTTTGAATTATCACGTAGCAAACCTGGCTGAAACCCGATGTTTTTATGTGATAATATCGACGCCCCCAAGCAATAAGATGGTAACCATAAAATTCAAATTTTACAGGAGAAATTACTAACTGTTTTTGTTGAATATGTTTTCAGCGAGTGGGAATTAAAAGGACACTGAAGCATCAAATAAATGCTATTTTTGTGAAATGTTTGTATGTTGTAAAAATGAAAATACTTTTACCAAAAACCTAGTAATTTAAGAAAATATATCTACGTTTTATTATGCACAGTTGTGAAGGCAGATTAAAAAAATCGTGGTGTTTCTCTATCAATCTTCAGGCATACAAAATAAAAGAAAGCCAATCAACTAAAAACTAATTATTGCATAAATGTTACCTCTCCTTTTTTTCTATCCTCGGAGATTTTTTACACGAAATTTATAAATATTATATGCATTCAGTAACGCAATTAGTGATGTAACGCCTATTAATTATTTATCGATATTCTAACACTTGTTAAAGCGATGCTTCGATTAATCGATATGACCTTTGACCTAAAATGTTAAAACAGGCGATTTTTTTATTAACTTAATTGGAAATAGCAACTGAAATACTCACATAATCGATTAAAGAGCTTTACAACACTTAAATTAGTATCGTATATTATATTGAAGCATATTTTTGTTTTTTTTTTAAGTAATGAAAGGCCTCATGATATCGGCCCCCCTTTTTCCTTATTCCACTTTAAAGTTCATAACTCTTTCTAAAAGAGTTATGAACTTTAAAGTAGGAAGGAATAAGGAAAAGGGGGGGCCGAAAAAGAGTTGGATGGATTGTGTGACAGAAGATATGGGTTAGAAAGGAGCGAATGCTGATATGATGAATAGAAGAGACGAATGGAAGCAGCGTACATATTGCGCCGACTACAAGTAATCAACAGGAACAGGGCAGGTCGATGAAGATTTTATTTTATACCACTATTTTAGCAAACAAGTATTCTGCCCGCCTGATGGTAAACGATTACTATAGACGCCTACAATATCTTACGCTCACTGCTCACCACCACAACCCTTAAAATCCCAGAATGCCTGTAATTTTTACACAATAGTCAATTTCTCGTGTAGTCATGAGCATCCACCCTCTAGTGCCTGCTTATCGTTCAATTTTGGGAAACGTTGTATATAAGTACACAAATATTGCTCGTTTAATTGTATAGAATATCACAGCTATGTTATTCTATACGTAAGTTATTCTTACGTCCAATGACTATATAACATGTAACACAATGACACAATACAAATCATAAACAAACAATGACATTGTATCAAATATTTTCTCGCGCACACATTTTTTGCGAGTAAGTAACTTGTAACGAATACCTACATAGTTTGAGGCATTCAACGTTCTTTATTTTATGAATAAGAAAAAATTTTTTTTTTTACAATCAAGCCTGAGTTAACAAATTAATTGAATTCTCGAAAAGTGTATCGATAATCGCAAGGCTCATTTGGAGTAACTGTACCTTCTTGTTTCTTAAAGACTTGTAGCCAATCTGAGAAACCGGAATGGCGACCAAATATCAAGCTCCATTTAATATTATATATCTACACTAGCTGACCGGCGCAACTTCGTTCGCGTGGTGCTACCCTATCCTACCCTACCCTACCGTACTCTTACCCTATTTGTGAATCTAAACTATCCAGGGCGCCACCCAAATACATACAAAAAAAACATTGAAATCAGTCCAGCCGTTTAGGATGAGTTCAGTGACATACACACGTGCAGAAGAATTTTATATATATCTACATATAACAAAAGTTAAGCAATTACCGGTGTGGACGGTATCCGGATGGGGGTCTGGTATTTCAACCCCACCGTTTTCCGTGCTTCAGAAGCCATGGAAATCCGTCGTTCCTGGTGCTTGTTGGAGGCTTCCTAGGCAGCTTGAAAACTCCAACAGTAGGTTGACCACTAGCCTACCTCCACCCATCTGCAGTAGGCACCCTTGGTGGAGTATTAGCCCATTCCTTTTCACCCTCATTTGTGAAAGGAGGCCATTGCTCAGCAGTGGGATATTATAGGCTAATGATGATGATGCCAACACCGTGAGTTTGCCACCCTCGGCCACATCATCATATAGATACCATGGTGAGATTATGGTCAAACAACAAGCCCATACACAAAAAACAGAAAGTATGTGTTGTACCAAAATAACATCAAAGAAAGTGCATTGTGACCTATTAAAGATCCTTTCACTTCACTTCGGCTGCACAGTGAAAGTACTGCAGTTAATAACGTGCCTTTAGTGGTATATCAGCATCATAAAACATAATTATACAAATTGCCGAATTATAATTATAAGCTTTACTAGGCGCATCTTTGATATCATCAAAAGAAAGTAATTTATGCATGACCTCTTCTTTAATATTGTAGAACGGAACGTTGTCTGCCATCTAACTCAAAACCATATTACTGATTTTGACACTTACCCCCTTATTCATAATAAAGTTATCAAACGCTGATTAGCTAAAATTCCGAAGTCTTTATCTGACAGGTGACATTTGGTGATCGAAAGAGTGAGACGGGGCACACTATTACACGGAATTATAATAGTTAAAAAGCGATTATGAATAAGGGGGTTGTTTTGACACAACGCTTCGTTTCTTCATTCCTTATGTGAGCAGCAAAGGAGTGGAACTCTCTTGCGGGGTCTGTGTTTACCGACACCTTTAACCTAGGTATCTTCAACGCCGCGGCCCCTTTGCCCTGTAGCTCGGGCTTAGAATAACAACTACAGTGTTCCCGTGCCTGTCGTAAAAGGCGACTAAACGGGGCCTTTGGGGTCGTGGGCAATCAGAGTGGGGGCTCAGAAGCGATCCCAAGGAGGACGATGGGTCGACGTGATCACGACCCATGCGATAGCACAGCGAGGGTGCTGGGGGGAGGTGTCAGTCTTCCCCCGGGACGAGCTATCAAAGCGCCGCGCTTGGAGGGGTGAGCAGGTACGCGTTCAACACGAGAGCCCGCCCCCCTCTCTATAGCGCAGATGGCGACCACCGTGGGGTTTTAGCCGGTACAAGTCCGGCGTAACCTGGCCGCTACTCCCAAAGCGGTCGGGTATTCCACGAGGATTTCCCCACGCAAAAAAAAAGGTGTCTGCAACGCCAGATTGAATGGGCATTTTCTGGGTATGTGTGCTACATCCTCGGCCTTGTAAAAACGTCTCCTGGGAAATCGAAGGCGATTCAAAATTAAAAAAAAACTTAGAGGATACATTGAGGAAGATTTAAGGATAAACAGGGTGATGTTGAGCTCAGTGGTAGTGACGTTGGATGCCGAGAAGAAATTCCCGCGTTCGAATCCTACAATGAGCTTGAGCTTTCGGTGAAGGAAAATATCGTGAGGAAACTATAGCACGGTGGTAGGGTACTTTGTAGTACTCGTCTGGCTGGTACCACCCTCAAATTGATAAATCTATCGCCATGCACCTATAGATGTGTTCCAACAGTTCCACTTGAGAGTCAGTTGCCAGCGTCCAAGCCATTTATCAATAGGCCCTAGTAGGGCACTTATGAAGGTCAAAGCTACTGAAGTTACCACCGATTCGGAAGTCAGCCTTCAGCTGAGAATAATCCGACAAAAATTTTTTTAGACTATCTGACTATATTTGTTTTTTTTTTTCCAAAGCTTTGTAAAAGGTCGGAGACCCCCTTGTTATTGTCCATAGATGACAGAAGCCACCAACTGAAAATCCTCCATACATGTCAGCATTAAAAAAACCTACACTAAACAGGGTCATTTATTGATAGAGTCAGCTGCCGACCCTCAATTTATGTTAATTGGATATCTACTGTTCAGGGCCAGCGCAATATTCACACGATTATGTCCATTTTAAGTTAGATTTAAGGATATGTCGAAATTTGGCACACTTTTCCATATTCCGCCAGTCTAGCAGTTAGAGGGACGCGACGTGCATAAAATATTTGTGAGGTGCATTTAAAAAAAAGAGAAAATTTCATTTTTTTTTTTGATAACCTTGGCATGGAACATAACATGATAATTAAGTGCAAAATTGCGATGTTAGTTTTGTTTATCTGTTATAGCGTCCATGCTACGCGAAGCGAGCACGAGCCGAGCCTCGAACGAACACGCTTGAAATCGCGAGCAACGAGCGAATCCTTCGTTCGTTGCTCGCGATTTCAAGCGTGCATATTTGTTCGGGTGGAATCTTGCAAGTCGAATTTCATCCACTTCCAGTGGTCAGATTGACTTGATATTTGGTATACATATTGGAAGACAATGCAAGTACAGTCACCAAAAAAAGCTTGTAACAAAAATGATTTTTTTAACAAAAACTTATTCAGTGGCTAGGATTATACTGATTTATCATAAACTCAACGTCGCATACTATCAATTATTGGTACCTTACACGTATGACATTGAGCTACCAAAAAATTAGACCAGACAGTCTAAACTAGAGAATGCGACTAATGATTATGCAAATTTGTCCAGTGAAAAATCGATGACCGTGTATTTGTCTAACTTTTCGTCTATTCCGTACGAATGACAAACTGAGAGAAAGTCATTCACTTTCAAAATGTATTCAAAGAAAGTGAGAACCGTATTTGTGAATACTCTTATGAAATGAATTATTCATGAATTTTGTTCGAGATGTTCATTTGTTTTATGAATCGGTTGTTGAATGTAGAGTGAAACATTCAGACAGACATAGGCAATAAACTAGTGTGTAATTATTGCGACTGACCATGCGATAAAAAATCACAGGTTTGAGTTTGTTGACTGTTTTTTCTCGTGTTTAAAAAAATACTATACTACAATATTTAAAGCATTCACTTACAAAACTATTATTAAATGTAACAAAATTTTACAATGAAATATACAAATTACAACCTTGACAGTAGTCACGGCCGCTGATCGATAAAATGTCACGCTACCGATATCGATAAACAGGCCATTACACGGCAATTTCACTCGTCTGCTCCAATAACTCGGTCGTTTTCCGTCAACTCACATTTCTCCGTAATGACACATCGATGTGTTCACGGAAAAAAAAGTGGACAGGAAGTATTTGAGCGCTATTTATTATGTAAAAGGAAAATAAGAAATTGTCAGGCAGATGCTAATATTAATCATATTATGTTTTTGAGATTTGCTATTTCCTAAGTTTTAGATGCCCCGTGTGTTACAAGCGTCCATTGGACTACGGTAACCGCTTACCACCAGACAGACTATATGTTTGTTTGGCGACTTAGTTGTATAAAATATAGGTTTTAGCTAACTATGAGAAAGTTAAAACTACTCAATTAACGGTGAGTAAAGGCAATCAATGAAAATTATGACTTAATGGTTACGTTAATCATTACACAGTACAATTAATTAACGTCAAATGATATAATTAAATATTTCTAAACATAATTTTGAGTCATTGAGCAATTATTTAAATAAGTCTCATTAGTTATTTGAAAAAAAAAGTTTCATTAATATAATTTTCATAATTTATGAATATAGAGTCAAGATCGATATATTGAGAATAATATTAATTCCCATCTCTTAATCTGCTTGATAAAGGTCGTTTCGAATGACTTCTATATTTAGTTGTTGTATATTTTTCAATTAAAGATCTTGAACTTTTTGTTAATATTATAATTTAAAGGTACGATCGTATACATAGAATCAAAGAACAAGCTTCTTAAATCCTCCTGCAATTTTCTAACTACGGCGTATAGTCCGAAAAAATAGTAAAAACACATCGTTCAAATTTATAATAGTCGACCGACAAGCAAAATTCCTGTAGGGTAAGGTAATCCTAATGGTGGTTTTTTCACGAAAACAGGGATTTGCATCGCACTTGTGTTGTAGGCTCGTTGTACGTCCATACTTGACATTACGAGCAACGAACGAATTCTATTCATTGCTCGTGCTCGGTTTGCGTAGCGTAGACACGCCATAATAATATTTTAAATGCATTACATAGTATTGTTCTTGCGCAGTAAACTCGATGGATTTGGATGAAAATTGGCACATAAATAGCCCTTGGAATAAACCTCATAAAATACAGGATACATTTTTATTTCTGGAAAACGTATGCCTTGTAAGTATAATGTGGCAGGTGTGTATAAATCTTTTCTATTAGCGAATGACTATTTACTATTAATTAATTAAACAATTTTTGACATAACTCGTTCTTATAATCGTTTGAGTATGTGACCACGATCTGTCAACATTCGAAAGTCAATGTCATATAATTTACACAGTCGAGTTTGTTTAACCTAATACTTACATAGTTGTGAAAGTCTTAGATGTAACAAGATGGCATCGCAAGTGCTATTTTGTACGCAAGTGTAAATTAAAGCAAGGACGTAAATGATTGGCGATGATTTTAAAACCTCTCACTTTGATGTTATACACATTTAAGTAATCATTGTTTTTTTTTTTACTGTGTATAAGCCTGTGTTTGACCACAATCTCACCATGCTAAGTGATGATGTGGCCGATGGTGGTAAGTACACAAAGCCTAGAAGGAACTGGCTCTCAAGTGCAGCTGTCGGAACACACCGGTAGATGCTTGGCGACAGATTTTAAACTTGAGGGTGGAGCCAGCCAGATGGGTACTACAAAATACCCTACCGTGCTATGGTTTCCTCACGATGTTTTCCTTCACCGAAAGCTCAAGCTCATTGTAGGACTCGAACCCGGGACCTTGTGAAGGATTATAATGTTCAATTATCTTGATAAAATTGAATCTTTTGAAATTTTTCGCTTTATTAATAGAAAGAACGTAGCATACACGGCGACTTCAAGAAGGTAACCGATTTGATTGATTTATCCTGCTATTACGGAGCATCAAAACAAAAGGTCGACTAAAATATTAATGGACGTAAAGCAACATCAGCAATTGGCTACAATATTCGCAGATTATCTACAAATAGATATGTACTACACTCACATACACACACACTCGCGAGGCGCCGACAGAATATCTGCGTTGAGGTACCCCACCTCAACATTAGGCTGAGTCGGCCGCCTTTTTCTTCAGACACGCACAGATTGGATATTTATTTATATTTTAATTTGCTGTTCTGTTATTTGTGTGTTTCTGGATAAATAAATTCATTTTCTTCTTCTTCTAGTAAATGTCTTCGACTATGACTTTAATAGTGAGGAATTAGAAGTATTAGTGCGCTTTGTGCAAGGCCTATGTAGGTACTTTTAGGTTATAAATCATAATCACTCAATAGTTAGTGTTTAAAACGTACATAAATTTATGCAATGCACTTTATTTGACCAATTCAGCTACTGCAAATCACTATGATATTACTAACTTCAATTGAATGGCCTTAACACTTCGCCTCTGTCATAATTCCAATCATCCATTACTTTTACCTAAAGTCAACAAAACCTTTCAACGTGCTAACAAAACCTTTCAACGTGCTAACAAAAATGTGCTAAAAATATCGATACTTTTTATTTTGTAATCCCATCTCTATAGGTATAGTGTGTCAACTTCATCAAGATGGTCACTTTCGTAACGCATCTTTGATGGATTTTAGCGCCCTGCTAACTTGTTTTCATCATCATTGGAAAATCATGTGTGATGGTGAAATATTTCTGTGACAACTTATGGTGATTAGGTTAATGTAGTTGTTATGTTTTTTAGAGGCAAAGAACAGCTCGACTGAAGAAGTACCTACTATGTTGCCAATATTTCAATGGAATTATTTATACGAGGTAACTATATCTCTATATATAAAAATGAATCCCTATTTCCCTTGGTCACGCCATAACTTGAGAACGACTTTACCGATTAGATCCATATTTTTTTTTTCAGTTTTCTAATACTATGGAAAAAGTTCTTACGGAAAAGAAATATTAAGTTGCGTAGAAAATTTAAGAAAACTTAAAAGTAGGATAGGGTAGAGTAGGATATCCCTCGGGTACGCAGGTGAAACCGCGGGGCGCAAATAGTTTTTTTATATATTACTTTTATTATTTACACGCCAGGCTTATTTCCAAGATGTAGGTTGATCATCAAACTTGTAACTTTATAAATATTTATAACTTTGAGGAAGTAATATTTATTTACAACAAATATGTACAAAATACAATCTATATATAGAAAATTTCCTCAAGCCTGCCGCTGCTTCCGATTAACGGCAGGGTTCCCAGAAGGCTGGCAGCGTTTCCTCTTTGGATAGCCAAGCTGACGCGTTGGCGGAAAAAGCTCCCCGCCCGCTGGTCTCCGGAGGTCTCGATCAATTTTGATGACAAGGTGCGAGCAAAACGGCGAGCTTCGGACCCCCACGGTCCCATGGTCTCGACCGCAAAAGGTACAAAAATATAGTTGGGTCCAATCGATGCATATTTTTTGAATTTTGAATTTTCCGCACTGGCCGCAGCTGCCCCTGCAGCTTTACAAGTCGCCGGTAAGTGAGATGGCGCGAGTGTATCGACACATGTGGCATCCCACACCAGCGACTTGCCGACACTCCAAGGGATCAAAGACATACCATCCGGTCTGTTGCCATCGCCCCGCGCAATACCGACTGGTTCCAGTACGGAAGGCACGTTAGCGACAACAAGAGCCCTGCGGATAATGTCATTAATCGCCGAGTGTCGTGATATTCGACCAGCACTTAGAGAGCACGAAAGCCCATGGTGGCCGAGCTCGTTGACGAGATCTCCGCAGCGGCAGCGATGAGGTTGATTGGTCCTGCAACCAAGACGAAGACAAATACACAGACTTAATGTTATACGGTCTAACATTGTTCCAGTATTTGTTGATGGAATAGCTTGTAGCCAGTGACCTGAGTCACTCTGAGAGACAGCTAACAAGCGCGCGCGGTCTGTATCTATAGAAAAGTTAGTAAATAAATTTTGCCAGGTTTTTTCACAAAGAGGCTTGTCCCACGCTCTCTGAGAGTGACTCAAGGTCGGAATATTTGTGCCTGGACAAGCTGCCTGCCAGGCGTCTCTAGCATCGGACAGGTAAGAAACCTCAACAGATCCAATAGAAGGGTCCAAAACAGAACTGACGAGGTTGCTCACACTGTATACCGAGGATAGAAACGCCGGTACTGATATGCTTGAAATTTTCCGCACTCCTAGGCCACCATAACACACGGGTAGGGTGGCCTGAGACCACACTTTGTTTTCATAAAAACTGCAATTTAGAATTTTGGAAAGAGACGTTTTGATCATATTATCCAAAGTATCTAATATGTGATGGAATTTAAATAAGTGCGTACTGCGGAGCAAATAGGTAAACTTCGGCATGAAAAGGCAGAGTCGAACAATAAAAAATGCATAATGAGCATTAATTTCATAAAGTCTATTTGAAGAGTCATTAAAATTTTGAATCTTTTTCTCAAAGAAACTAGGAATGGATTCGTCTAAGACTGGGGCTCCAAGAAGATGAAGCGACTCCTTTGACAGTAACTTAATATTGGGAGCCAAAACATTAAAATTTTGAATTAATTCTGGTTTTTCAGATTCTGGGAAAGAATCTAAAATAAGGAGCTCACATTTGGAGCTATTGAATTCGAGGCCAATCTTTTTAAAATTTTCTGTCAATGTTTTAAAATCACTGAGAACGGAAGCCGCATCACCCCCCAGCGTACCGTCGTCTAGATACCATACATTAAATTTAGATTGTAACCCGGAAATAATTGGATGAATGGCCAAACTGAAGATAGCTGGACCGAGAGGGTCGCCCTGTTGACAACCCATGGCGGAAATAAGTGGGTGTTCTCTGAAAAAAAGTTTTGATGGATGCCCATAGCATTGCCAAAGGTAAGGATATATGTCAGGACAGATATCCCGAATTTGGGTCAATAAAGCACCCCTATCGACAGAGTTAAATGCATTTTTTATGTCAACTTTAAGCAGCACTTCACCTCCGTTATTTAAAAGAAAGGTCCGAGCCGCATGAACAGCTGCCTCACAACCTCCCTTTGAGCCAAAACCGAGTTGAATGGGCTGAAATATTTCTGAAAGTTTCGGGAGAATGTGACGACAACAAATTTTGGAGGCCATACGACGGATAGTATTACCCACAGCGATGGGTCTTACTCCACCATCTTTTTTGGATAGCGCGCAAAGGTTGGCCCCATAAATGATCTCAGTGAATGGGCTTGGCACCTTTCCTGCCAACATTAAATTTATAAGAGAGGTTAATTTTGATAATAATTTGGTACCAGCGTCTCCGGCGGCACCACAGACAAGATCTTTGTAATGCTGTGGTGTAAAACCGTCGAGGCCGCCAGCAGAACCAGGTTTAAATGACAAAACTTTATAACTTTTATATAAAATAATTTCATCATATTGACTCCATCAGGAAATCTCCATAAATGCTGTGTTTTCTCATTACATGCTTTTCTTTATAACAAAAATGAAATCGTGATTAATTGTTATTTTATGCGCTCACGAGAAGGAAGCGTGGGATTATATCGATACAATGCTATCACTTGTATTCATCCGATGGTTTTACCCTCGAAGGAAATAAATAATTAATTGTGGAATTTGAGAAACTTATATTTTTTATAAACCCAAGCTAGATGCGGTGACAAAGAATCGGAAGAAGTGGCGTGCTCTGTGAAAGGCCTATGTCCAGCAGTGGACTCAAAAAGTTGTATAAACTTAGTTGTATAAAAAAATTACACGATATTAGTACACCATGATAAGTAACCAGAAATTAATTTATAAAGATCACTATTATACTATTAATTATTTTTTATGCAAACCTGATGGTAAGCATTTGCCTTAGCCGTATGGACGCTTCAGATACACGGGGCATCACTCACGCGTTACCGACCCTTCCCCCTTCCCCAATGAGCTCTGGCGACCTTACTCACGCGCAGGAACACAACACAAAGTTATTTGGCTGCGGTATTCTGTAAGGTGGAGGTACTTCCTCAGTCAAGTTGCTCTTTGAGCGAAATAACGCTATAAACCTCTCATCTAATTCCACTATAATTTACAAAAGGAACAATCTGCCTTTTAAAAGATCCCGTTTTAAGTAACCATACTTCCGCTGTCGACACTGTCGAGAGTCATAATCCACTTTAAACATTATCTTGTATAATAAAATGCTTTATTATAAAATACTCGAGCCGTGAAACGTCTAATAATCCTCATTATGACGTATAAGGTTATTTAGGATTGCGCAAACGGACTCATAGATCACCATAGTTTAGTGAACTAACGGTATATCGGCGACATAGAATAGGATAGTATAGGGTTGAAATATAAAACCGGACAAGTGCGAGTCAGTCTCGCACACGGAGGGTTCCGTACAATATTAACTAACTCAACTTTGCTATGAAATAAAAAACGCCAAAAAAGTCGTTTCTTGTGTGGGCGCCCCCTTTAATTTTTAATTTTATTAAAATGTCAGCTGTCTAGCTATTAGCGTTCATGAGATACAGCTACAGCCCACTGATAGACGGACGGATGGACGGACGGACAGCGGAGTGGTAGTAGTAGGTAGTAGCGGAGTGGTGAGTAGGGTGCCAAACGGGACCCTATTACTAAGACCGACCCGTACGTGATTGTTTGTATGATTTTTTCTCAAAAATCACTAGAGAACAAGTGTTGCTTTTCTTTACTTAAAATACATCGATCTCTATGTTCAAGTTGGTACACACGGCAACACATCAAGCTATACATTTCCAGTATAAGCTGATCTCGCATTGTATAGGATTTCCGTACAATGAGAGGTCAGCTTATATTGGAAATGTATAGCTTGATCTGTAGCCGTGTGTACCTTCGTAAAGACACCTTTTATGTTGCAAATACAGGTCGTTGTTTTGGTCAGCGACGAGCGACTCAGGGTCGATAATACAATAGATACTGGTGCTAAAAAAAAATATAAAAAAAATACTTTATTTTTTTTTAATCATAAAAGTAAAAAAATAAAATTTTTGAAAATCATGTAATAAGCTAAAGTGTAGACATAATACTCAACGGGAGTGCGAGGGAGTAAAGGGGTGGGGCGATGGCGGCTTGTGCCTACCTCTAGTCAGTGCACGTGCCTAGTAACCATACCACAGTATTACCATGTGGTAAAACTGTGACCATACTTTGCGGTAATTTTATTTCAAATTGAATAAGGTATTTCTCAACGCATTTACAGTATTTAATGGAATTAAGTCCATTTTTGGGGAATATATATTTTGTACTACCGCTCCTGGGTCGCTTGTCGCCGACCAAAACAACACCTGTAGATACATACAATACTTGATAAAATTAGTTTTATAATAGCACTACTTAGATACAATACTCTGATAACTTTATTAGTTTTATAAAAGCACTACATAGCTAAAGTAAACTCTATAGTCTAGTATTTTTACAGAGCATTTTCAATTGGTTTACTAAACCCCGCGAGCGTTTGCAAACGACATTGACTAAGCAATTTGGTAAGCTTGCCTTCATACTGGCATAATTTAAGGCAGCAGTTTACTTGTGATATATCACTTCCCATTACAACATGTATTATGGACCATGGTTTGGTATTATTCAGGGTTACGTAATTTGGAGGAACGCCACTTTCAAACGTTTAATACGACCATTAGAGTTGTTTTTAGGGTTCTGTACCTCAAAAGGTAAAAAAGGAACCCTTATAAAATCACTCTCTTGTACGTCTGTCTGTGTGTCCGTGTGTCACCGCCGATTTTCTCAGGAACGGGTAGACCAAGCAATTTGAAATTTATGCCAGATACTGAGGTCTAAAGTTTCTATTAGGTGTATAAAAATCAAGGTCCTGAGTCAACTCGATAAAAAGATATGGGCAAATTTAGATTTTCGCGAAAACTTTTAAGCACCTACCTTTTTTGATTTTGGTTCAAAAACCTATATGATAGTTCCCGTTGACCTAGAATCTTTGAAAATTTGGCAAAAAGTAAGGTCTTACAGCACAAGTAAATTGAAAATAAAAAAAGTTGAAAATTAAGGTAAATTTTGCGCCTTCTATTCATTTCACAGTCAATTTGAGTAAGGTTACATTATTATTATTATTGTACAGAACCCTCCGTGTGCGAGTCCGACTCGTACTTGGCCGATTTTTTCATTGAATAGGCTGATTGACTGGAATCTCACCGCGGACTATAAAGCTAAGAAGATGTCTGGCTTCTCATATGAAGATGTTGGAATACTCTGATAGTGTAACGAACACGTCTCAGAGCCGCGATTTACGATTGGCGCCTTGACCTGCCATCTGCAATTAACGCATTGTATTCACTCTCTCTAGGTTGTTGACTAAATAGTCTAAACACCCTCTATTTGCCCTTGGTTGGTAGCTGGTTGACGACATTGAAGCGGCTCCTTTATCGCCGAAAAAATGTGTCAGAACCATTGAGCTATTATTACTACGTATAGAGAAGACGCCACACATCACAAATCCGTTCAAGTGAGGCCACCCGGCCACACTTGTTGTTGTAGAACGATGAACGAAACGCATAAGCACCGTGAAATCACGGTGTTTGCGAGAAAAATACTCCAAAAAGCGTTCTGATAGCGCTACGTGTTTCTACTGTCTGCTTAGACGACTTATTATTGTTTCAGCGCTATAGAGAACTTTAGTTGACTCTAAAAAATGGGACGTAACCTTTGCTTATGATAAAAGCTATCATAAGCAAAGGGTGGAATCTTGCAGGTCGAATTTCACCCACTTCCAGTGGTCGGATTGACTTGATATTTGGTATACATTAGTATATTAGATGACAATACAAGTATAGTCAATAAAAAGTACAGTCACTCATAAAAAGCTTGTATAAAAAATGAAGTTTTTAACAAAGAACTTATGATAGAGAAGCCTCTATACGTAGTAATAATAGCTCAATGATTGGAACTCTGATTTTTGTAATAATTGCCTGTTTTTCCCTCGCTATGCCGCGATACCGAGCCAAATTACGATTGGTTCAGAAGTAACAAACATACAGAGCTACTTTCGCATTTATAATGGCCCTGATTCTGTTGTTCACAACTAAACTAATTTTAATCTCACTATGTCTCTTTCTAACAAAGAACATAAGAATAGGATGTAAGAAATTTAGTCCTGTCAAGTTAGTCCAATGCTTGTTTTCAATATAAATTTAGTCGCCATCTATCGCGGTTACGCCTAAATAATCGCAAAATAAGACGGCAAAGATTAGTTTGACAACTTAAAATATGTTCTATCCTTTTTCAATCATGTTCGTAAGAAAGAGATGAGATGTAACTAAAATTAGTTTAGTGCGATTTACAACAGAATCGGCACCAATATTAGTAAAAATGTTAACAGATTTGTCTCAAGAAAGATACTATGGAAAGAGAGACCTATGCTTATCATGGTACATTTATGAAAGTAGAGATAAGCCATTGTTGACCATAAAGAATACGTATGCACAATATTATGTGGACTATATCGTGGTCCACGTAGACGAACATATTACACTTTGCATCACGATTTCACGATTAAGTTGGTTGGAGGTCATCGAAAGTATCTTCTGTGCTGTCCGCACACTAATGGTTTAGTATTTTAAAACACTTAATTATGGATACAGTCAGATTGATTATTAGATTTGGAGAGGATCCACGTCTTATAAGTCTATTAATGATGGATATTAGCTTTCAATAATGATGGAAGGAAAGATGATTGATTACCATAAATTCAATTTGCTACTAGCTTACAAGAGGTTCTGGATTTAGTAGTGTGTGGTTTCAAAGGAGTTTCCACCCGCGGATGCTCAGTCTGTGGAATGAGCTCCCCACCGTGGTGCACCCAAAGGAGTACACCATGGAGTTCTTCAAAAAGGGTATGAAGAGATTTCTGTTTGTTTGTAAATGGATAAATATATACAAGAACTAACCTGACCAGTGAACCATGCACCAACTGCAGGGTGCGATATACTTGAAATGCACACAGGTCCGAAACATTATGAAGGCATCCCCTTTGGGTGTAAATGTCATCACTACCATTTTGTAAGGCGATGATAGCTCAGTGGTAGTGACGTCGGATACCGAGACGAAGGTCCCGGGTTCGAATCCTACAATGAACTTGAGCTTTCGGTGAAGGAAAACATCGTGAAGAAACCATAGCACGGTGTTAGGGTACTTTGTAGTACCCGCCTGGCTGGCTACCACCCTCAAGTTGAAAATCTGTCGCCATGCACCTTTCGGTGTGTTCCGATAGCTGCACTTGAGAACCAGTTCCTTCTAGGCTTTGTGTGCTTACCACCTTCGGCCGCATCATCACTTACCATGGTGAGATTGCGGTCAAACACAGGCCTATAAACAATAAAAAAAATAAAAAACAATGTCTTTATAAGTAAAATAGGTAGATAGGTTATAAGCCCTCCGCGAGTGGCACGTGAAAACTCTGCTACTTAGCTCACTTTAGCCATGAGTCGCGTCAGAGCGTCAACGACACGTCTGTATAACAGTGTGCCATTTATGAAGTTCAAATCTTGTGTAGGTAACCTATCTACCTCTTTACTTATTATATCATTGGTCATCAGCATCTAAGCTTTTACACACTCATTCCTTAGACACCATTTTACAAGTAGGTAATCGTCATAAACGACAGTAATAATAAAATTTGTTTATCTAAAAAGCATGACTAATAAAATAGTGTACGACACTATTACCGAAACACGATCAAAAATGTAAGTGAAATCGTGAACAACACTGCGGTGTGTGTTTAATAATAATTATGCAGTTTACACATTGCGGTGCGCTGGAGAAAGTGACAACCTATCATTTGTATTTTGTGACCAACTGTACCTAACTGGTGGTATTGAGAAAGGTCTTAATAAAAAAAAGTATTGGTGTTGTATTTATGCATGTTTACGGTATTGTTAACATTTAATTGATTCGTTTTTATTAGGTATACATTCTTGTAAATTTTCATGGTAATTTGTTTTTGTGTCAGAACGATGATGAACCATCTTTTCCGACCTTTATAAAGCCTAAAGCTCTATGCAACTGCTAAAATGCACAGGTTCCATTCTCGGCTTTGCGTAATTGCCAGCTTCGGCCACATTTTTTTGTATACCACTAAGGTGGCAAACAAGCATACGGCCCGCCTGATTGAGACCGCATAGTTCGAAACAAATATGTTAAAATAAGTAACGAAAACCATAAACCTAAGCACGTAAGTTCAAATAATGTCCAAAAATGTCCAAACTATAATTCTACGGAACATGACAAACAACCGAACACGCAAGCAATCTACCGATTACACTTATAGCGTTAATTGTAGAGATTGCAACGCGTCAGTGGCTACGAGAGAAATTAACGCAGTACCAGAAGAACGTACACACGGCACTAAAGATAATTACACGCTTTTTGTACCCCGCAAAGAATTTTACAAACAAACTTGGGTGTTGTAGGGTATTGTCTCTTCTCTGGGGGAATGCTGTAAGGTTGAAAATGGTTTGACTGTGGTATGTCAAAAGTCGTGAATCGTGTCAAGGAAGCTAAAATGAGGATGAGGCAAAAGTTTATGGAACATAAATTAACTTTGAGACCACTTCATTTGTTCTTACTGTAACGTAGAGTCACATTGAAATACCTTTTAGGGTTCCGTACCCGAAGGGTGCCAAACGGGACCCTATTACTAAGACTCCGCTGTCCGTCCGTCCGTCCGTCTGTCTGTCAGTGGGCTGTAACTCATGAACGGTAATAGGTAGACAACTGAAATTTTCAGAATATGTGTATTTCTGTTGCCGCTATAACAACAAATAATAAATATGAAATAAAATTAAAAATCAAAGGGGGCGCCCATACAAAAAACGTTTTTTAGCGTTTTTTGCGAGTCCGACTCGCACTTGGCCGGTTTTTTTAAATACTACTAAAGAAGCAAACAAGCATACA
The DNA here is from genome assembly GCA_951394255.1 of Polyploca ridens. NCBI lineage: Eukaryota > Metazoa > Arthropoda > Insecta > Lepidoptera > Drepanidae > Polyploca > Polyploca ridens. Next base: position 1,862,409 of record OX596264.1, on the reverse strand, counting down.
ACCCTCATGATAAGCGGTTACCGTCGCATATTGACTCTTGCAATACCAGGTGTATCAATCAGGCTTGAAGAACTCCAAGCTGTACTCCATTAGGAAAACCACTGTTATAATACAGCTGTTATATAAACTTACGTTGAATATTGCTAGTTACGCTACTTATATACAACACTCAGCTGTTTAACGGTGTTCTCTGAATACCTTAGTGGAGCAAAGTCATCGAATAGAAATTAAACTCAATCGGCGTGCAATACCAGGCCAGCGCAGCGCCCGGCTGCATGTGTGTCAGATGTCAGGTGCTTTATGGTACCGTTAGGTCATTGTCATAGTGATTGAGATGAGCGTGTAGTAAATCATTGTATAAAGTCGTTCCTAACAAATAAGTCACACCATGGTTAATTGACGGCTTGAATAGGCAATTTACATTCATCATCATGGGCCTATAATTTCCTACTGCTGAGCATAGGCCTCCTTTCACAAATAAGGGGGAAAGGGAATGGGCAATACGTTCCACCACGCATACCCACTGCGGATCGGTGGATGTAGTGGGCAACCTATTGTTGGAATTTTTCAAGCCGCCTAGGAGGCATCCAGCTAGCTTACCGACTATCACAATTAAGTGATAACTGGGACCAACGGCTTTACGTGAATTTCGAAAGACGGAAGCGTTCGATTTGAAATACCACTAGGCGGTCAACCATCTAGGTATCGGCCACTCTGGTAGTAGCTGGATTAAGAATGCCACGATGAGCGCAGCTTCATTCATACAGCTCATTAAGGCTGCGTATAAAGCAAAATAACAATCTTAGAATTGAAATTTACCCAAGTAAATAGTATTTAAATGAAAAAATATTTTTATATGGGTATTTTCATTATATACGCGAGGGTTCTATCTGAGCAAAAACATAATGGAATGAAATTTCCTCGATAGAAAAAAATCACAAAGCTACCTCTAATAATAATGAATTTTCGGTTTTATTCGTTCATGGTGTATTTAATTAAGACAAAAAATCGATAAATAATATCACTAACATATGACCTAGGGCTGCTACTAACGATTATTTAAAATATTCTATACTTTACGAGTTATTTAGATAAGAAGCGCTTCGTTCATTTTTGTGCCGCGAAACACGCTATCTCCATCTCATTTCCACGCGAAGATTAGACATAAGTTTGTTTCATCTGACATTGCGATATTTTTCTGGCTTGGTACGCACTCTTAAATAGCGACTTAGGAGACCTTTTTCATCAATATTCTATAAGGCCTGTGTTTGACTCATATTGATGATGTTATTGTACACAAGCCTATAAAAGCCGGGATATACCATTAGGGGATAAATAGTGATGTCAACAGATTCTCAAAAAGAGTATGATTTGAATGGGCTAAACTGTAACACTCGATTAACACACTTGGGTAGGTCAGAAAGAGTGCAGGCCCAATGAGGAAGTACCTCTATCTTTCAGAAGATCGCAGTGGTGAGTAAGTGGCCATAGCTCTATGAGAAAGCTTTTGTTATAACCAGTGATATAGTAAACACCTCAGTAGAGATAATACGGTGTAAGTTGAGCGTTGAGAGCTCTCAACATCAGAGTGACCGTAGAGTAGATAATTCAGTGAGACAAAGTGCCCTACAACTGCGCTCAGTTACCTTCTACTTCGTCTATTATCGCTCTTGATACTCGCTATTTGCTATCAATATAAACATAGCTTTAACAGGTTTTCGATGCTTGACAAGTTGGCCATGAGCTGACCGTAACGTTAGCTACCGTTCATGCATTTGGGTTTTTATAGCTTTGCGTAATACATGTAACATACTGCTTGGACGTGCAGAAATAAACTCTACTTGATCTAATTTGTTGTTTTATTTAGATAACATGTGACTTTAGATTGTTCTGCCCCCTAGACCAAAATGGTTGTAGACAATCGTTATCGTTAGTAAACGATCAACCTTTATATGGGATTGACATAAGAGATTGTTAAAAATCACGTGATATCTCGATTTGAAATGACCTTAGTGGTAAAAAAAAAACCCAACTGATATGGCCTACCGATGTACCTGCGCAGAAGATACATTTTCAAAGCGCGGGGAACGCTATTGGTCGGCAGCTGCCGCCATGTTAGCGCGCGCCGTGCGGAGGGGCGTGACTTGCGAGTGAGATGGAACTTACAGCTGCAGTGTATTATGAACCTTTTAGTAGTGATCTAAGGTTGATTGTAAGTTTTAAGCATTCTTTTGTTAATCTTCGGGACCATACTTTCTTTCCTGTGCGAACGAAGATTCACGACGCCCCATATCAGTTGGGTACTACTGTACCGTGGTATTCTTACGATGTTTTCACTGAAAACTCAATCTTACTGTAGCATCCTAAGGTTGACGTTGTAATTAGCGTTAAGAAATTAATGTAAAGTCTGGTAAATGTTCATGATAAATTAATTATGTCATTGCGCCATAGCACAATGTCAAAGTGATTTATTTATTATTAAATCGGCTAGTGTAATCTATTTCAGCGACATGAGACGTGTCTACAGAATGGACACCTTCATACTATACTTATTGTAATTGGTTTTGCTTCAAGGATTTACTCGGGTTTACCGAGAGATAAAGTTTTAAGCTAAGCAATAATTATAACTATTTTTTTCATTTATCTATACATAGACAATTTCCTCGAGTCTCCCATTGCTACCGATTAATGGCAAGGTTCCCAGAAGGCTGGCAGCGTTTCCTCTTTGGATAGCCAAGCTGATGCGTTGGCGGAAAAAGCTCCCCGCCCGCTGGTCTCCGGAGACCTCGATCGATTTTGATGACAAGGTGCGAGCAAAACGGCGAGCTTCGGACTCCCACGGTCCCATGGTCGCGACCGCAAAAGGCATGAAAACATAATTTTGTCTGATTGATACGTATATTTTAACCGTCTTCAAAAAATATGAGTCGCAAACATACAAACTTTCGCACTATTACTATTTATCTAACAGTATAAGATGTATGTCAAAGTCAATACATAAATCTATGATGAAGCTTGCATAAAAAAGCATTACAAATTATTAATTACCGTAAAATTTTATTGCCGGTTCTTGCAATTTTATTTTATTATTTTCTTAACATATTACGAGTTGTTATATTGTAGTGTGTGAACTATTAATAATACTACAGCATACTTGTATAGCTGATAAATGATCTGTGCAGCTTATTAGTGTTATAATAGTCACAAATAAAATACTGAGAACTAAGTGCGAAAAGGTTATTTATTACGTCTTGGTGCCAACCAATTAAAAAAAAAACAAAATTCAAAATTATGTATTCAAATAGACCTTCGCAGGCACTTATGAAAAGTCTGACTAATACTCTAATACCGGTTCGGAAGGTTGCATTTGCTGAGAAGAGCCGGCAATCAACTCAGCAATAACTCTTTTCAAAATAAGCTTAGATTCATTACATAATATTTACATTAGATTATAATCTGGAACATCATACAAGATACTTTTTATCTAATATTAAAACCCTCGGGAAAGCAAGTGCAACTGCAGGGTGAAAACTACACTAAATAAATGTATATGTTTTGACAAGACTAGTTAGTCTTTAGTCAACCAAAAACGCTGGTTGGAAGTGGCACCAAAGGTTTTACAAAAAATAATTGCCCTATCATAAGGGTGGATATCCACTAGAGATCTGTAGCGAGTAGCTGACTAATATAGGTTCGCTTCATTAGAGCTATGACGTGAAAATTAAGCGATCCTATTTGTCAGCTAAAACACCTTCCTCGCTACACATCTCTGGTAGATATTCACTCTTAGCTCCTTTGCACATTATAAGAAAAATGTCTTGTGTCTTATCAGACATATGAGACCGTGCAAGAAATGTCTGATCAGACACGCCCATACATTTTATGTCTTGTGTCTGATAAGACAAAAGAAATGTTCTTATAAGGTGCAAAGGCGCTTAGGGTGGTCTTCCGCCAATAGGATGATTTCATCAGAAACACGCCTTAATTTTCGTTTTATTCCGACATCTCTCTGACGAAACGAAATATTCCATTTCATTTCAAGATCAGGAAAAAACCGGATTTGATTAATTTATTATCATTTTTATCAGTGGCAACTTTCACCGACATTGCGAAAGTGGTATAACATGTCTATAACGAGATTGAATACGCGTTTGGAATACCTCAATAATAATATTTATTAATTAGTATTCGATTAGTATGATAAATCGTTAATAAAAATTATAATAGGTCTCTGTTGAATCAGTCAATTAGGTATCTTTTTGGAAAGTTAGAATAACCCAAAAATTTATTATATACATTTTTATGAAAAAATCCATAGATAAATAATCAATAGAATGACAATTATTTCGACTCTATGTAGGAGTGATTGTGGTTATTCCCGAACAATAAGGTTGGTTATAATATATAATAGTTAGCTAAAAGTTACTAATTAGCAAACTAGACGCTTGTTCTAAAAAATATTAAAAAAAAAACTAAGTTCAAACCTCATTTACTCAGTTAAAGGCATTTTTTAACGTTACAGTAGTAGACTACCACCGGTTCGTAATACACATAATCTGAGAAGATTCCGGCAAGAAACACAGCAAGGCATTCTTTTTGTTTTGTTGGTCTTTCGTTCTTTTTTCGAATTTATGTAATTACAAATTTGGCACATCGCCAGAGGAAATGATATTATAACAGAGGGATGTTCTAGAAACGGGACCTTCTAATTTCAAAATTGCAATGTTGTTTTTTATTTTTAAATATTATCAATGTCACTGGCCATCAACAACGGTAAAACCGCTATTGCGTGCACGTTGCATGCTATGCTGTTTTGTAAACGCATAATGAATAAATTGATTTCATTTCTATAATGTTGACTCATCGCCAATTCCTAATGATCATTGTAATCAATGGGGAAGTATGAAAAAGGGAAGTGAAAGTGTCAATCTTAATTACCTATGACAGGTATTTGGTAACTTATTTCTAAATGAATAATGAGTTACTTAATTTTTATGTCAGTTAATTTACTTTTATTTGGTACTAGGCTGCTTGAAAATTTTATGGTTGTTGGTCAGATGAGTCTTGACCTAATTATGCAAAATGGCAAATTATTGTATAGTTTTTTTATTTTTTGATTTTTAATTAGGTAAGTACTCATTTTTATGCTAATAACAGATCTTTCTAATATGATTATTTAGTATTCATTTTCACTTATTATTTATTAAAAAAATAACTCACCGATGCATACAGCCAGTAGCAACAAACTCCCGCCAAATAGTTGTGTAAGCTTCATAATTAAAAATTCCAAATCCTTTTACACTTTCACTAAAACAGAAACACTATTTCACTGCATTACGATTCTACTCAGATATTTGTTTGTGTTTTTCCTTATAACTTGCTCTGTACACTATAAAACACCCATTTTATTCATAAGTAATACTGGCCACTTGTAATAAAAAAAACGAAATCTGTTTTATCTGCGCTACGTGATTTGCCGCCAAATTTTGACAGCTTACGGTATTCGCGCGCGTCGAACAAACTCGTTCGAAAGTCAAACGCTAACTGCACGATGACTGGACAGTCAGACAGGTGTGCTAAACCAGTTGCAAACGAACCGTGTATAAACCGGCCGATTGAAAAGTAAATTAATTACGTGAAAATGTCTCCCAAGTTAAAGGCGAATTGAACTTGATAGGGTTATTTCGTTTAGTTTTGGAGCCAGGGTTGAAAAGTTTTGCGAAATAGATCGAAATATTTTTTGTTTTAGTATAGTGTAGTTATATAAAAACACTAGTTGCGGCCCGTGGTTTCACCCGCGTACCCGAGGGATATCCTTCCAGACCCTACCCTACCCTACCGCACCCTACCGTAGAGTTTTCTTAAATTTTCTAAAAAAAAAAACCATAGTATTAGAAAACTTAAAAAAAAAATAATGAATGAAATCAGTTAAGTCGATCTCAAGTTATGGTGTGACCAAGGGAAATAGGGATTTAATATATTCTAAGAATACAATACAAAAACAAAAAAGTGAAAATTCTAGATGAAATTAGAACCTCAAGCCACAGTAGACCAGAAGTAAAATAAAATTAAATGTTAGATGCTTTCCGCTTGTATTGTTGTCTGACTATACAATGTCTAGTTTTTTGTACAATATGATATAAAAACTATGAATGCAATAAAATCGCATTCACTATTGTATCGCATCGAAATCTGAAAGTAATGTCGTGGGTAACAGCTTGATTTCTATGCTATTTTTTTAAGATGAAAGTAGGTATATGTAAACTTTCAGGAACATCCCGGTTCCAATAGCCATTCAATAGTCATCCGTGGGCGGACGCACCTGGATACCAGCTTGGCTTTTAGGTTCGGTTCGGCGACATGCCATTAGAATTGTCGACGATCCCGAGCTAACAAGCGGCTTAGAGCCCCTCAGTCTGAGCTGATTCGATCGGGGCCCGGGTAGGTAATATGGAAAAAATACTTCAATAGACGGAGAAAATTTAAACTCGTGGAAATTTTTCTATAAGCCTGTCCAAACCACGATCCAAAAGGAAAATAGCAGATAAACTTTCGTTTTATTATTACTATAAATAAAACCAATATTAGCAGATACTTGAGACGTCCTTCTTACAAACTACGCTTTCATCTGTAACCTCAAAACCAAAGCCATAAAAGCCACTAGCTTCAGGTCTATAATAATTCGAATTTCAAGTATACGTGACAGCATAGAACCACGATAGTACACAAGCGCATACACAAGTTGTTCGAAATCACTCGTCAACTGGACTCGAATTAACATTGAACTCGTCATTCGACTCTGTGGTTATGTCATTGAATATCGAATTTTACCTTCTTAATTTGGATGTAGAGGTATTTAATTAAGCTTGTATAACGGAGAGTATTCTAAGGAATTGTTCTACTCGATGCCCACGGCTACCTCGCAACTCTCGCCATCGACGGGGAGATCATCCACACACATTGAAACCAGCATTGCTTCGAACTGTGCGGGCTAAAAGGAATTTTCTTCCGCGGACGCTCAGACTGTGGAATGAGCTCCCCGCCGTGGTTTTCCCAATGGAGTACAGCATGGGGTTCTTCAAAAAGCGTGTGAAGCGGTCAGGGTCGGCATAGCGCGAGTGATACCCCTGGTGTTGCAAGCGTCCATAGACTACGGTAACTGCTTACAATCAGGCCGGCCGTATGCTTGATTACCACCTTAGTGGTATAAAAAAAGACATTTCAAGGCCAGCTGAATGGGTGAGCGTGCTACATCCTCGGCATCGTCACAACTCCTCATTGGGCCAGTCGAAGACCAAAGGCAAGCCCAAACACCATAAAAAAAGGAAGTCATGCCTTTTTAGGGTTTCCCACCCAAAAGGTGCCTATTACTAAGCCTCCGCTATCCATCCGTCCATCCGTACGTCCGTCTGTCTGCCTGTCTGTCAGTGGACTATGCCTATATCTCATGAACCGTAATAGGTAGACAGTTAAAATTTTCCCCAATACAAGAAACGTCTTTCTGGCTTTCTGGAACCCTTCGTGTGAGAGTCCGATTCCGACTCGCACCGCCTGGGTTTTTTATTTGGCTAGCTATGGGACTTGACGTCTACCAACCAAATGTTGAAACTGGTCAGAAGATTCAACGTATTGTGATGACTGCAGGACTAGGATGATGGGCAGCCTGACTATTGTGTCTTCCAGTTATACAAAATTTGACGACATCCAAATTTATAATGGGTTTATTGCGTGTATATTAGTTATTGACAGTTTAAAATTCAAAATGAAACTAAATTAATAGCTGAAGATGTTGTTTATATTTTTGAACGGGCTAAACATAGGAAATTCCAGACAGATTCAGGAATAACCAGACATTATTGGAAAGTTTTAGGCTTTAATTGGCCCAAGTTAGTACCTAGTTTTTAGACTTTCGCGAATTAAATTAAAATTAAAAAGAAACGAACGGGTCATTCCTTTTTTTTTTATCGTTCCGGTGTCCCCGGATAAGGCTTCGGGATGCAAAATTGTCCCTTTTTCCCAAACCGAGCGAAAATCAGCGAACAAAGAGCAAACCAGGCGCGGATGGTGCGGAAGAGCGTGTCGATGATCACGAATTCGTCATCAATAAATCTTTTTTTAATTTCTAATATATTTCTATTTCAGCATTTCAAAACTGGAAATCTCCAACTGTAATGTGCACGTTCATGAATTAGAAACACGTTAGTGTGAAACTGTGGACGCAATATTCTGTAGCGAAACCCTACAGTTCGAAAGCCTTTCATCGCGACGTATGTTAAAGAATTATGAAACAATTAGAAGATTTTAAGCGTGAATTACATGTTATGCGGACACCGGTAATTTTTAATCGTCACTCGCTTATTTATTTTTAAATTAGGTTGCGGGTACTAAATTCTCTAAGGTCGCGCGCGATGAAAAACATTCGAATTGGAGTTCCTCGCAATAGCAGACTTTCGCACTAACGTACCTATCTCGAACTCATGACACCTCGGATCTCGAAATTCCGAAGTAATGACTGACATAAATAAACCGACGTCCCGATTTGAGTATATAAAGGAAACGTCATCAATCTGGGGGCACGGGAGTGCCCCCCGCCAGGACAGCCAAGCGAAGCGAAAGGGCACTACCTACCTTTTCTCGAAGCGCTTCGTCGTTTTTTTGAACCCTCATAACTTGGGTTTGGATTATACCAGATAAACAAAACTCTCGGAACATGATGTCAATAGTGAACTTATTAAGTATATTAAGTTTCAATAACATAGCTCTTATACTTTAGATTTTATTGATATCTAAAAAACCCCGATTTCGTCACTGACTCACTGATGATCATCAAAACTCATAGGGTACTTCCTGAAGTCCTAGAAAGCTGAAATTTGGTATGTAAGCTTGTATTAGTACACAAACAACAAAAATTTTAAACAAAAAAAAAAAGAAGTGAAATCCCACCAAAAACATTTTCATGTAAAATGTTGCCGCCAAGACATATGGCTCGTACTGTCAAAAAGTTATCAGATCTCATGTAGAGCCAAGCTTATAACTACATGCACTTACTCTATAAACCCTAACTTCACAACCTCTACACACCGTAGTCAAAATTTGTGGCTTGGCCGTTTCAATACTACAAGAACTATTGAATAACAAAAAAAGCAATGAACAGTGAACACATTTTTCACCTTACTCCCATGTGACGGTAGCGAAACGGCCAAGCCACAAATTTTGACTACGGTGTGTAGAGGTTGTGAAGTTAGGGCTTATAGAGTAAGTGCATGTAGTTATAAGCTTGGCTCTACATGAGATCTGATAACTTTTTGACAGTACGAGCCATATGTCTTGGCGGCAACATTTTACATGAAAATGTTTTTGGTGGGATTTAAAAAGAATTGACACGTTTGTTGATAATAGGCACATTACCTACATCGGATCAATTTTATATTTTGATAGTAATCCACCAATTTATCGTTTCGATCGCGATCCAGGATCAAAGCATATGTAAGAATTCACTAATAGGCGCGCAGGCTATTCAGAGAAGGTCGAAGGTATTTCAAGAGCTGTCTAAATAAAAAAACTTGTTGTTTGCGAGCCAACCCGTAAGGCTAGTAAGGCTAGGGCATCACCTGCACGACGGTGAATGTCAAATTATTGCAATAAATGATGCACTAAACTATGCACTAAAGGCCTTATTACACTATTCGATATCAAGCCAGTCTTAAGTAACTATTACACCGTCCTATTTTTAGGATCCTAACTAGGATGGTTCTAACTAGGAAGCAGGAAGCTACTTATTACACTATCTTGCTTTCTAAATAGGACGCGGTAAAGAGTATAACAACGATACTAAAGCGGGACGGACGACTCTTAGGGCTGTCACAAAGGTCGATTTAAAAAACATATAACGATACTTACATCGATGATCTTCCGATGTTTTAAGTTTTTTATTCTCTCAAACCGATCACACAACTTAAAATTTTAATGAATACACATGAGCTCCTTTATGTTAAAAATAAAAAACAAAATTGAACTTTATGTAAGTAAGTACCAAGTATTAATTTATAAATGATGTAGTATTTTCCATGTACGGATTATTTTTCTATTATTGTTTTTTGATTACTAATGACCTATACATTCATCCCTCAAACTATACGCCAAGACTTTAGAAGGGATTATTTCAAAAAATCGATGTTTTGAAGAACAATGTTACATCCCTAAACGTCCTAAATCGGAGCGACGCGATTACACTTTCCTGTTTAAGGAAGTAGAGCGGTTGGGATCCTTCCTATCTCACTACTTAGGACACTAACCGTTCTTTCTGCGATTACACGTTCCTATTTCCTAGTTAGGATCCTAAAAATAGGACGGTGTAATAGTTACTTAAGACTGTCTTGATATCGAATAGTGTAATAAGCCTTTAAATAGCCACACTACATTGAATTATTACGGTCCACACTATCATTTGATTTGAACTAACGTCTAACGACCATTAGCAAATTAACGCGCTAACTAACATTCGGACATCTACTATCCTACTTCCTACTAATATTTTAATGCGAAAGTTTGTTAGTATGGATGTATGTTTGTTACTCTTTTACGCAAAAACTATTGAACGGATTTGGATGAAATTTGGAACACAGATAGAATATGTTCTGAATTAACACATAGGATACTTTTAACCCCGGGAAAACGTATAATCCCTTGGAAATGCGGGTGAAACCGCGCGGGACAGCTAATGGTGCACATTCTGTTGTAAATCGCACTAAACTAATTTTAGTCACATCTCATCTCTTTCTTACGAACATTATTGAAAAAGGATAGAATATGTATTTAAAGCTGTCAAATTAATCTTTGCCGTCTTATTTTGCGTGTATTTAGGCGTAACCGCAATAGATAGCGACTAAATTTATATTGAAAACAAGCATTGAACTAATTTGACAGGACTAAAATTCTTACATCCTTTTCTTATGTTCTTTGTTAGAAAGAGACATAGTGAGATTAAAACTAGTTTAGTTGTAAACAACAGAATCAGGGCCAGTGTCAAATAAAGCGCTATACCCTCACATGGGAGTAAGGTGAAAAATGTATCCCACCAAAAACATTTTTATGTAAAATGTTGCCGCCAAGACATATGGCTCGTACTGTCAAAAAGTTATCAGATCTCATTTAGAGCCAAGCTTATAACTCTACATGCACTTACTCTACAAGCTCTAACTTCACAAACTCTACACCTGAGTCAAAATATATGGCTTGGCCGTTTCGCTACCGTCACATGGGAGTAAGGTGAAAAATGTATTCACTGTTCATTACTTTTTTGTTATTCAATTCTTGTACTATTGAAACGGCCAAGCCACATATTTTGACTACGGTGTGTAGACTTTGTGACGTTAGGGCTTGTAGAGTAAGTGCGTGTAGAGTTATAAGCTTGGCTCTACATGAGATCTGATAACTTTTTGACGATGCGAGCCATATGTCTTGGCAACATTTGACATAAAAATGTTTTTGGTGGGATTTCACTTCTTTTTGTGAGTTGCTTACGATCTTTTTTTTGTTTGAAATTTCCAAGTTTTATATTATTTTTGTTGTTTGTGTACTAATACAAGCTTACATACCAAACAGTTTTCTAGGACTTCAGGAAGTAACCTATGAGTTTTGATGATCATTAGTGAGTCAGTGACGAAATCGGGGTTTTTTAGATATCAATAAAATCTAAAGTATAAGAGCTATGTTATTGAAACTTAGCTATGAGTTTTGATGATCATCAGTGAGTCAATGACAAAATCGGGGTTTTTTAGATATCAATAAAATCTAAAGTATAAGAGCTATGTTATTGAAACTTAATATGTTTAATGAGTTTACTATTGACATCATATCCTGAGAATTTTGTTTATTTGGTATAATCCAAACCCAAGTTATGAGGGTTCAAAAAAACGACGAAGCGCTTCGAGAAAAGGCAGGTAACCATTCGCTTCGCTTGGCTGTCTTGACGGGAGGCACTTCCGTGCCCCCAGATTATCCGTCCTAAAAGAAAATTCGCATTTGCGAAATTTGTTCCCTAAGTATACCGCGAGAGGCGCTCGCGCTGTGCTAATTTCTGCAATAACGCAAAAAGGCGAAGTAATAAATAAATAAATAAAACATCCTGGGATATTCTTCTCACACGGCTAACTGATCTCAAACTAAGCAGAGGTGAACTATGGAAACCAAATAACTGATAAAAATAAATTATCCTGAGACATTCCTCACACACGGCTATCTGATCCCAAAATTAAACAGTGGCGTAGCGTGGATTTCAGCAGCCCGGGGCGCAAACAAATTTCGCCGCTCCCTTATTTAGGTTATTACTATTGAATATTCTGTGCTTAAGTAGGTCTTTAAATTCAAAAGACTAACGCGGGCTGCCCCGGCTAATACTTCGCCGAGAAAACTCCTCATTAACCACGCCAACTTCATCGAAACTAACTATTTAGTCATCTGTGCTACTGATCCGACCTTTTGGAAATATTTTTTCTGATAGGAAGCTTTATTTTCCACGAGAACTATTGACTAATTTACATTCCGGGAACGGATCGGATAATGACAGGATTTTCTTATAACTCGATGTTTGTAGTGTTGACTTCAGCGCCATCTATCAAATCACCTAAGAAATAATACTTAATGAAAGTTTTCATACTTTACAGAAGTTTGCAAATACATTTGATAGATGGCGTAAAACGTTTAGAGTTGCTTTTCAACTGGTCCAAAGATGGCGTAACTGTAGATAATTAATTTATTATATTATCAGAGCTTATATTATTTTGATTATACATTACTGAATTTTATATTTTATTTTGAAATTGATGGGTTATAAAATGGGCAGTATTGTTTTTACGTGTATCCTTATTCCATACCATAAAACTCATAACATGACTTGTCAAAAAAGTTTCTGGTAATGAGAATGGACATCCCACCGTGGATTGCCAGTATACCTAGTTTTACTGGAAGTTTGGGGGGAAAACTTGTGAAATTATTGTATTTGGGCGTAATTTTTTTCATGTGCCTTCAGTGAAGATTTTTTTTGTTAAACATTTCAAGAGTTTAACATACACATAGAGTTTATCATCTGTGAGCTATATAAGTTAAGTAGTACTATCTCTAGCTAATCTATAACATCAAGAAAGTTATGTATTGTAAATAAAATCAAAGTATTTAGATTTTATTTATGGAATGTTTAAGGCGGCCCTCTGTGGCCGGCGCAACTTCAACGCAAGCATAGTCTAAAACCTTGTTGTTTCACCCAACGTAATGTTTGACTGCGAAAAAAGAGAGACAGCATCAGAGCCGTCGGTTATCAGTCGGTAAATTCCGCTGATCACTCGCGACCGCTTCGCTAGGTCGTCATTCATGATTTCGCATTCATAAAACTTGTCCCAGGAGTATACTTCTTGTGAAAAAATCTTACAAGTTTGTGAAAAAAAAGTTAGTTATTTAGAATCTCCAATACATTTGCAAGCCTGGTATCTAAAGGTTTTCTTTACTTTTACAATTTATAGGTACATTAGATATGGCCAAAGTTCAGGCAAAAACGCTGTTTTTCGGAGGCTTTGACTGAATTTGTTTGACACTTTTTTTAAATTACGCCTAGATACACGGCTAGATATAATGCACAAGATACTAATTTGTTCAAAACATCTAATGAAAAATGTTTAACAACGCCGTAATAAGTACAGAGGTTTTGTATGAAAAGTATGACGAATTGAGTCCTCTTAATATTGGATTACATTTTAAGGCTGCGTATAAAGCAAAATAACAATCGTAGAATTGAAATTTAACCAAGTAAATAGTATTTAAATGAAAAAATATTTTTATATGGGTATTTTCACTATATACGCGAGGGTTCTCTCTGAGCAAAAACATAATGGAATGAAATTTCCTCGATAGAAAAAGATCACAAAGCTGCCTCTAATAATAATGAATTTTCGGTTTTATTCGTTCATGGTGTATCTAATTAAGACAAAAATTCGATAAATAATATCACTAACATATGACCTAGGGCTGCTACTAACGATTTTTTAAAATATTCTATACTTTACGAGTTATTTAGATAAAAAGCGCTTAGTTCATTTATGTTACGCGGAACACGCTATCTCCATCTCATCTGCACGCGAAGATTAGACATAAGTTTGTTTCATCTGACATTGCCATATTTTTCTGGCTTGGTACGCACTCTTAACCACCGGAAATGAATAGCTTTAGTGAATAATCTTGTATGATTTCAATCGAGCCGAAATAAATCGGCATATAAAATTATAGTATTTTGTATTTTTCAAAAAAGATGTCGCAGCAAATATATTTTTGAAAATAATAAATACTTTTGTCTATTTTAGGGGAAGATATATCAGTTTTTTCAGGGTAAAAATATTGAAGAGTTGACAACTCAGCTTACGGCAAACTTTTTAAATTCTTTTCAGGCTATAGAATACGTGAGTTAAGCCTCAAATGTAATGTAGATTCCGAACAATATATTTTGTAAAGCAGCTGTTGTAAATTTTGTTCGCGTTAGTAAAATTTGATAAATTTCAGCTTTAATTTCTTGAATAATTATCTCAGGTGGTCGATGACGCCATCGATAAAATTCACCTAGAACGAAGGTTGCTCGCCATCGCCGTTTTACGTTGTCGTTGGCAGTGAACGGAACGAAGTGTCGTTGTATAGATCGCTCGCTGGCTGGCTGAAAATAGTGAACCAAAGTATGAGTTTTCGAAATATGTTCGAATAAAAAGTGAATAGTGAGTGACTGTCATCCAGCAAGATGGTTGATGACGTGAGAGATTTTACCGAAACCGCCGAAAGTAAAGGTAATAAGTGCAATTATAGTTGAAATGTGCCGTTGTAGTGATAAATGTGATTGAAAAATTGTCTAACCCTAAACGGTGTCGTGGCCCCACGTCGTGGTTTTGTGCACCGCTTTCGAGAATGTCCGCAGTGAGCTAAAAGTCTTATCACCCAATTGTTTGTTTTTTCAACTCTATTTGGTGGTATTTTCGCGTCGTGGTATGTTCTAAAATTAGCAGATGCCTGCCAGACGGCGTTAGAAGCTCGTGATTGTGTCCAAAAACGCTAGACCTTCCGAAACGTCAGTGGTCTTTTTAGTCTCGTATTTTGTTGATTTGCATGTGTATTACCGTTACCAGGTGTTTTTTTAGTACTTTCTAACTATTTTCTTCTGCTAAATTGCTATTTAGTGACGCAAAAACAGTCAGTTGTTGACTGAATGATGAATAACTTGAGTCATTATGATGATTAGCACTACCATACAATTCTCTGACGTTTTTGTACCTATGTACAAATAATATTTTCAGTATTATGTGCAGGACTAGCTACAATATTATCTTATCAGTGCTGTGCATCAGTATTTTCATGTGCAATATGCAATTGTGATGAAAAATAAGTATATAATAGAGAAAAGAGATAAACCAGGTTTCACACTGACATCAGATTACCTGATTACATTACACTATAGGACTTGATGCAAATTTAAACATAACATATAGGTAATTATTGTTGCAATAGTTATAGGTGCTCTGTTTGATATAAGCAACCAACAATACATTTACTTTGTCAAATATAAGAATATTTAAATCATGGTATTATTTATTTCTAGGTTTGCTCTCAAGTTTTGTAACTTTAGCGCATCATCATCCAAATATGTAGTATAGAATTGTATTATAATTATGCTAAATTGTGCTTTAAAGAACAGCTAAATAGGCTATAGATTCCCTTGATTAAAACCTTTGCGATCCTTTTAATGTGACTGATTGATCATTGACCTAAGGACTATAAGAGAAACATTCAGATGTTCCTATATCATAATTTACAGTGCACAGGTTTTGTGAAATTGAACTTTAAATTGATAAAAGTAGATGTCATTGTTTATTATTAATTTAACCTTTAGCCCTTGACTTTGCTATGTACGCAAACATAGTCAATATTCAAGCAGCTATGTTTATAAATCTACTTTAATTACATTTTACTAAAGGCCTGTTTCTGGATAGCCAAGTTCGGTTGAATAAAAACCGGCTATGGTACTTGAGTACCCTTCTAGTGAGTGCCTTAACTACCAAACCCAAATTGCTATGATTCTAAACCAACCTCCACCATCACTTATCATGGTCATAATGATCAGACAGGCAGACAAAAACACAACCTTTTGAGAATGGTAGCTCTTTGGTAGTGACATTGGATGCCGAGACATACGTCTCGGTTTTGAATCCTGCAATAAGCTTGAGCTTTAGGTGAAGGAATTAAGGAAACCATAGCACAGTGGTAGGGTACTTTGTAGTACCCACCTGGCTGGCTACCAACATCAAGTTGAAAATCTGTTGCCAAGCAACTATCGGTGTGTTCCGACAGCTGCACTTGAGAGCCTTATAGACTCTGTGTCCTTCCACCTTCAGCCTCATCACTTATGGAGAGATTGCAGTCAAACATAGACCCAATTCCAGTCCAAACTCCTACATATGATTGCTAATGCACCATAGTATGTAGCCAATGAAACTCTTCATACAGACCTGGAAATGCTCACAGTTGAGGAAGTTACCAAAAAGATAGCTCTTAGCTACAAAGAAAGAATAGACTGCCACCCAAATGAAGAAGCTCAGAAATTAATGTCACAGACCAATGTGGTCAGTGACAACAAACAAAACAAGGAAGTCACTAGGAGAATAGCTTGCGGATGGAAGAAATACTGGTCTCTGAAAGAAATAATGAAGAGTAAAGATTTTAACATGCATATTAAGAGGAAGACTTTCAACATTTGCATTCTGCCATGCATAACATATGGATGCGAAACATGGTCGCTTACTGACATTCACAGAGAGAGACTACTGAAATGCCAAAGGGCAATGGAAAGAAGCATGTTGGGAGCCAAACTAAGGGACAAAATTAGACACTCTGAGATAAGGAAGAAAACCAAAGTTACAGACGTATTGGATCGTATAGACCATCTGAAATGGGGCTGGACGGGACACATGCTACGATGTAAGGCAAATAAATGGAACAAGCAGGTGACCCTATGGTACCCCAGAGACGGAAAAAGAAAACAGGGTCATCCTAAAACCAGATGGGAGGACGATATTCGCACAACATTGGGGCCATACTGGACTAGAGTTGCGAATGACAGAGCACAATGGAGAGAGTTGGAGGAGGCCTATGCCAAAAGGCACACCGAACTGCGGGACATTCTATAACTGTCTTTTGTTCTAAACAAATTAATGTGACCATACAATGTACCCTATGTTTCGGAATAAATGGCTATTATTATTATATTATTAATGTGGTCAGTAGACTAAAAAGGAAAAAGCCCCAAGACCTTTAACCACATAAGAAGGGGTTCAATAAAGGGATGCTTTGATGGATGCATACCTACCCTACATGACCTACAATTATTACCACACATGTTAATGAATGTCCTATGTGAGACAGAACAGATTGTAAAGAAAACGGAGTTAAAAAAAAAACATAGACCTATACTCAGTAAAAAATAAATACTTAGGTAGGTATCATAAAGTATTGCAGAATCTAATCAGCTTTAATATAGGAGGGACTATAATATGCATATCAATATCAGCTGATAAGAGGTAACACTGTCAATGTGTTTGTAATAACTTTGCATATATTTACACTTGTTATGCATCTATAACTTCTCAGGTATATTCTGTTAAAACCTATCCCACCAAAAACATTCTGTAAAAAACTAGCCAAGTCTCGATGGAGCTGCTTGTTTATCTCTAAAAAGTAATGAAATCTAGACAAAATCGTGCCAAGTCTAAGGTTCCTTACTGCGATTTCTTTATTATTATAGTTAATGTTGTGTGACTTGGCCGTTGAACATTCTTTATACGTTAGTGGGTACAAGTACATATTGGTGCAATGGTGTCATGGAGCACCTGGTTTTGTACCCTTGTGTACCCTTCAACGGCCAAGTCACACAACATTAACTATAATAATAAAGAAATCGCAGTAAGGAACCTTAGACTTGGCACGATTTTGTCTAGATTTCATTACTTTTTAGAGATAAACAAGCAGCTCCATCGAGACTTGGCTAGTTTTTTACAGAATGTTTTTGGTGGGATTTCACTTCTTTTTGTAGAAAATGAAGCGGCCCACCAAGTTGAATATTTTTTGTAAAGGCGGGGTATGTCGATCTCTAATAGTTTGGTTGGGCTCTTGTGTTTTCTAATCAGGGTCACCAGGAACTCCAGATCTTCGATTATCCTAGTTTTTATAGTTTTCCCTTTATGTAGCCATTAAACCCTAACTCTGTACCAAATTTCAGCTCTCTAAGTTTATGGGAAGTACCAGTTCTATTTTGATGATCATGAGTGAGTGTCATAAATGCGAAATTTTGCTTTCGCTTAACTTCGGAACTAAATGACCTACAGACTTGAAATTTTGGATTTTAAGTATGTGATTATAGCTTACTGGATTTTATTATTTAAAAAGGTTTTCCAATGTATTTGTCCTTATATTAATTGTTCGGGACACTTACGAATATTATGTTATTTACGATATTTTAAGTTAGCTAATAAGGAAAATTAAAGATTTATTCCCGAGCGTTAAATTATTACCCATAGTTAAGATATTATAATAAATAAAGAACATTTGAACCCTAATCGAACCTAGGTCAGTACCTAAATTGTCATAACCTAGATAACAATCTAGAATTATTGGGTAAAAACCCTAAACCGTGTAGTAATCTGAGAATAAGTAAGTTAGTACTTATGTTTAGTACCTAAGTTGATCTAGGAATCAACCCTGTAATAAAGATAACCGATTGAAATCATGTTAGAATATGTAAACAATTAGAAATTTGATACAAGCACTAATATGTGCAAAACATTTGTTTACCACGTACTAAGTACCTAACTTCTAGCTAATAAGCACTTTCAAAGCCCTGAATGACACCCTGATAAGGATAAACAGATTTAATTAGAATTCGATAAAAACAGTAGATAAATCATTAATTAATATAATCTCATACAAATAAGAAAGTAAACAAACAATGGAACTATCCCTTATGAAACTCGGAAAAAGTAGCGAACACCTGCGGACGACGCTTTGCAGATTTTAATTTTGTCAACAAGGTCCGCGATATAAATTAGACAGAGAGGTCATCGAAATGCACTTAGAAAAGACAAGGAAAAGATATGTTTTTTCTCTAGATAAATTTGTATATAAGGGAAGCATTTTTGGCATCCGATCATTCGATTCCAGTACAGCAACAAGTCAACTACAAGGAGTAGTAGTCAGACAGATGTCATAGTAAAGTAACAGGACAGTACCTACTAGTAAGGCAGATGCCATGTTTAGCCTTCTACCAAGTATTAATAGTAAGACAGATTGTCACAGTTGAACATCAAGAAGTATCCATTAAGACAGATTGTCATAGATTAAGTAACCAGTTCAATAAATAACAGATAAATAACGACCATATACGGCTTTTCACTTCGCCCTTGGCAATCCAGCGCACAGCATAAGTACGGGAAACGGGACCTCACGATTCGCGCATTCGTCTTTCGAGACTTATTGTATACCCAAGGTTCTGCGCCGCCCGTACATTTGGTCCTTCGAGCCGGATTTTCCAAAACCCTGAACAGTCGCAGCCATGGTCGGCACCAGATCAGCCACCACAAGAGGAGGATCGCAGAGTCGCGATGGCGACACGCAGCCGCCAGCACCTGTACAAGATCCCGCCACAACCGCCGTTACTGCTGCCACCACAACGAGCGGAGCCGCCACCACTGCCGTCTCAACGGGCAGTACTGCCCCTACTGCCGCACCATCGTCGAGTCGTTCTGCCACTGCTACAGAAGCCACCCTAACCTCAGGGTTTACGACTACTACTGCTAACGAAGAAACTGGAATCAATCAAGAACATGCTCCTGATGACCGAACCGCAAGCGGCACCATCAGGAACACTAAGTCAACGAAAAGTCAACGAGCGCGCCGCATCGCTCTGGCCAAAGAAGAGATAGCAAGACTGAAACTTGAACTAGCAATAGCTCGCCTCGCCGTCATAGAACAAATAGAATCCGAAGATGACGACGTAGGATCCGTGTCCATCAAATCCACTGCCAGGAGGGTGGACCCATGGCTAGACAAGAGTCAGCGCCTACTTGCAATTTCGAATGAACCTCATCAACAGCCAGAGCCCCGAGAGATGGGACCGAATAGAAACGCCGCACCTGTCGCGGAACAATATCCATCCACTGCTACGCATCCAGTCGTGCACCCGGGCGCCACCTCGAAGACACAGATGACTCAACAGGAGTCAACATCGTTAGACATCGATGAGGGTAATAAAGGAATCCCTCAGCACTCTGTACAGGGTAATCAAGGAATCCCTCAGAGACCAGAAGCACAGAAACCGACGGGAACAGAAGCTGCTATCACCCCGTATTCTGCGCGACAAAGAATTGATTTCAGCGAGCTAGCTTCAGCGATCACTATTGCCGTGAAAGCAGGTCAACGCCCAATGCCGTCGCGTTACAGATTTGAACTACCTGCTTTCACCGGGGCACATCAAGATTGGCTATCATTCCGGACAGCTTATTTCGAATCCGCATCTGACTTCTCGGATACAGAGAACATGACCAGACTTCGACGTGCACTCAAAGGACGAGCAAGGGAAGCCGTCGAGAGCCTGCTCATCAACAGCGCCAATCCCAATGAAGTACTGAAGACACTGGAGTCCCGCTTTGGAAGACCGGACTCAATCGCTCTCGCTGAGATGGAACGCCTTCGGAACCTGCCACGGTTTACCGATTCATCAAAGGACCTCTGCATCCTGTCAAGCAAGGTCACGAACATAGTGGCAACTCTTCGTGCTCTGGACAAGACTGCATATCTCTACAATCCAGAGCTGACGAAGATCACCATTGATAAGCTAACACCAACACTTCGATATCGTTGGTTCGATTTCTCCGCCATGCAGCCCAAAGAAGAAGCCGACCTGCTCAAGCTCACTCACTTCCTCGAGAGAGAAGTGGAACTATGGGCACCCTACGCTCAAGTAGAAGACATAACCTCGACTTCACATGCAGGGCCAGCCGCGCGCACTCCATTCAAGTACAATCAACGTACGCTGAACGCCAGTGCGAACGTTGATAAGAGGCCATACAGATGCAGTATATGTGAACGAGAGGGACATTCGCCGCCGGACTGCGAGAAGTTCCGCGATGCTGACATCAATACCAGATGGGATCTTGCAAAGAAACACCGCCTCTG
Organism: Polyploca ridens; assembly: GCA_951394255.1. Lineage (NCBI taxonomy): Eukaryota > Metazoa > Arthropoda > Insecta > Lepidoptera > Drepanidae > Polyploca > Polyploca ridens. The sequence continues at coordinate 1,841,157 of OX596264.1, read as the reverse complement.
CTTTCGATGTCTACGCTACAGAAACAGAACGCACAACTGCAAGCCACCCATATGCAGCGTCAACGGATGCCCATATCGCCATCACCACTTACTTCACTACGAGAGACAAAAGGAAAAGAGTGACAAGAATGAAAAGGAAATAGTCACTTCAACTTGGCTGCCTGTACAATCCCAGACGTACTTGAAAGTACTACCTGTACAGATTTCCGGACCGGCGGGAGAAGTCAACACACACGCATTGCTGGACGACGGGTCAACGGTAACTTTGATTGACACCGACTTAGCAAACACAGTCGGAGCCTATGGACCCTGCCAGCCAATGTACATCGAAGCCATAGGAGGAGCAGAAGTACCTGCTTCAGGATCTCAACGCATCGCCATCATCATCAAGGGTGCAACCCAGCAGCACAAGATCTACGCGCGCACCATTAACAACCTGAAGCTATCAACACAGACAGTCACCGACGAAGACCTGAATGACTGCCAACATCTGATCGATATACAAGAAGCTTTTAAATTCATCGAAGCCAAGCCCAAGATACTCATCGGTCAAGATAATTGGAACCTGCTACTAGCTTCAGAAGTCAGAAAAGGAAAGAAGAACCAGCCAATCGCATCACACACTCCACTTGGCTGGGTTCTCCATGGCGCGCACACAAAGTCGCTGAGAAAACGCATCGACTTCGTTCATTACTTCACGATGGAAGAGAACATGGGTGAACAGTTGAAACATCACTTTGCGATCGAGGCGTTGAAGATCACACCGAAAAAGCCACAGACTGATCCGGAACAACGTGCACTCAAAATACTCGATGAGTGCACAACCAGAACAGAAGACGGACAGTACCCGTCGGCGCTCCTATGGAAGAATGACAACATCGCGATGCCATGCAACTATGACAACGCGATGACGCTTATCACCACAGAAAAGAAGATCGACAGACATCCAGAGCTGAAAGAAAAAGTTGAAAAACAGATGACAGCTCTGATTGAAAAGGACTACGCTGAACCGGCTCCAACGGCGAAGATAGAAAGGAAAACATGTTACCTACCTCGTTTCGTCATGATGAATCCGATAATGCCGGGGAACATCAGAATAGTCCACGATGCTGCAGCAACAACGAAGGGAGTCTCACATAACGACACCCCTCTGACGGATCCTGATTTGCTGCAGTCGCTGCCAGAAGTACTCACGAAACTCAACGTCGCTGATGCTGCAAATCGCGACGTACCAGAAGTCCTAATGGACGACCCGAGTACCTGGCCAACAGAGATACCTACACAGAAGGAACTGACGGGTGAAGAGAAGACTCTCAACATCATCGAGAAGCGCGAGAAACCGAAGCTGAGCCACGCCGTTCCTGACGGCGCCCGTTTCTCCAAGTGGGAACATTATCTCCGCGCTACAGCCAGAGTCTTACAGTTCATCCACCTGTGCAGACGAACTAAACAGCGAGCACGTTACAAACGCACGCTGAAGAACAAAGAGGCAGATCCTGATTGGAAACGAAACAAAAAAAAGTTGAAACCACCAAACTGCCTAGTTGTGGATCGAATACACCCACAGACAGCTGCTGCACGCCGGCGTAGAGGCAACAATAAACTAATGCCGCCAACACTTCTTTGATTCTGCGCCTGCATCCAGTTACAAAGATGATGGTCCACCGATGCCTGCCATGCCGCATAAGAAGAAACTGTCAACAGTCGTCCCCTCACGCACGTGTCTACAGATCCTGAGGATGAAGAAACGCTGACCCCCCAACCACATTCTTCTTGGCGGGTCAGCGGCACCAGGCACCTTCGATGAAAAGAACCTCATCGGCAGAACACATTGGCGAGCTTCACAACATCTTGCTGACCGATTTTGGGCAAGATGGGTGAAAGAATATCTCCCCGACTTACAATACCGGCGGGAGCCACACGGAAAGGGTCCAAAGATCAAGACTGGAGACGTTGTATTAGTCGCCGACGACAACCTGCCTCGCAATACCTAGCTACGAGGGATCGTAGAAGCAGTTTACCCTGGAACTGATGGCATCGTGCGAGCTGTCGACGTGCGCACCAGAAGCGGAACACTACGGCGTCCCACCAAGAAGCTGATCATCCTGCCCACCGAGCCAGTGGTCCCTCAACCGGAGAAGTCTTCATCGACACAGTAGTCGAAGAACGGCGGGAGAAATGTTCGGGACACTTACGAATATTATGTTATTTACGATATTTTAAGTTAGCTAATAAGGAAAATTAAAGATTTATTCCCGAGCGTTAAATTATTACCCATAGTTAAGATATTATAATAAATAAAGAACATTTGAACCCTAATCGAACCTAGGTCAGTACCTAAATTGTCATAACCTAGATAACAATCTAGAATTATTGGGTAAAAACCCTAAACCGTGTAGTAATCTGAGAATAAGTAAGTTAGTACTTATGTTTAGTACCTAAGTTGATCTAGGAATCAACCCTGTAATAAAGATAACCGATTGAAATCATGTTAGAATATGTAAACAATTAGAAATTTGATACAAGCACTAATATGTGCAAAACATTTGTTTACCACGTACTAAGTACCTAACTTCTAGCTAATAAGCACTTTCAAAGCCCTGAATGACACCCTGATAAGGATAAACAGATTTAATTAGAATTCGATAAAAACAGTAGATAAATCATTAATTAATATAATCTCATACAAATAAGAAAGTAAACAAACAATGGAACTATCCCTTATGAAACTCGGAAAAAGTAGCGAACACCTGCGGACGACGCTTTGCAGATTTTAATTTTGTCAACAAGGTCCGCGATATAAATTAGACAGAGAGGTCATCGAAATGCACTTAGAAAAGACAAGGAAAAGATATGTTTTTTCTCTAGATAAATTTGTATATAAGGGAAGCATTTTTGGCATCCGATCATTCGATTCCAGTACAGCAACAAGTCAACTACAAGGAGTAGTAGTCAGACAGATGTCATAGTAAAGTAACAGGACAGTACCTACTAGTAAGGCAGATGCCATGTTTAGCCTTCTACCAAGTATTAATAGTAAGGCAGATTGCCATAGTAGCGGCTAAGTAAATACCAAATCGGTATATAGTAAGGCAGATGCCATAGTAGCGGCAAAGTAAACGTATCAGCGTATCATCAGGCACCAATTGTCGACATTTTGAATAAGAAAATCATCTATGTATAACAAATTTGAAGAAGTATTTATTAAGACAGATTGTCACAGTTGAACATCAAGAAGTATCCATTAAGACAGATTGTCATAGATTAAGTAACCAGTTCAATAAATAACAGATAAATAACGACCATATACGGCTTTTCACTTCGCCCTTGGCAATCCAGCGCACAGCATAAGTACGGGAAACGGGACCTCACGATTCGCGCATTCGTCTTTCGAGACTTATTGTATACCCAAGGTTCTGCGCCGCCCGTACATTAATGCTACAATGAAATGTGTCTTCAAATTGTCATGCATAAAAATCATATTCCATTGAATAACAAATGAAAAGAGGTGGTGGAATGAGACTCCTATACAATCTAGAACTTGACTAAAGAACTGTAGAACTGGGTAGAATTTGCTGGGCCATTTAAGACCAATCAACACTTCCCAGATATAACATGGTTCCTAAGTTTTGGTTATACTTAAAATGTCAAAAGGCTGATCAGGCAGGCGGTCCTTTCTGTAGCTACTGTCACATAAGAGTGATAGGAGCAAGAATTAGATCTGAAGGAGTACGCAAGTTGATTAAGAATTCCGTTTTGAAAAAGTATTTCTGCATTAGAACACTTGAATTGAATTATGATTTTGAATTGAATTTGGCTTTGCCTTTGACTTGACAAGTAAAACCATTGGGCACAGCTAGTAATAAATATAATTAATGAAAACCTCTGTTTGAAGGCTCTTATACCAGGAACTACAAAACATTATTATGGCATTCAAGAATTGAATGTAGGAGTCAAAATCCATTTTTGAAATTGAATATTTATGCTTAGAATGGTTTTTAATGTAAAAATAATTTATTCGCAAAAGTGTTCATTCCGTGTTCACTTGCTTAAGGAATGTTTGCTATGCAAATAAGTATGTCTGCGTTCAAGATTGTTTGCATTGTATTTGTGTGGAAATGTAGCATTGCTAATTTACTTACCGGATTTAGAATTTTATTGCTGCTACATTTAAAATTTATAATTGTTGTCCCCACTAAAGTTAATTAAAAAGTAAATTTCCAAGATATTGATATTGGAGTACCCTAATCACCAGTTGTTCAAAATCAAAATCAAAATCAAAAAGTCATTTATTCAGTTTAGGCCCTAGTAAGGCACTTGTGAACGTTATATTGGTACATACAGTTGAATTTACCACCGGTTCGGAATACACTTAAACTGAGAAGACTGTGTATATATGTTCTGCATAAAATATCCCATGTTGTACTCCTTCCATAGGCATAAAAGAACTAGGTACCTAAATCAAGCAATACCACTATTTTAAGAAGTACCTCAATCAAGAATTTACCTATATTTCCTTAAATTGTTTCAAAATCAGACTATTGGAAGAGACTTATTTTGAAATTCATTCTATCAAGCACTGAATTTCTTTGCATAATCATCACTGAATCATTGGTGACAATGGTGACACTCAATAGATTTAAATATCTCATGACAGAATCAGTTTCAAAGTATTCTGATCCCTATGATTTGTGCTAGAAAGTTGAAATTCTATTTAATTTAACTGTAGACATCTGTGTCTAAGTTTCAGAAATAACTTCTAAATATTTGCTAATGTACTTCAACTCTGCTGATAGTTTCTTAGAAAGTTGTTTGTATCATGTGTTTATTTAGTGAATTTCTGCAACTAAAGGAAAGTTTTATTCTCAAATGATTTCAACATTTCTTATATTTTGACTAATTCAATATTATTAAGTCATAATTTAGAGGTTTTTTCCTGATACTTAATAAGTAGATCCACCCATCTGCATTATTATTTCTAAATGGTATTTGTGTGCTTAGTAATTTTAAAGTATGGATATTTGTGATGAGGCGTTAATCATCATTTAAAGAATTTATAGCCAGAAGAAGTTACATTACCAGGGTGAGGCTGGGGAGTGTGGCTAGTAATACGCAAGAGGCTTGTAGATTTTTTAATAATTTAATTTCTATAAACTTTGATGCTAATGTTCATTTCAGTCAGACAGTCGTTATTCAACTTCTGCTTTGTATAAGCCCTCTACCGCATACATCCTAGGTCTAACCCATTCTGTACTTGAAATTCTAGTTCCAATTATACCAATGTCTTTACCGTGAACCGTTTAATAAAATTAAAACCTCTGGCTGGCTAATCGTCTACAGAACTCTTAACTTGCTCCTAGTCTACCTTCTATCATATCTGGGCTCTCTACTAGTAATCACCAGCCACGTGTCTCGTCAGTCACCAATATATTAATGTAATCATTATTTTCAATTAAGTTGACATGATTCAATCCACACACATCCACAAAAAATATCACATTACAATAACTTCGATAATATACTCATGATAGTTCTTTGACAGATTGTATTAGGAAACTCGACCTTGCGATCCGTTCAACAACTTGACCTAATCAAACAACAAAATGAACTTACGACAATATACAATAAAGCATTCATTTCTTAAGCACAGATCTCGCACGAGCGATAAGAACCTCTATTGCTAATGAAATAAAGATGATGCACGTGGGTGTTGCTCGGAATTTCGAACTTATGAAAACATGTATGTTTGGGTGTTATCGCCCACGGATTTCATCAGGTGTGGAACCTTTTTATTTAATTTGACGCCTACATAATGACTAACTACTTGCATAGTTTCATCAGAAAGTAATAAATTAAGACTGAGCCTCAATTCACGGACTTGTCGATAAGTTAGCCAATATTGTGGCATCTGGACTGCCACTTTACTCAAGCTATAGATTTTATAGCTGTACTTACTTTCATGCATCAGGGAGCATTGTAGAATTCGTGCGCCATTATGAATTGCCGTAAGAGACAGATTATTACATGTCGCTTCTATAGAAGTGACATAATGCTGCATGATGCTTCAATGCTGAGAAGCAGTCGATGATGGTCTCCTGGGCGCTACGAACCCACGGAGAAATTTTCTCCTCGTTTGTATTTAGCGTTCATAAAACATTGGAAGGTTTTTTGAGGCAAGGTAAATTTAGAAAGTGCATTATAATGATGATCCCATGTAATGAGTAACAAAATAATGAGAATATGTACTTTAATATGATAGTCATACGTATTATTATCATATTCACTATTTCGTACTTGCAAAATGTTGATGCCCAATGTAAACATGACCCGCATCACTTACGTAACCATTAAATTCCGTCCATCTCCGTTATCAGTTTGTTTTGGCTTGCGACACTCATATAAGAATCTATCTATATTTATCTATATCCGATACAAATGTAGAATCTTTCAGTTTATCTGTTCTAGTTAGAAGAAATCGAATCGATGTAAAAGTTAGTCTTATTTCGTTTTATAAACTTCGAATTAATGGTGACAATCTGAGTTTTTCACATATGGTGCTAATTTTGTTGGTAACATTTCGATTTTCATTGAGTTGGTGATCGATACAATGATTTCGTGTTTGTCTCATAGTTTTATGACTTAGAATTCAACATTGCCTCTCATAAAATTGATAGATACAATGCTTACCTCAATCATCTCCTCTTTTTCTTCTTTAACACTCTTTGTCACCTTTTCTTTCATTTCTGTATTTCATACCCGTTTCACTCCAAGATAAAGCCAAAACACATAAATTCCTTTGATAGCCTATAGTGTCAAAAGCTTTATCTAAAACCAGAGTCAAAATCATAAAGTTGCTAGTTTATGCGCCTGTAACGATAGGTTATGGTTGAAATTCTACATTTCGCTTACTGTATGTCCATAACATATTATTTGTTTTGTACCTTTGTTAGTAAAATCTTGACCATGCTTGAAGGACGTTTGTTTTAAAGCTCCTATTGTCTTGCATTTGATATAGGATTACTTAGCGCAGGCATTGACCCATGAAGGACGTCTCCCAAAAGTCTCAAGTTACGTTAGCGCTCCGTCAGAATAAACCTCTCAATAAATTAGAGTTGTGGCTACCACTAGGTGTTTAATAAATGCCTTACGAGTTCACGTTTATTTAATCATACTTAGCACTGTTGATTTTCATCTATATATGCTGGAATAACAAAAACAGATTTTTGTGTTTCCACTTTAAATTACATCGTCAACATAAATGACAGTTTAAGAACTGCCATTGTTACCGTACATATCTTGTGATCTAGCGATCTCATTAGGCACACTGGACCATACTTTGCTGACATTTGCTAAGTCGTCTGATGTCATACTTGAACATACCGTGAGTCAATTCCCGCGTACGATGGCATCAATAATACCCACTCGCCAGTCGGCGTGCGATTATCAGCTAATCTTGAATAGATCGTGTATATCGATGTTGGGATTTAGATAGGGATTGTTATGTTTTGCGATCGTCATTTAATGGGATTGGATGTTGAATGCTATGAGAGGTTGGAAATATTGTGGATCGGTATGAACATTTATCTTAGGCGAGTAAAAGAAGTGGATAAAATAAAGGAAGCTGACAGGTTGTGGTATTGGCAGTTCTTTATTAATAAATCATACGCCACAAAAGATTCGTAGAAAAAGAAAATTGAAATTTTCCTCTTGATTAAGCTTGTCAATTGAACACTATTTGACTCGTTTAGGATTAGATACGACCGTTACTTACTGTTTAAGTCTAGTTTTATGAACTTCCTTCATAAAACTAGGCTCTATATCGGTATCGAGACCATCAATTAGTCGATGCAAGCGACCAGGAAATACAATAAACAGCACCTAAGCCAAGAATGTTTATCAGAGTAAACGACAAACGTTTTGCTTCCGTAAACCGTACAAGTTGTATATTTAGTTCCTTGCCGTTTTCATTTAAATTGCGATGTAATTTTATACTTTAATCCTTTGGAATGAGCATCTCGTTGAAATGAATCATATTCAACTGAATGTGATATCATATTTCTGCCTACGTCTTACAAACATTTCCATAATAGTCTTCGAGTACAGTGACTTGTGTTTGATCCCAATAGTCTACCTCTTCATATCTTACCTAGACCGTACTGAAAATTAATAAAACATGAGAGTTAGTTGGTAGGTTCGTAAACGATTATCGTTCAAATAAGTATTCAGGGGTATACCTAAAGGCTTGTAAAATATAAAAATAACGAAAATAAAAGCGGATTCCCACAGAAACTCCAATTTATGCACCATCATAGCATTGCAATGCAAAAAATAATTCTTATATGCTTATAAAATATAAAAAAATCCCACAGAACGTCCAATTTATGCACCATCATAACATTGCAATGCACAAAATAATTCTTGCTCACAGCTTAGCCAAAGACGATAGTCTAGAAGCATTTTTACACAGTTTTTTTCTCTAAACGACTCTAGTTTTGCCGTTCTAGGCATTACAGCCGACTGGGGGCAAAAAATATGCCATTATATTATTGCTGAGCAGGAAAAGTGGATCGAATCGAGTGTTAGAGAAACTAACCTTGTGCTCTCGGCTTTTTCATACAAATCTACCCGTTTGTTGAAAAGTTATTATTTAGTATCACGCCATATAATATTGAGATCTGAATGAAACATTTAAATGCCAAATGCGGTGGTGCCGGAACTTGCCGTCTATGGGTTGTCGACGCTGATTAATTGCGGCCAGCACCACGTCAAATTGTTTTCAGGTGAGGTAGCCTCATTAATTGGCCAAGTCGAGGATCTTCTTGCGCCAAGAGTTGGCCTATTGTCAATGGAAACTTTAAATACAAATCTTTATCCCTTACAAGTGATACAATTTTCGAAACAGCCGAGTTGTCTTCGTGTGAGGCAACCAGTCTATTCAATTCATTCTATTCATAGCCGGTTCAAGGATAGTTCTAATTTGAGCCCTAGCTTCATTGACCCTAATCAATTTTAATTGAGATTTCTGCCCTGCTATGCCCTACAAGATGTTCTCTTAAATCTGCATTATTTGATTCCATCCGCATTGAAATTCCCGGATATGATTGAATATTGTCAACAAGTAGCTTTCAATCGCAAACTTTTTAAGAATCTAAGCATTTGGAGATCAAGATCTTATAATTTCATATTCCCCAAGCATAACATATTTTGTTAGATGCTTACTTATTACTTCTTTAACAGGTATCTTTGTGTCAATCAAAACAAGTATAGCTATTACCATTTTAATATCCGCTGTTAAATAAACATCACCATTGCGTTTACCTTTATATCATATAGAGTTTTTTGATCTGAGAGATCTAGCCTCACGTTCAATACACTTCGCATAAGCGGATAATCGGCATTCCTTTCCAATGACGCTGCAATATTTACTAACTAGTCAATATAGTTCTTGTCTCCATTGAATGTTAACATTAATCCATTCACTGATTATCGATCACAGTTTACATTTATGTTGCGTGACTGTACTTGTGTGTAAGTCTGTACGCCGCTACGTGTTAAGAATTAATTGGGTCAAAGCGTAGTTAAGGGCTTGTGTATAAAACGTGAAGTATCGGATGGTATATTTTCGGAAGAGTAATTGTTTTCTATTAAAATAACTAAAGCCATATTTTTAGGTTCCCTCTTTCATGTTTCAATGAATTGTAGGTACTTCTCGTTTATAGACCGATATAGCACGTCTTATAGAAATAGCAATTATTTCAAAAGCACTTTCTGTTTTTATTCATTGAGCCGAATATACTTTAGGAATAAGTTATCTTTAGCAGCTTTGTCTATCATGCCGTCGTGAAGAGTGTAAAAGTCGTAAAGAGCAGCCTTGCCAGCCTCTCCATGTTTTAAGTCACCCTCTTATGTTATATATAGTGGAACGGAATTGTCCTCTTAACTTTTCTACGTTTCAGTTCAAAAACAACTTTTAATTTACCTAATTCTTACAGTTTATAAGATTTTGAATGTTTACCATTACCACATATTTCATAGATTTTCGTTACAATAAGTAACGTACGTAAGTACTTAAATAAAACATCTTGAATTTGGGTCCATCTTTGACCTCATAAAATTACAATAAAAATCAACATTACTCAACTTTTTTTATCAAATGACCATTTCTTAATCACTACCTACACTACGCCTACATTTTCAACGGACATACTCACAATTATAATGGAAACGTAACCCATTACGCTGAGCTTTCACTCACATGCTAAGCATCAATAAATAATATTTCGGCCAATGGTCTTATGGGCAATAAACGCGATGATCACAAATAGACCGTGTCGGAACGTCGCTTACAAGTCGGAGGCTGCAGTAGAAAGGGTCGTTAGACCGATATCTGGTACTGGTACACTGTTATTATTGTTTTTGTCGAATTGTGACTGTTCATGTGTTGGACAGGTCGATTGGTTTCGTGATTTGGTTTGATGTTTGATTTATGAGGTGGTAAGGTGTGCTTGACTGCTTGATGATTTATTATTGAAGTCATCTTGCTTTATGATTTTGGATTTAGTGTCAGGTATATTGTAGCTCTTTAGTATCGGTAGATATTAATATCTACTGCATGAACTGTATTTAAATAAATTAAGGTTACAATTAAGGTTTTCTGCAAATCCGTAACATAATATCAACAACTTTTTTAGATTAAGTATTACTCTATCATTTGTTTACTGACCATCTTATTGTCTTTTGCTTTTATGTTTTTTGAACGAACTATTAGGCAACTAATTATTGATATCAAACGGCGCGGGACCATCAATAATTTTACAACAATCTATCATAAAAACATAACCATAACGAGGAATTTTGTCCAACAGAGGCCCTAGACCGAGCGAGATTAGCGCGCGAGCGTCGCGAAGCGGAACAGAGGAAGCGACTGGACGAGTTACGCGCACACGCAGCAGCCGCGCAAGCGCAGCGCGAGAAGCGAGACGATGACCGACGCAAGAGGCAGGCTGAGCAGCGCGCTAAAGACGACGACAGGAGGCAACAGGTGGGCAGTTTGGAAGTGGTTGGTTGAGATTTTTATTGGTATCTTTAACACCAGAAGATAGGTTTTCCAGATGTGTATTTTCTCAGATTTCGTCGTCGCGAATTAGGTTAGAGTATATGGAATTCAACAGCCCAGTGATAACAGGAGTTTTTTCCCAAAATACACCTTGATCATTGTAGCAAGGTTATTTAACTATGAACTCTGAAAGTTAGTTAATGTAAGTCAATTACACCTTTTGATCATGTTATCATCTTACCTTTGCGAAATCAGTTTTTTTTAATAACTAAATCAGTTGTTTTTTTTTTGTTGTCAATTTTGCTGGTTATTTTGTTAGTTATTATTTTCTGAAAATGATTAAATTCTCCTGCTTTGCAATTTCGAAAACAGTCACGAACGAAAGCAATTGTATCAAACGGTAATTGAATATCATCCCCGTCTTTTCACTACGTCGATCGAGCCAGCGCGGGTCCGGCACTACACTTCATAACTTCACTTTCACCGTTCGAGTAAAATAATAGTTACGGTAACACACGAGGTGAAAATTAGAAATTACTTAGTTTATTGTGAAAACAAAACTAGCCGGTTACTTATAGAGGAGATAATGACAGTGCACAAGTGGTACAAGCTAACAATCAAGCAGGAACAAGCAGGAAAACTGGTCAACTGTGTTAAGAAAATTGACATCCGTACGTTGAATTGAAAGCATTTTGCAAAATGAATGGTAATACAATTTTATTGACTTATGTCTTTAGGTCTATAATTCTTGAATCACTATAAAGAGTCAGATCTATTTTCTTGTTGTTTTATGAATATTTAGCAGTGTTTAGAAGTGAATCAGACCTAACATCTTCTGATTCTTTCTTGGAGGCTCTTTCTTTCAGAGTTGATATCTCATCATCCTGTCTTGTATAGTACTAATACCTGACTACAATTACACCTTCGCTGTATCTATGCTATTTTATTTAGAGTGTCAATCATAACGTCACGTTTAACTCTGAGAATTGAGAGGTAAAGGAACATTTCCGTGGGGTTCAAGTTCCAATATATTGTTAATATTAGCATACTACTGGTTATTTATAATTCATAATACGTAAGACGTCTTCATATCGTGTGTTAACTCCCAGTTTAATATAACAAAACAATTTATATTTTTAAAATATCAAGCTATTTACATCATATGAATGATTCTTTAAATTTTTATCGACGTAAATGTGTTAACCTCACAACAATACACAATATAAAATCGTCCACAAAATTAAGTAAATTTAAATGGTGCCCAAAGTTATGCATTTATTTTATGTCTTCATCCTAATATATTTGTTCTTCGAAATATTAAACATCCAAAACCTCGAGATGAGTACCTTTAGTATATTTCATAGCTCTTTTAGCGTTTTGCAATCGCTATTTGCTTAGTCTACGAAATCGATTAGAACTCTTACGTGTCGTCAATTAGCATGTCTTATGGTTCTAGGAAGTGCATTTCTTGCATATCAGCTTTTACTTTAACACTGACACTATTTGTTTTAAATACTTCTTTTTTTACTTCTTTCTAAAACTGTGAGGTTAGATTCAATTAATTCTGCTTCCTCTTTCACGATCTAATTGCCAATTATGTTAACAAATTCAACAAATGACGTACCTACTTTTGTACAATTTATTCTAATCTAATCTTGATTAGAATTTTCAATGAGACACTGGATTGCTGATTTTCACTGTGAAGTTTCTTATAATTATTTTATCGCTTTTCTACTATTTGTGCGTTTTTCCGAAATCATTACATATTTGCTTCAATATCGTCATGTATATTGATGACATCTTCATAGCAGACTATTGTGTCTTAAAAGTATATCTGATGTTTTTTTTTATTTTAGGTTTTATTTAACAAATGTGCTAAATTATATTACAATAAATTTGTATTTTTATTGACTTTCCTTTTATATTATTTTTACATTCTTGGGCGATAACTTCAATCTGGTAGTTACTTATGTTTCTTTATAAATCATTGATATTATCGTAGACAGCAGTAATCCATTCACAGTTACGTCCAATCACTGCATATAATCATTACATTATGTACAGACTTCATAGTTAACATAATCACGAATGAACTATCATGTAAGTACTCAGTCAATCAAATAGCTTTATTATGACTGAAATTAACAGTTTATTCATTAATAATCTTGAGGTAAAGGAGGAAATTCTAAATATTTAACTGCCATTATTGTTTCACTACTGAGTACACTATTAGTTATCGAAAATTTCGTTCTGTTTATTTTGATATTGTATTTTTTTGAAAAACATCTATAGTTCCTTTGACAGTTTTCGAAAGCACGTCTCTTCTGTATTCCTTCTTTCAAATTATTTCTGGTAAGCCGACTGTTCGCCTCCCAAAACTCCAAAATATTATACTTAATATTTCTTGTTGAAGCTGGAACGAAATTCCAAATGCAGTAAACACCTGTTTCCATACATTTCTACGCAGATGACGTAGGTCTTACATAAGCACAGCGTCCTTGCTTGATGATGTCATCCGCAGTTCTCATGCTCAGCGATCCGATTGTTTTAACTTGAATGACAACGGATTCACCATTAGCTGGAATTGGGGCTTGTTTAGTTTTTAAATACCATGATTTTGTAATATTATCTTATAATTCGGCAATGTTTATTTACATTCTTATCTTATGAGTCATCAGCATCACATTAGCAAGCTTAATGCTTAGATGATTGGGTACAATTTCATAATTAAAATTGTGGGAGACTGGTTTTATGATTTGTTAAAATGTTTCTACTTCCCTTCAAGCTATATTTGTGATAGTTTTCCTGCCGTTAAATACTCATGATTTCGTTTCTGTATATCTTATCCCTATTATTATAATAAGCCAATATGTATAACTTGGAATGGTTTCATGATTTTAATTGTATTACCTTCCAATTTACCCCACAGTACTTTTCCTCTCATTAAAAAAACCTAAATACATATCTAAAAATACTCCATTTATATTTAAATAATATTGTAGTACAAATACCATTTATCTGATCAAACACAATGGTACCAGGTGACCGGGTCACCAGTTACATAATCCTGAACGCTATTGTCAATTATGAGGTCATGCGCTATAAAACTCGCAACGTGCGTGCGCGCAGGCAAGTGCGTCAAACAATTTATCTCGCGCAAAAATACCTTTATTGAAATTCCTTCTTATATCTAATCTCACTAATATTATAAAAGTGAAAGTTTGGATGTTTGTGACTAGATAACGCATATAGGGATGAATGGATATTTATCCCCGGAATGGATTAGAACTCTCGGGTACACGGCTAAAACCGCGGGGTTTACATACATTAGAAATAATATTTATGTCAATCTTATCTTTATGTTCATCAATATTAGCATTACCATCATGCATTTTCAGTTAATGCATGATCATTAGTGTTTCTTAAACTTAAGTTGTTTTTATGACGTTCTGAATGAATAAGCCACGAACCACGACGATCCAAGAAAGAAAATGACTGCTTTGTCAAGCCGGATGTGACAGCCAATGATCTCATTGATGCAACAGATGGGCAAAGTGAGGAAGGTTAATGTTGAGAATTCTGCAAGATGAAGTCTACTATAATAAGCAAGTCTCTTCAATTTAATCTCCAAAAACACTCGTAAATTGAAAGAAACAATGTTATTACCCCCACAAACACATCAGCAGATTTGATTGCCCAAACACTCTAAAACTATAACTGTCTCCGTAACCCCCATCATAAAATGAACCGAAAATCTAATTTACTCCAAACTACTTAAACGTTCCGAGCATTCATACAGAAATACTCACAGGCCGTTGTAGTGCATCAAAAATATTTAAAATAACTCCCGCCACGCGTCAAGGAGCCGCGACAAAAATAACAGGGAGTCACTTCCTTCAGGACAAGTCGCATGCCGACTTATGGCCGGCTTTCCGATTGGTTAAATCGGTACAATGATCGATACAAATAATAAATGCGATAAAACTGATGCTACCTATGAATTGGTCTAGTTATGGTTTGAAGTATGAAATATTGATCGTTCAGTCTATTATAGGAGACTGTCTTATGACGAACACAATCTATCTATGTTAGTATGGGAAGAAATATTTGATGATAAATGTAATAGAGTGAGTAAAATAACCAATATTCTAATAATGAAACCATGAGTGAAAAACGTGAAAAAGATAACAATGTGGAACAAGATTAAACAAAAGTATCTCAAGGTCTTCGAGAAAGCGAAAACAAATTAGTATAGACTCAATGATGCGCTTTACTTTTAGAATCCAGAGCTCATACAGTCGCATCATGTTTCTAATTATCATTTCATGTCATCGCCAATGACAGTATTACTTTTGTCTGTCATCGTTAGATTGAATTTTTTTTTGCCGTGGCTTGTTTTTTAACCGAGTCTAGATTTGAGGTTATCCTGTTTTGGACTCTGTCGTTGGATGTCATTCACCTAGCTTGTAGGTGGGCGGCCGCGCAGTCTGGCATTCAAACGCATCTACAATGAAATCCAAATACTTTATAAACACATATAATTTAAACATAAACATACATCTAGTAGCCTTCCTTAAAATGTGTAAATGAGAGTTATTCATGCTAAACTCTCCGATTGTTATCGCTTGTTTCAAAAAACTTTAATAGCACTTAAATTCTGACGTTAATTACGTATCATTCGTATTGGAATCTAAATATAAATCGCATGTTTCTAAAATGCAAACGTTTTAGTGCAAGATCAAATGAAAATTACATTTCCTTCTAACTCCAAATGTTTTTGCTAAGCAATCCATTCATTGGATAGATGATCACGCTTCGGCGTCTGGTTTCATAAATAGTCTGCCTAAAAAAACCATGAGTAACAAAACGGCAGAGCATCTGAAGCGTCATTTTGACGGTGAAAGCTCGCATCATGACACTGACACAGTTGGCAATTTGGGCTAGACTATGCGAAAATAACTCGTTTACCATGTGTTTGACATTGACCGTGTCTCCGCCGACAGAGATATGCACGATGTTTTATAACATTTCGTCGGCTTTTTATGTAATGTTCGACTTCCTTCCTGTCCGGTTTTTGATTATGAACACATTAGCACCTCATTATACAAATCTCAATGAAATGTCGACTAACTAATTTGCATAGAAGTTTCTGGTTTGAAACTGCAATTTGAAGAATGTAAAGGTAGAGTTTATCAAACTATAGTCAACTATGATAACATTTATGAAAGGTTCACGGTCACATCAATGCCCTTGAAAATTGCAGCTGTGATGGCAAGTGCAAGTATCAAAAGATTTTATGTAGTCAGACTCGACTGTCATAGTATACCATCGGCCGTATTATTTTCATTCAATACTAGGTTTTATAGATTACTATTAGTTTCAACTGCTTTATTATATTCGTCATCAGTTTCCAGGAATCTATTTGTTGTATCACCCTTATCTCAATATGTTATTTGATTTATATATCCAACATGAATTGTTTATCGCAAGTATCAGCGATAGCCACTTGATCAACGATTGCATCCGGTCAAGCAGAACGGTCGTATAGAGTTTCAAGCGTGAGACTAACTTTATCAGGCCCTTTAGGATTTATATTATTACTGTGATTGAAACAGCCTTGAAATTCTGCAGTGTTTTTAATAAACTAGGTTATTCCCACAAATATTTAGATATCATCTAATATTCGTCTCGGTAGACGGTATATCGAGAATCAGTGATATCAAATCAGACATTCAAGTGTCTCATGTTTGTTTTTCAATAGATGTTAGCAATACCCTGATAAATCTGACAAGACGAGTTATATCCAGTGAATTTTCAATTAAAAGCTGTCAGATATACGTAGCGTTATAGATACGTGTACATTAAGCCGTCGTTTCTAGTAGACAGTATTGGCTCAGGTAATTGACTTACGAGTGTACATCTGCCTTGTTTCCGTCGCTCACAGCTGGATTAAGTAGTTCCACTTTATTGAAAAATTTACGTTTTATCGCAAGTGTCAAAATAACCAGCCGTATCGGCGACGCTTTAAATCTTTGCTTCATCTAGTTTGTGATGTGGTAATTATTAGTATTGTTGAATATTTTAATGTTGGGCTCTCAGTATTTCACTGTTACACAAATAGTTATTTACGGTGTTCACATCACCATCCACTTCTTTTCTTTTTTTAACCAGAGTAAACTTTTCCTGGCTCTCTTCACTCTTGTAAATAAATAGAGGTCACCTGTCATTCAACAAATTGACATATTAATTAGATATTTAAATTGTATGTTTGACCCTCTGAGAAAATAAGTTAGTCTCTTAGGCCCAGTTTTACCAACGTCGGATAGCACTTATCCACGGTGTAAATATGGCTGCTTGATATAATGTTTAGTTATTAGGTTAGATAGTGACAAATCCTACAATATAAATGCGAAAGTTGGTGAGTTTGGATTTATGGATGAATATGTTCTGGATTAACGCAAAGGATACTTTTTACCCCGGAAAAACATACGATCCCTCGGGATTGCGGGTGAAACCGCGCGGGACAGCTAGTAATAAAATAAGCTTGGCCCTCGCCATCATCATATTGCAGATTTTCCTCAAATTATCATTCATCCATCTTATACAGATAATAACAATTTCATCATTAAGTTAATTTTGTCATTGTTCAACAAACAATCGTGCATTGAAAGTAAATCTTACAAGAATCTTTTTCCGTTTTCGTTTCGCAGGATTCGATGGTGACATGTATTGTTTTGACACGTCCTTATTAAAAGTTTCAGCCTTTTGTCTTAGTATCCGTCCTTCAATTGTCCGACATCAAGGCTTTGAGTGTCTTCTCAGCTGCAGAATAATTGCTATCTTGTGTGTTATTACGATTTCGACCTTGCTACGATTCAGGGTTTTCATTCTTAAATTCTTATTGTTTTGTCGAATGAAACATTGTACCGTGTACCTGTGCTAACGTGGTATTTAGTTGATATCTTGCCTACTGCTTTCTTGGATCTATTTTTATACGATAAAAATTATTTAATTGCCTGATGTTCATTAAACTTAATACATATGCTTTATTCTAGGGATTATTGTCAAATCCATCTTGAGTAACAAACTTCAACACTAACTAGTATCTACTCGGGTTTCAGGGACACAAGGTTTTCTATATTTTAATACAGGTTATGTGCTTGTCTCAAATTGTATCCAATCCATTCAACAATTACAGCGTGACAAAAGATTACCATCCCTTTAATTAACACCGAATTGACAATACACGCAGCTCCATAACTCATAAAACATGCGCTTGTCTAGATAAACAATGTACCAATAATTATGAAATCTAAGCTTGCCAGGAGAGTAGACTTTCTCTTCACTTGCCGGCGGTCTTAAGCACATTCATATTGCATGTAATCTGACGATGCTTAATCGCTCATAGCGTTCAGAGAGTACACTAATTAAAGGTTCCTTAAAAGGGTCGGTGTACGATAGAAAGTTGCCGGCATGTTCCTTAGACGGGTTTGACACTTATTTGCGTAGCGATTTATTAAGACCTTATGCTTTGTCTTAGATTAAAACAGAAAGGTGCATTCTTACATCGAGAAGTTGTGAGTAGAACCAAATTTGAAACAGGCTCTAAAATTCCCCGAGAGTGGAATTAAATTTTCGGCCATTACGCTCGTTGCCTTTCTTTCGCCGTCAGTGTCGCAACAAAAAGTGCACGAATATTGATCGTACTCTCTCTCTATTATTGTCTACAAACTTGGCAATGGCCACCAACGTATAGACAGATACGTCGATGCACACATTGTATGCATGAAAGATTATCGATTAGAATTGAATTCTCCTCGTGTTTCTTTGTCAGGTCACTAATTATGATATCTATTGCTTTGATACTCTGAGCATATTTTAATGAGCTTCGGGAGTTGAGACTGTGCTTTAAAGATTTCCAAATCAGTCCACTAAAGACTACACTATTCTTACAATAATGACCTAATTTTAATTGATTTAAAAAAAAGGAGGAGGTTCTCAATTCGGTTGTATGTTTTTTTTTTACCTCTTAACCCCGTCATTTATTAACCGATTTAGAAAATTCTTTTTTTATTTGGAAGGGGACACTTCCCCTTTGGTCCCATTGTAATCAGTTCAGGATTTGGTTACTTTTTAGTGTACTTTGAAGTCGGTTTAAGTTTTTTGAAAAACAGTTTTCAATTATGTAATTACAAGATTGCAGATTCTATATAATCTCATTGTTACCACAGGTTGAAGAACGCA
The DNA here is from genome assembly GCA_951394255.1 of Polyploca ridens. NCBI lineage: Eukaryota > Metazoa > Arthropoda > Insecta > Lepidoptera > Drepanidae > Polyploca > Polyploca ridens. The sequence continues at coordinate 1,821,857 of OX596264.1, read as the reverse complement.
AACGCGCGATATGGGAAGCGTCCATATCGCGGCGCGAAGCGTTGCTGCAACGCGAGCGCGATCGAAGCGAGCGGCTCGAGCGGGCGCGCGCGGCTCGCTCGTCCCCTCGCCCGGCGTTCGCGTTCGGCTCGTCCACGCCACGGCTGCTAGAGCCGTTAGACTCGGGAGGATTCTTCTGGGCCGCGCGCAGGTGAGAGCTTGTAACATTACTTGCAACGGGTACTGTAACAATACTTGTAGCACAGGAGAAGAATAAAGTTAGTACGTGACTGACAGATGCGTGTCAATTGCCCGCTAGCTTATCATTGGGTATAATTGACCTATATTGTCTTTATTAATACTAGAAAGAATCGTATTAATGCAATATTTTGAGCTACATTATTTTACACACATGTATAGGGAAATCTGGGGTAAGATTCTTGTGTGATGTATATTTTTCGACACGTGTTTTTTCTATAGTTTAGAATTTTTATTGGCTACATAGTAATTTTGCTTACGAAATTGGGTTTGCTTATTTGACTTTAAAGAGATCTATAGGATCAGTAGGTTTTAGATATGCTTATTAAGTACAGGTTGTTAAAACAATTGTTAACTTCTTCAAAACTTAGTTTATTAAATTAAGCTAAATGGGAAGTTAGTAATATTTTTATACACTCTGTATAATTTTGAAGTAGGTTTTTACGCTTAGCTTTATGGTTTGACTTTACTTTCGGGTGTTGGTTTTAACAACCATAAGGAACCACAGTGAATAACAGGATATCCCGAAAATTTTAATTTTTGTGTACTAATTTTTGTTTTTGTTTCTTTTCCAATTCCCAGTACCAACCCCATTGATCAGATGAACTTTTTTGAATCACTGTAAGCAGTTTTCTTTTTTATTTCAAAATATTTTTTGTTTCGTCTGTTTTTGTTACTAATTTTAGTCGATTGTATTTTTGATTAATTTTTACTAATTTCTATTTATTTGTAGCGATCAATTCTGGTAATGTTTAATTATTTTTGTTATTTTTAGTTTAACATTCCTTCGTTCCTCCTAATAAGTAGTTTGCTAATGCTCAAAATAGTCTAACAATGCATTTAGTTGTAGATATTGCATGTTAATATAAAAAAGTCAAAATAATGTAAATACGATAAAAAACGTAATTTCCATTTAAGCTCCGTTATCTATGTTTATTTTTATAACGTTAAATAAACGCCAAAAAATAAAATCGACTTGGTATTTCAGTTTGTTGTATAAAGAGAGTTTTTGTCGTTTGACCTACATTTGGTATCGGCCATTTTGCTATGAAAGTGCCACTAACGCAAGCAAGTCATTGAAGAAGCAATCATCACATGAGGTGAAGGGCATCATGTATTCATTTACATTATCACTTTAGGAACAAGAGCTCGTTTTTTAGCTAGTAGTTTACAGTGATGGTTTGCAAATGTACCATTTCAACTCTAATCAGAATCATAATATAATTAACAGTCATACATTTGCCTTGTTACAGAATTTAGCTACCTATACATACACTTGCAAGATTAAACTTGTCAAGCAGATTACATAGTATTTATCTATAGTTATAATTTTACTAATAAATCATATCTTTCAAGGCAAAATTCTTCAGCTGCATAGGGCATTAATTTATTGACTTTAGAAGATTTTTTTATGTATTTTAACTAAAGCATGATATGAATGTGCATGTTTCTAGAACAAGCAGCTGTAACCTATCAGTCCATATAATCCTCTCGGAAAGATAAGCTGTTGATCATACCAATATATAAAAATGCAATACTGACGTGCATCATGTCTAGATAACAATGAATGTGACAATATTGCACCGTTACATTGACAAAAAAAAAAAAATAGATCGCCAGAGCTTGGGCAATAATTATTTATGTTTTTAAGAGAGCTAGCCCGTAGCGTTCGCTCAAAAAGCAGCTCAACTGGGGAAGTACCTCCACCTTACAGAATATCGCAGCTAAATAACTTTGTCGTGTGCCGGCGCGTGAGTAAGGTCACTAGAGCTCATTGGGTAGGGGGGAAGGGTCGGTAACGCGTGAGTGATGGATGCCCCGGGTGTTGCAAGCGACTAAGTATATGCCTACGGTACCCACTTACCATCAGGCGGGCCTTATGCTTGTTTATCGACTTCGTCTTATAAAAAAGTACCTAATTAGAAAATATTTGTGAAAAAGAAAGACAATTAATATAAACTATATTTTCTTGATACATCCATAAATGTGTTTTTAATCAGCCGCTACTACAAATTTTCCGCAACATTTATCAAAGTATGAAATTTGATAAGATTATCAATCGCAGTTTATTATTAATTAATACTGTTTTATTGTTACAATTTAGTATTATTTATGAAGATAAAACATATGTAACAAAAATTAATAAAATACTCGACGACCTTTTTGCATGAGGGGGCCGACTAGTTTAAGTTCCTAAATTGAACAATATTATTCCACTCGAGCAATATACTGAATGGTATTCATTTCCCGAGTTCATAGTAGAACGATATTCGAATCTGTTAATTGTATCAAATGAGTGATTTGATTAGCGAAGATTTTGCTGCGAGTCCTTTGAGACGCAGCGTAAAGTAAAGCAGTTTTTGCATAAAATATATTTATTTCTCCACAATAAGTAACAACAAAAATACATAAGTACATTAAGACAATAGAATACTTAAATATTCTAGTATTAGACAATATAATTCTATAGTACAGTGGCATTTGTGTATCACAAGTGCCAGCTTCTTAATTTCAATTTTATTCCTTACAAAACATACCATGCACTGAACTGCGTCTCATACTCTCAGCCTTAATATCTCGGTAATAAGGTCTTTAGAACGATAGAAGGATGAAATAATACGTGGCGTCTCGACGCTTATGCAGGATAGGTATTGGTAGATAAATAAAGGAATACAATCTCTAGGAATGCGATTCATATCAGCCGTCAGCCTGTTCAGACAGCCTCAAATTAAATTCCACTAATTATATTACACGCTATATTTTAGCTCGGTTGTACTGAAATTCCGGCTTCTAGGTGCAGATGTTATTTAGGTCGCATACCTAACGCTGCCCGCCGATACGTTTGGTGTTGACGATTGTGTATTCCAACTACGTAGACTACGTAACTCGGACATTCCTATCCGGCGTTCACTTACCCGGTGTTCGAATGTGTATTTTTAGGTTTTTTTGAGTTACGCCATTATGCTGACTTGATGACATACAGACAGCCAAGAAAGGGTGTATGTACTGATTTTAATAAACTCATGTTTCGTTTTATAGAAAAGTATTCGTAAAAACAATAGTTCCTTCCAAGAACAGGGTGGGCTGTCATAACATGAATTATTTAATTTTATACTAATTCTACTTTTTTGTACCTAAACAATCACGTAATGCCATGCATTGAAACTAAACTATGATTTAATAATTCATTCCAGGTAACTCTTATTGTAAATGTCATAAGGGTGAATGTCACTTGTAGGAAACGCACTGTCGTTTATAATAGCTGCCATGACATGGTACAATTAAAAAGTAATTTATTGTTTATAATTCTGTTTATGTACATTTCCTCAAGGTCAGTCATTTGTTTAGGGCAGTGTTTTTCAATCTGTGGGTCGCGACACCTAGGGGGGTCGCCGGCAGAAGGAAAAAGGCAAGGTAGACTTCGCGCAAGCGGGCGTCCAACTTACCTCTTACTTAGTTACAAACCTCTCGCGGCTTCTTGCAGACTAATAAGTAAAGGTATCAAAATAAAGAAAATCACTAGGTATCATAGTCTTTTAATTTATAAATTCCTTGTCTATCTGACAAGGGGGTCGCCATAATTTTTCAACCTGTAAGGGGGTCGCGAAATCAATAAGATTGAAAAACACTGGTTTAGAGTATTTTCTATGAAACCTACATTTTTGCTTGTAAACTATTGCGTCGATTTCGGATATACATATAGGTATAAAATAAGATACAATATACTAATTTAATTATTACAAAGAGACGCCATTTAAATATTTACTTTCCTCATTTTAAAGATAACAATGTCAATGAGTCTATTATTATAAATACAATAATTGTCCTTTTAAGCGATGTGTCCATTGACGCGAAATTGCAAATAATTTTACAAGATGACCAATTATGTAATAGTTATAACGTTTGTATGAATTCAAATGATACGATTCTGAATTTCCGTTATACTTTACTATTATTGGTATAGGACACTATTTATAGCTTTTATTTAACTTACAATGTATGTATACTGGGTGGAGATTTCGAGATGGCATATTTTCGAAACCTATGTTGGGTTAGTCATGCTGAACAACTTTTACTATGGGACCAACACTGAATACTCAACAATTTTTTTTTACTTTTCATACATTATGATCGAGTAAGGTTTGAAATTTACTATGGAAAGTAAATTTTTTTTTTTTGAGAATTCACTATTGGTTCCATATTAAAAGTTGTGATGACTAACCAACCCAACATAGGTTTCGAAAATATGCCATCTCGAAATCTCCACCTGTTATAACATAATATAAAATTGGCATAGGTTATGGGCAATATCCCTGTAGGGTTATAGATATTTACAAATGTAAACAAGAAAAAATACAATGAAAGAAAACGATAATTTATTTATGCATTTCATATGCATCATGTCAGTGCCTACTCCTTTATCTAATCTTATATTTATACCGCGTTATTAAATAGATTATTATCACTTTAGATTGTGTAGTTTCTGTTTATTTCTGCTGAAAAAATATTATATATCTTCTGTGTCCTTGCGTGACCTTTTCTAACCCTATGAGTACTCGAGGTTAAATGGCTAACTAAATTTAATTAGACTGTGTACTACAGCAATTATTTCAGAGGATCCCTGAACCCTTTTCTTATTAGTAGGGACATCTTGTCTTCAGAGGTTTCAATCTCTGTAGATATAGCCACAATTCTTGTAGATCCAAAGGTCTACGACTCCGTTTTGATAAACTTGATGCTGCACTTATCCAATTCATCATCAAATGATCATTCCTAATTTTTAAGGCGATGATGATAGCCCAGTGGTAGTGACTTCGGATACCGAGACGAAGGTTCCGGGTTCCGAGCTTGAGATTTCGGTGAAGGAAAGATCGTGAGGAAACCTTAACACGGTGGTACTTTGTAGTACCCATCTTGCTGGCTACCAACCTCAAGTAGAAAATCTGTCGCCAAGCACCTATCGGTGTATTCCGACAGCTGCACTTGAGAGCCAGTTCCTTCTAGGCTTGTGTGCTTACCACCTTTGGCGACATCATCACTTACCATGGTGAGATTGTGGTCAAACACAGGCCAAAAAATGGGTCCTATTTCTATAGGTCATTCTGACTCCTCTCCTATACAAACTCAACTCGTCTCGCACATTGGGGAAAGAGCAGGATAATGTGTTATTGTCATGTCACGTGGCCATCTAGCTTGCTGATATAAAAAAATATCTTCAAGGCTCAAGTCAAGGTCTATATTGCCTATTCCCAACGTATCTAGACGTCATCCGTCATCCAATACCCTAAGAAAGCCATAAACCACGTCGGCGGTTTCCGCCGCGGTCCGCTGACCTGGTGACGTCATCCTATATTATTGTAATTAACCATTCGCCATTGTCTCAATAAAACAATGCCTTATTTCTGCCGCGCTGGATTTGTCACAGCGAAATTTTCGGTGTAATTATGCAATTTTTGGGGAGAGGTAGTTTATTGAACTCTGTTACTGTAGTCTGGAGTGGTTTAATCAATACGAGGTTTACCTTTGTTTGTATGTACACTCCTTAGCCTTGGGATGACGTTCATATACTTAAATCGTGTAGGTGTTATGTGCTTGTGGAAAATTACTAAAACATGTCCGGCATGCTTTGATGTCTCTTGAATTTTTTATGTCATAATTATCCCAAATTGTCAACAGCAAGTATAAAATGTTAACTTAATGAACGACGTCCGAAAGCATAAAGCCTAAAATGATAGATTTATTATTAAATAATTGGACTGTTTTACAAAAAACTTAAACCGACTTCAAAGTACACTAAGAAGTAATCAAATTCTGATCTGATGACCAAACGGGAAGTGTACCCTTTCAAATAAAAAAAATAATTTTCCAAATCGGTTAATAAATGACGGAATTACGAGGTAACAAACATAAAAAAATACAATTAATTGAATTACTCCTCCTTTTTTAACCGACTTCAAAAAAGGAGGAGGTTCTCAATTCGAATGTATTTTTTTTTAATGTTTGTTACCTCATAACTCCTTCATTTATTAACCGATTTGGAAAATTCTTTTTTTATTTGAAAGGGTACACTTCCCGTTTGGTCCCATTGTCATCAGATCAGGATTTGATTACTTCTTAGTGTACTTTGAAGTCTGTTTAAGTTTTTTGTAAAACAGTCCAATTATTTTGAAGTCGGTTAACAAATACACTTCAAACACCGGATAACATCCGGTGTTTGAAGTAATATTAAGTAATTTACAGGTATTTTTGGGATTTCAGTAGATTTAAGTAGTAGCTTAGTGTAGAATGAAATATGAATGCAGTAAAATCGTAGAATGCATGTTAATAATTATATAGGTAAGCGCTTAAAATTTTGCTTTTTATGACATGTTATTAGTTATTATATTAGAATGTCAAATAACATTTTGGTAAAATCATTAAAACTAAATAAAAATACTTTCCAAAGTAAAGCTTATAATCCATCTCTGATAATAAAATATCATAATATTAAAGATATAATAATTCAGTTGAATATATTCTGTCATTGCTTTGTATCATTAAATGCTTGCTCCGCGACCCGATTTTGAAGGGCCAATCGATTGAATTCAGGTCATGTAAGGGTTGCAAAGGTGCCTTTTAGGGTGATACTTCATTGGCTATGCGAGGCTATAAAAGACGAGGTAATGCTATAAAACTGAAGTGAAGTTTATGACCATTTTTAGTAAAAAGATTAATTTCGAAAGCAGCAATTATATAAGGTGACTGGTAATTAGTAAACGATGCTTAGACACATGATTGATTGTACTCTAAAGACTAAATGAATCTTTTTTTTTAAATTTACTTAGCACTTGAGCCCGTATTATTTAGTACCTAACAAGAATAAGAATACACCATCAGCTTTTATTTAATTTAGTTATTTATCCCTGTTTGTTTCTTTGGGAAAGTTGTTTGTTATCATGAGTACAATCATGTGTCTAAGTATCGTTTACTAATTACCAGTCACCCTATATGTATTGTTTATAATTGATCAAAATATTATTTACCAAAAAATGTGGGGTAACTGATCCATATTCTAGTGGATCGTCTAGCATAGCATGGCCACTGGACTATCACCCGTATCGGCATGTTTTTCAATACAATCAACTAACTGTTTCCCTTGTACAATTCCAGGGCGGCATCAACAACAAATGTGATGTTCGCGTCTGCGCCGCTCACGAGACGCGCCTCAGCGTTGCATCTTGATACATCAGACACTGACAACAAAGGTACTTATTTTTATACTATTAAGGTAGGAATACCAGTAACAGTACCAGCGGAGTATGGTCGCCAGAGCTCCATTCTCCAGACCTCTTTTGGATGTGAAGAAATTTTTGCAGAGTGATATCCTAGGTGTAGCGAGCGTATATACGCTATGGTAACCGCTTAACCATCAAGCGGGAAGTATTTTTGAGGAAAATCATTATAACATATTGGTCCAAAAAAATGTTTTAAATAAGCAAGTTCAAGTTGTTTTTTTATACCACGAATTTTGTAAACAAGCATACTGCCCGCCTGATGGTAAGCGGTTACCGTAGCCATATGGACGCTTGCAACACACGAGGCATCACTCACGCGTTACCGACCTTTCCCCCTCCTCAATGATCTCTGGCAACCTTACTCACGCGCAGGAACACAACAAAGTTATTTGGATGCGGTATTATGTAAGGAATATAATGTGTGATCTATCCTTAATCTTTTCCATGTGTAAAGTATTAAATGGTATTTTTAAATGGTTATATGTAAAGAGTTTCAATGGTATTTTTTTTTCTTTATGCTGCCAAGGAATACTGATGTTTACAAGTTTCTGTAAGTTCCATTCTATAATGTTATTATGATATATTAAATAACGGTCCAGCTAGAAGGAGATCGTAGAAAAATACTAACAATTAATAATTTCGTGCAACATGATACGCGATATACATATAAAACATCTTTATAAAAAAAACGGGTTGCACTCCGGGAGTGCCGACCGGCAGAAGTGAAAACTTGAATATTAACGTTGTGCATTTTTGAAACTAGAAATTTTTCACATAGTGTTTTTATACAAGGGAAAGCTAGTTCAAGATACATGTACATATAATACTTTTGAATAAGATTTTTTGTATTAACTTAATATGGGAACAAAGATCTACCTTCCTGCTAGCTAGAGAATATTATAAGAATTTGAACATAACCCCAGTATAAATACAGTCTAATTTGCAAATACTCTCACGCCGTCTTACGAATTTTCGATCAGGGTCACGTGATATCTGACACGAGTTTAAAATTTTTTACTCATCCCAAAAAGTGCACAACGCCGCTAAAGAAGTTTTCACGGGTTAAACAAAGGCAATTTCAGTACAAAATTCTCAAACACATCGGATATAGTCCCATGAGTGAGGCGGCCTTGCCCAGGATTAGAAAAGATTATGCTAATTCGCTGTGTAAGCCGCGCGGTGCTAAGACGGTACTCTTATTGCACGCAAGTGTGCGCCTTGGAGATTACATTATCCTTTTATAAAGGCGCTGAATATGTTGCAAATCGCACGTGAACTAGTTTTAATCACATTACATCAGATTTCTCTTTTTTACAAACATTATTGAAAAAGGATGGATAATATTTAATGCTGATAAATTAGTCCATTTTCATTTACGAGGAATAAACAGTAATTAAAACAAGGATTGAACTAATTTGACAGTCTTAAAATAAGTAGACTTTCTCTTCATGGGACCCGATTCTTGCGTCTTCGATACGTTTTGACAGAAATCTCGCCAAATTCTTAACGTGATATCGCTGTCGAAAACGCGAGAATTAGGGGCCTGGAAATTTAAAGTGGAGCGGTGTGGGAGGGATGCGTTTTCATGACGTCAAATGGCGAAAAGAACTAAAAATGTATCATGTGTATAGTGAGACAGTAATGATATGTCAACAAGCTCGTAGAGCTCTTCAAGGTCGGCAACACATTGGCAATACCCCTGGTACTGCAAATGTCTATAGGCGACGGTGACCACTTTCCATCAGGAAGCCCGTCTGCCTGTTTGTCAATCTCTTTTGGAAAATTATGATAAGTAGTTACGAGGGAACAGATGAACATACATACCGGTCAAAATCATAACCCTCCTTTTTGCTTCGCCGTAGTCGGGTAAAAAAGACTTCACATATCACCCCCTCTCGCAACGCTTAACTACCACAGGAAACTACTCAGTTATGCGCTATGCCAGTAGTTTTTGCCTCGCAATAACAAAATATCAATCAAAAATCAGGCTATAATATAAAATATTAATCAATCAGCAACTTACTTAGATATTTTCCCTCCAGACGAACCCGACCGGCATACCCAGCCAGTGATGTGGTCGTCGGTAGCCCGGCGGCGCACGGACCTGGTCCCGACGCTGCCGGCGCCGCGCGCGCCAGGTAGGGCTTACTCCATGACCCGGCTGGACCGGCTGCCCGCCGCCACGCCGCCGCGGCCGATACACTCCACCTCGCCGTCCTTACATCACTTGAACAGGACCCGTAAGATTCTCTCGTCCATATTACATGCAGGTTGCTGTGTTCGAGCTTTGTGCGCCCGGTGTAGGGTTCAGCTTCGGTTTGGTGATTTTTCTGGCTCGGTTGTTGATGAAGACTCATTGACGTTCTCTTCACTAATTAATTTATTCGCCTATTTGCCGAAAACATCGAACGATTAACCCAAAGAAGTGCAATAACGTTCATTTTGCTTGAAATTTATTCCGCCAATTTCCCATCGCCGTCAATGCGCTCTGATTGGCTAATTCAAGGACACATGCCCTCTGATTGGCCGAGTCAAGAATACATGATGCGGGGATTTCAAAATCAGTACAAAAAGCTATGACTAGTTGTAAAATTGGATTGCTCGGTTTATTTACGCCATAGACTAAATAGGTTTTTTCTGGATAATGTGGGAGACTTTTATTTTTCATTATTCGTACGGTTGCTGATGAAATTATCGAAACATTTTTTAAGACGCTTTTATTGTTGTAATGTTCTCAGTATCAATATTTCATCAAACCTAATTATTCTAATGATTTCTTACCCCTTTTTTTACAAGATTAGCACTCAGGCTTGGCCATTTAACCATCCCCACAAACTCTTTGTCATCTTTAGACTTTTTGAGCAGTGTTGATCCAAAAAGCCATTTGTTCAATCTTTGTTCTAAAGATATAGGTTCAGAAAATCCCTCAGTGTTAGGATTCGTCAATGGTGCTTTGCTGTCATTTTTCAATTTAATTTTAAGGTGTGGGTAATGAAGAGAAGCTTTGTGTGGCAGAAGATTAGCTGCTTTAGTGATTTTGCCAAATGAAACATAGTTTTACGGGTTTTGTCTCTTTCTGACCGTGACTTACAGCTTTGGGCTCGCTTTGCTTCGTGTAACTAAGATTTTGTTTTGAATTTAAGTTTTGTACAGGGTTGACTAACTTTACCTTCGATTTTGGACCAAATTTTAAACAAGTGGTTCTAACGTCGTCAATAATAAGCTTCATTTTTGACTATCAAGTGTTGATATTTAATGCTTAGGATTTCTTGGCTTTACTTACTAATTCCGAATTAAAGGAACAATATTTCGGGTACTTACGGGTTTCCTATTGGTAAATACACTAAATTACTTTGGGATCGGTGTACAGGCACTTGCGTCCCTTTCTTTCACGCACAATTGGTCTAGCACTATCTCTATCTGGTCACGGGTCACTCTTCTAAATAAAGGTAAGTTGATTAACTTAGTTATTTATGCCACCATTTTGTCACTAACATTTTGTACAGCACTGTCTTTTGTTAAACACTACACTGCAATGATATTATAACTACTAAATATCTTTGCTACACTGCACCAAATGGGTAAAGTCAATAAATATAAATTGGTTCTAAATTTTATGACATTAAAGCTCAATATGGTATAATGATTCTATGATTGGAAATCAGGTGACATTAACTACTCTACAATAAATGCTTTTCATACATCCATCCTCATAATACTCATTTGACGAAGTACCGGATATCACACAATCTGCCATAAATTAAATCTAACATTGGATACAACCTTTACACTCATAAGAACACTTGATTTCGCCCAGTGATTCTTCTTTGTACCTCCTCCAGGAGTAACATTTCGGAAAATCTTAGTACACCTACCCTATACAAAGATGCTGCCCTCCTGGTTTATGAGCCGTTGATCGCTCATCATCAATCCGTCAGGCCTTGTTCTTTTATATCATACGAACATTAACAACCGCCCCAACTTAAGTCTGCGACTCATCGTCTCCCTGTTCTGTTCTAAATCATTTGCGTCTCCGAAGACTATTAGGCTATAAAACTCGAAGAGGCTTGGGGCTAACCCTACCATTATCGCCCATGCCCCTCGCTTATTTTTCGACCCAAAAAACAGGACAAAAATACAACTGAGCTGTCATTTGCAGGTAACTTTAGTCTTTGCAATGACTTTACATTTTTCCAAGAAACATACTTTAATCACGCAAAAATGCGATCTTTCCTGCCCACTACCAAACCTTTCGCGTTCCTATCGTTACTCACCATATCCGTTAAGGCACATGTTTAAAGCTGATTGCATGCAGCAGCAGGCGTGTCGCCCCGACACTAACTTGTACCTTTACTCGGCCAGCTGATACATACGCGTGAACGCATTAATTAAATCGGTACCTCCAAGTACAATACTTCAAATCGGCCATGTATCACATACTCAATAATACAAATACAGAGGATACAAACAAGATGGCTTTTTAAAACCTACGTTGGTTTTGTCTTGCAGCTCAATTTTCAAGACCAGCTTTAAATCTTGTTCGATGCGAAAATAAAAAAAATCGGTCCCACAGTTCATCATGTCAGTTCAGGGAGTGGAACTTGCTTCCGGCTGACTCTTACGATCTAGGTACTTTCAAGTCCATAGTGAATAGGTATCTTCTTGAAAAGCGTGCTCCATCTTAGGCTTCGTCATCGTCCTTTATGGGCCAGTGGCCAAACGCAAGCCCATGTAATAAAAAAAAATAAACATAAGAACCCAAAATGTCCTATGGTTGTGTCAATCCAGTAAAAAACAACACAAACATATTCCATCCACTGCGCCACACAAACCGTTTCAAATGACACCGCACCTCATCCATTACCCGTCTGATCCATCCATAGTCACACAGCTTGTATATACGCGTCAATGTATACAGAGACGCGGTCCGGCGACACGACTCCGGGTTCGAGGCCGGGCAGTGCACTATCGAACGCGACTGGAGTCGTTCGACGACCCACCTCTGCACCGAGGAAACCGCGCCCCGCTTCTATCGCCGGCACTGGTGTTAATACGCCTAGAGGTTAGCTAGCCTTTATTGCCTAGGTAATAACTTTCCTTCCAGGATTCCTTCTAGGCTTTGTGTGCTTATCACCTTCGGCCGTATCATCACTTACCATGGTGAGATTGCGGTCAAACACAGGCCTATGAACAGTAAAAAAAACGTCGGTTTTTACTTTTAAGTTGTAGATGATAGATAATGTGTGATAAATTTGTGTTTAGTTGTAGATTTTGTAATAAGGTTGTGTTTCCTTTGTCACGTTTTTTATCTCTAAAAGTTTGTATTACAGTTGTGTTTAAAATGTGTGCGAGGACTTTTTGGCGGGACTTTGCAGAGTGACGTTGCGTTTTCATGTTTATTTTCATATATTCGTGTATTTTGAGTTTTATTGCATATTATCGGTATTTTATCACCAGTGAAGTGAAATGAAATGAATTATGTGTATCGTGACTTTTCAAGTCTCGAAAAGATCCGTGAAGTTTTAGTACATGACCACCATTGTAGTAAAACATGACTTTTATGGACGGTGACTGAGTGAGGACTATGTGAAAGTGATTTATTGTGACTAGAAGTTATAACTGGAAATTGGCAAAATACACAAGCAGTAGCAAAAGTGTACGAAAGAGATGCTAAAACATAATTGTAAGATATAATAGCATTTCCAGACGATCAAACCTGGTGCGCACGAACCACCGATCAGAGGAAAACAGCGCTATACGTTAAAAAGAGAATGTGCCTCGCTGTAATCCTTTCTCTTTTTGACGTATAGCGCTATCTCCCTCTGTTCGATGGTTCACCGCACCATTTCGGTGGTCAGGCAATGCCTAAAAGACCACTACCAGATAAACTCCCATTTAACCGTTAAGATTGTTAAATCAATCATATTTGGATGTACGGTCGATGATATACGGTCGTTAGTCCCGTGTATTTTTTACCAACAGGTTTATTTTGCTAACATTCTATGTTGCTTGCTCTGGCTCGTTTCAATGTTTTTATACGTAAGCTTTTGACTAAATTATAACAATAATAAGGTCTTGATTGTTGTGAGTTATATGTGCTGTTTAAATATGTGTAATCTTAATAATTCAGAGTTGTTTACCTGGGTTTAAATATACCATGTAATGAAGTCAACCCTAGTTTCAAAATACTGCGTTGAATTAAACCTACCATATTTTGTCCTAAATTTTCTCAAATTTTATACTCTATTTACATGCTTTTTGGAAGCGACTGAAACGCATATGATATAGACCACGATCGAACTCAAAAAGTCTTCAAAACGCCGCAAAGTGCGACAAGGCGCGCATTTTTTAAGAAAGCAAAATTTAGAACATTGGTACTACACAAACAGGTACACATTTCAGTGAGAGAGTGACTCGCAACGCCGCAGGCCTTATTCGAATTCACATTTTTGTTTACTAAATAAAGATCTATATTGTAATTTGTATCGGTATCTTAAAAAGTGTACGCCGGGTCGCGTAATGGTGTGAGCTGACCTTAAAATGCACTGTAAGGTTCTTGAAGTCTTAATGTTACAGAAATCTTACTGCTATACAATAAGGTTCACCCCCCACTGATATTCCCCACTCATAACTATTTGCAATACCCCAGGCGGCGGTGGCGACACTGCTGCACTAAGCGTGGCCACTACGCCGACCGTATCCCGGGACAGTACCATGGTGGCCAGCGTGGGCCCGGGGGTGGGAGTGGGAGTGGGCGTGGGTGGCGGCGAAGCGTGGACTCCACGCCGGGCTAACACCACCCCGCGCAGGCCCCGCCCCGCTTCTATACACGGCATTCATAAACCTGGTATGTACACTAACAAAGGTATACTGAGTATGGGTCCCGCAAGGCTCTACTTTTGAACCGTTCCTCTTCCTTATTTATATGTGTGATATTTTTACTTTAAACAGGTTGTGGACTACAATCTCACTATAGTAAGTGACCAAACGTAATAAGCGAAAAAAGCCTAGAAGGAATTGTCTCTCAAGTGCATTTTTCGGAACACTCGAATAGGTGCTGTCCAACAGATTTGTACTTTCGGATAATAGCCAAACCTACCACAGAGCTGTTTTCCTCACGATGTTTTCCTATACCGAAAACTAAACCTATTTGTAGAATCCAATCCATATTCGACGTCACTAGCATCTTAGAAAACTAGTGACTTTGTGAGGTGTAGACCTCGCGAGTCGAGTGGCGTATGACATTTTTCACGATTCAGAATTTGGATATTTTTCTAAAATTCACGAGAATCGGTTGAGAAATGCGACATGTAGAAGAGCACAGCCCGACATCTAGAGATACGAAAGCCTTTTTGTCCAAGCTAACACGGAGATGCTTCGCGCTCGCTCGGTCAATTAAAGTCGCTTATTTTGAACCAGTTTTTTTATTGTATGTAGCAGCAACACCAGTCGCCCCGGGCGAAGGCAAGCCGCCTGTGCACAGGAAACCAAAGGCATCCAAAGAACACGACAAGTCGCGCAACAAGTCGGTGTCGGCGTCGCCCGGACGCGCGCTGTCTCCCTCGCACTCGCACTCGCCGGCCAAGTCGAAAGAGTCCAGTGTCGATAAGGAGATTACTGCTAAGGTTAGTGTTTATTTATATCTATACAGTCTATAATACTCGGGGATGATGTAGCTTCCTATTTGTGAAATAATTTTTTGAAACAGATTTTTAGATCCATAGATTAGCCCGTTTAAACAAACTATAAAAACTCTTGTGCTTGCTTGTTTTGCCTTTCTAGGGTTCGAATAATTACTAAGCCTGCGCCTTAAGTCCGTCGGTCTGTCATTTTGTTGCTTAGAGGCAGTCAAAAAATGGCGACGTGTCTCAAGTCTCAACTTTATATATCGCGGACGGCTGGCGTGTCGGGGGCAAGGATTTTGATCAGTAAGAACCAATCACTGCAACGTGTGTTCATGACTTGGCCAATCAGAGCGCATGATTGTGCCTTAGACAGACTTATTGTGCGGCACACAAAAAACGGATTTTTCCCAGATTCAAAGCACACAATTAACATCTTCGATCATTCTGTTAGCGGAACTCTAGGGACGAACCCGCTGTTAACATGCAGAGACTTTGATGTATTATTTTGTACTTGAAATACAGCAAAAGAAGAAAGAATAGAAAATGTTGAGTACATCTTATTCTTACGCAGACTTTTGCGCGTCGTATGTGTTACTGCTTAGAAATGTGTAGGTTATACAGACAGACTAATTACAGACTAACAAGTGCGGCACGGATTGACTGTCGTTTGCGCTGCACCGTAATCAAACAACCGATTCTAATAGTACATTACACATGGGTCATTACAGTCGAGTCGGTATTTTAACAGACTTGTATTTTTTTGAAGTAGATCTTTTAATAATAGTCAACCACAAAATGATAACGTTAACAAACATGGCGCGTATTTGTCTACACACATATCATAAAACTGTGCGGTAATGTAAAGTAAAAGGCACTAGTGCGTAATAAGCTGCATTATGATACTAAAAACGGTGTAATAAATGTCCCTTTATAAGCATTTGTGTTGAAAAATAATTTGATGTTTCCAGCCGGTGGCAAGTGTAACAAGTGTAGTGGACACAGTATCGAGTGATAAGAGTCAAGTGAGCGCGCTGGAGGTGACGCAGAAGCTGGAGGCTTTGAGGGTCAACAACGGTGACGTCACGCACACACACCAAAATATAGACGATAAGGTACCTAATCATTTTTTTTGACGGGCGTAGTTCGTAAGACCACGGATATAGATATACCTAGATAACGCAAGAGTGCCTACTGCGCGTGCCAGATTTAGTGCCGCAACGATATACTAACTAGCTTTACCCCGCGGTTTCACCCGCGTTCCCGAGATAAAAAGCCTTAAACACTCAGGGATATTGTAGCTTAATATTAGTGAAAGAAGTTTTCGAATCCGACTGGTAGTTCCAGAGATTAGTCCGTTTAAACAAACAAAAAACCCGTATTAATTAGTATTGATACAATTTCTTATTCCACAGATAAACGAAAACAAAGAAAACATAGAGGTAAATAAGGAAACGATCGAACAAGTGATTGAAGTGAAACACGACGAGAAGCCGCTCGACATACAGAAGGTGGTGGAAGTGCAGAAGATCGAGACGAGAGAGATGAGGGAAGACAAGAGAGAGGAGAAGAAGGAGCTCTCCGTCGAGAAGACTGATGATTCTGAAATGACAGGTATATTTTAAAATAAAATGAAAACGTTGTTGAATTTCACTAAGTGTGTCCTCGACTGTACATAGAGAGGGTACAGTTATGTTGTGTAGACGGTAGATTTTAAACATGTATTATAACATTTAACGGACGGGCCACTCGGCGCAGTTGGTTAAGGTTCACCTTACGCGCCGCAGGTCGTGGGTTCGATTCCCACACAGGACATGCATTTGTGTGCATGAACATGTCTGTACGTCCTGAGTCTGGGTGTAATTATGTATATTAAGTATGTATTTACAAACAAAAAGTAGTATATGTATTATATCAGTTATCTGGTTTCCATAGTACAAGCTCTGCTTAGTTTGGTATCAGATGACCGTGTGTGAGGAATGTCCCAGGATATGTATTTATATTTATTTGCAGCGTCAATGAGCCGGCGCATCACGACGGAGGAACAGGCGAAGGCGGCTCTCGCCGAGAGACGGCGTCGCGCCCGGGAGGAACTTGAGAGGCAGGCCGAGCTTGAGAGGCAGAGGTAACTCACACCCTTAATTTTTTTTTTTAGTTTACCACTAAAGTGGCAATCAAGCATACGGCCCGCCTGATGGTAAGCGGTTACCGTAGCCTATGGACACTTGCAACACTAGGGGTATCACTCGCGCGTTGCCAACCCTAAAATGCACTAAGCATAATGTGTTCGGTTTTTTTTATTGGCTTGCGTTTGGCCTTCGACTGACCCCATGAGAAGTTATGACGAGGCCGAGGATAGATAGATAGATAACGCTTTATTGTTACACCACATGAAAAAAATAAAAATACAAGAACTTATAAAAGAAAGTGTTACAATGGGCGGCCTTATCACTAAAAGTGATCTCTACTAGGCAACCTTTGGATGGAGACGAGTTAAAATAAACTGTAAAAACGGGATATAGCATGCTTACCCAGAAAATGAATATTTACTGGGGCCTTGTTTTTTTTTTTTTAATTGTTTATAGGCCTGTGTTTCACCACAATCTCACCATGGTAAGTGATGATGTGGCCGAAAGTGGTAAGCACACAAAGCCTAGAAGGAACTGGCTCTCAAGTGCAGCTGTCGGAGCACACCGATAGGTGCTTGGCGACAGATTTTCAACTTGAGGGTGGTAGCCAGCCATATGGGTACTAAGTACCCTACCACCGTACTATGGTTTCCTCACGATGTTTTCCTTCAAGCTCATTGTAGGATTCGATCTCGGGACCTTCGTCTCGGTATCCGACGTCACTACCACTGAGCTATCATCGGCTTAAAATATAGGTTAAGTGTCGGGAAATAAACCTCGGAAGAGAGTTCCACTACTTTGCTGTTAGCATAAAGAATGAAGAAGCGAAGCATTGTGTCTGTATAAGCGGAATGTTGAGAATGTGTGGGTAGAAATTCTCCCGACTTGTTGTGGTTCGATGGAAAAATGGGAATGGAGGAATTAAATTGACCAGGGGCCCAAGTCTGCTATTACAATTGTGTTCCAATGAACTATCAGTGGTGTCGAAATTGTCACATTTTACAGTTTTGGTAGTCTACTAACACAATAGCGTCATAATGGCGCCATAATAGCTTACCGATGATTTTCCACTGAAACTACAATCGTGCCACAATGATCTTTCAGTTGTCAGTTTTGAAAGTTTTTGTACTAAAATTCTTTTCGTTCATTATGTGACCATTATGAATTAGTAGACTGCGCACATCGGCTCAATGATAATGGAATTGCAATAATATCGTGTCAGTATGACATTTCTCACACTCTCCAAAATATATCCTATAGAAGACCAACAAACACGAAACCTTACGTCGATGTTCAAGGCTCTTTAGTTTCGCCTCAGCTAGCAAAACATGAGTTTCCTAGCACCACGGTCTATTGAGTCAAGGATATCAACTGATATTTCTTCATTGAACTACAACAAGCCGGGAGAATTTCCACCCACACGCGGTCGAAATCTCGCTTATATGGACACGAGGCTTCGCTTCTTCGTTTCTTATGCGAACACGAGTAGAACTCACTTTTGGGGCCTTAAACTTTTAACCTAGATGTTTTGAAAGAATTAACAATCAGGTGGCCTTCTTGACTGAAAAAATGGACCTAGACTATGTTTTCTTAGACCGATCGTTGAAGCTCATTGTAATATTTGGACCACCGATTTAATTGCTACCACTGAAGTATCACCGCCTTATGTATAGCTATCCTTGTTTTATAGACTGCAACGTGAAGCTATGGAGGAGGCGGAGCGGCAACGCGAGGAGGAGGAGCGGCAACGTCGCGAGGAGGAAGAGGCGCGTGAGTTGGCGCGGCTGCAGCGACAGATGGACGAGGAGAAACTGAGGAAGGCCATCGAGGTACCGTAATAGTTTCGTACAGTTCTCTCCTCAGTCTGAGGAGATTTGCCTCCTTATGAGTGTTCTACCGCTTGTACAACGGACGGTGTTCTAAAGAATTGTTCGACTTGATACCCACGGCTACCTTCCACCATCGCAACTCTCGCCATCGACGGGGAGTCCATCCTAACACATTGAAACCAGAATTGTTTCGAACTGTGCGGGCTCAAAAGAGCTTCCGACCGCAGACGCTCAGGCCGTAGAATGAGCTCCCCGCCGTGGTTTTCCCAATGGAGTACAGCATGGGGTTCTTCAAAAAGGGCGTGAAGAGGTTTCTGCAGGGTCGGCAACGTACTAGTGATACCCCTGGTGTTGTAAGGGTCCATAGACTACGGTAACCGCTTAAAGTTATCGAGATCAAAAAGGCCCATTTCGACAAGAAGGTGTCTCTTCTTGTCACACTATGTTTGTCTCTTTTTGACACATTGATGTATACGTGCTATCAAAACGGGCCTAGTAGATCTTGCATCTTGTAATAACTGCGGGTTTTTTACACGAAATAAAATTAGTTTGTGCGATTTACAACAGAATAAAAAAAATATTTTTTTTTTTCGCTCAATAAGTTTTTTTTTTGCACAATAAGTTACAATAATAATAATAAAATAATGAATCTAGAATTGGCACCATTGACACCAAAAAATAATGAATTTTCAATCATTTAGCTATAGCTATAACCGTCGAAACCTGTGGCGTAAAAGGCATCTAACGTACCATTTAACATGTTTACCGACCCATTTTAATCCTAATAAATTGTTACTCAGGCGCAACAACAACTGGAACGCGACGAAGCCGAGCGCAAAGTACGCGAAGAAGTGGAACGTAAAGCGCGCCTCAAGGAAGAGGAAGAGAAGCGGAAGGCGGCGGAAGAGGCCGAGAAGCTGCGGAAGGAAGACGCCGAGAAGGAAGAGCGGGAGAGGCTCGCGCGGAAACAACGCGTCGAGGCTATCATGGCGCGAACTAGGCTCAGGAAGGTAAGATATGACATTCTTCTTATTTGTAAGTTTGGCAACCAAGCCCAAATTAGGGCTCATTTCTGCCAGTGTCGAGTTATATTATAGTTTCCAGTCACAATAAATCAAAGTCAGCCATTTATTCAATTCAGGCCCTAGTAGGGCACTTATGAAGGTCAAAGCTACTGAAGTTACCACCAGTTCGTAACACGGCCTTCAACTGAGAAGAACAGGCAAGAAACTCAGCAAGGTTACATTTTTTAAATATTTTCTTTTTGACAATCTGACTGTTTTATCTATTGTTTTCCAAAACACGCCGTATAAAAATTACTTCCCATTCCAGGCTGAAGAAGATAAGAAACAGCAAGATAAACAAGCCAGCCAGCCCGCAGCGGAGGTTGAACCTGGTACCGAGGCCACAGCGGCTACAGCCACAGCCACTGCACCAGTAGAGGCAGCAGAACTAGTGCCAGTAGCAGTTCCCGCTACACTAGACGCAGTAGACAACGGCAATGCGGTCACCACTGGGGATCTGTTGGGCTCATTCACTAGTCAGGTATATTAATGAAATGAAATGAAATAATTTATTCATTCAAATAGGCCTTCACAGGCACTTATGAATAGTCAAACTCTAATACTCTAATGCACTAATGCACGGTTCGGAAGGTTGATTTTGCTGAGAAGAGCCGGCAATAAACTCAGCAATTACTCTTTTCAAAAACAAACTTAAATTTATTACATCAGATGTTGCCTGCGAGAGCGAGCGCTACAACCACGCATTTTTATCATTTAAATATTCTTTAATATTGTAGTAAGCCTTCTGTACTTAAGCGGCCTTTATACGTTTCTTAAACTTTAGTGACGGTAAATTTAAAATTTCATTAGGGATCTTATTATAAAATTGTACACTCAGTCCTAAAAATGAACCTTGCATTACTTCTATTCATTACTAGCTGTGCCACACGGTTTCTCTCGCGTTCCCGAAACACTTGTTTTCCCGAAAAAAAAATTATAATGTGTTTATCCGGAACATGCATCTGTATGCCAAATTTCATCCAAATCTGTTGATGCGTGGAAAAGTAACAAACGTTGAACGGTGATTAGCTTCTCTATAGAACACACCAGGCTGGCCCTCAAGTTGAATCTGTCGCCAAGCACCTATCGGTGGGTTCCGGCAGCTCCACTTGAGACCAATTATTTTCATAAAAACTTTTTAACAAAAAAATTAAACCACCGAAAAAACTGAAAAGCAAAATATAATTTTGAATATACTTAACTTGAATTTTATAAGGTATTTCTTTTGATGTAATAAACAATTCAGCATTAAAATCTGTAGGTCACCCCTATTTTCCCCTTAGGGTAGGTTTTTTGCACCCAAATTATGGGACCAACTTCGAGGTATACCCTATCCAATAAAAAAAGAATTATCAAAATCGGACAACTCTGTAAAAAGTTATGCGTGATCATACATAAAAAAAAAATATACGCGTCGACTTGTAAACCTCCTCCGTTTTTTCGTCGGTTAATAAATAGTAAAAATGTTATGCAAATATCTGGCAAACTGTATCAGCTGAACCGATATGGCATTTTTTATTGTTGGTAATATGTAGTCCGAAATAAGGTTTATACGGAAAGAAAAATTGGAAAAAATTGCCCAGATAATTGGAATATAAGAGAAATACTTACCCCCCTTATTCATAATCGCTTTTTAACTAAATCAGTGTAATAGTATGCCCCGTCTCACTCTTTCGATCACCAAATGTCACCTGTCAGATAAAGACTTCGGAATTTTAGCTAATCAACGTTTGATAAATTTTTTTATGAATAAGGGGGTTAGTGTTTTATTTTGTATAGGATGTCTAGTAATAAATAGTGATTAAAATTGTTTGTAAATATATTTCCAGCCGGTAGAAGCATTGCAGGCGAATCCGGGTCAAACACTAGTCGAGACAAACGATGTAGAGTCGACCCTCTCGCTCGCACACGCACACGCGCCCAACAACGGCAACCTGACTGCCGACCTACTGGGACTGTCCCAACAAAATAATGTTAGTATTGTCTATAGTTATTGCAAGCCATTTATTCAATTTAGGCCTCAGAAGGGCACTTATGAAGGTCACATTTACTGAAGTTACCACCGGTTCGGAACTCGGCCTTCAACTGAGAAGAATCCGGCAAGAAACTCAGCAAGGTTACATTTTTTAAATATTTTTTGGACAGTGACTATACATAGATCCAAAAATAAATAAAAAATTATTGAACTGTTTTACAAAAAACTTAAACCAACTTCAAAGTACACTAAGAAGTAATCGAATCCTTCCAAACAAGAATTTTCCAAATTGGTTAATAAATGACAGAGTTATGAGGTAACAAACATTAAAAGAAAATACAACCGAATTGAGAACCTCCTCCTTTTTTGAAGTCGGTTAATAATAACTTAAAAAAACAATTATTGGCCCTGATTCTGTTGTTCACAACTAAACTAATTTTAATGTCACTATGTCTCTTTCTAACAAATAACATACGAAAAGGATGTAAGAAATTTAGTCCTGTCAAATTAGTCCAATGCTTGTTTTCAATATAATTTTAGTCGCCATCTATCGCCGTTACGCTTAAATACACGCAAAATAAGACGGCAATGATTAATTTGACAACTTAAACTATGCTCTATCCTTTTTCAATCATGTTCGTAAGAAAGAGATGAGATGTGACTAAAATTAGTTTAGTGCGATTTACAACAGAATCGGCACCATTGACCTACTAACTTTCGTATAAGCATGAGAATGGTGCACTTGTGCAGATTAATCATCTTATTGCATTTTAAACAGAATCCACTCAAACAGATCTAGCAACTACACCCAGGAGGCTGTGCCACCAGACTATAAATTGTTAAACATAATGTATGTGTGTCTTTTTCGGTACCAAAAATGTATTTTAGAGAGCACTGGCATGTGGTGAACTGTGTGGTAACAAAATTAAAACGAGTAATGTCATAGTCTGGCTACCCTTGCTAAATTAGTGTATAGGATATTAATTTATATTCACAATTTAGAAATGAAACTTTTATTTCCAGACTGAGGACAAAATAGAAGAGCAGTCGACACAAAAACAAAACATAGACAATGCACCAAACACCAACACGCCAACGCCGGAGACAAACAACGGTAACGTACAACACGTACTAGAACCGCCAACGTCAAACATTGGCCACATATCGGCCAACTTCATACAAACTGAACGCATGTCCAATGAAAGCCAAAAGTTGGCCGAAGTCCCCAAACTATTGGACGATGACTTCACAACGCACAACGGTCACGGAACGACGCATAACCATCCGTTGACGTTGCAAAATGCAATCTAAATTCTATTGAATACGGTTGGTATTTGAATGTCGTGACAGTTTTCATAGCGTATATATTGGCTGTGGATCCGGTGGTATATAAAGCTAAGCTTGGAGTGGGTTTAATAGCACAATTTCAAATGCGTACATTAGTTTGATACGTGATACGTTTCGTTACGATACGTGATACGTTTCGTTACGATACGTGATACGTTTCGTTACGATACGTGATACGTTTCGTTACGATACGTGATACGTTTCGTTACGATACGCGATACGTTTTGTTACGATACGCGATACGTTTCGTTACGATACGCCTTATTTACAGCGTACCATTAAATGAATAAAGATAGAAAACAAGCTAGATAGACATTTTCTTGTCAAAAATCGCAATTGATCGCAAAAGTAAAAACGGCTTAAAAATGGATTAGTATTTTTTTTATCTGAATTAGGTTTACACGTATATTTTCAAAATATAAATCTCGTTATTGATAATGAAATGTTTAAGTTATCAGAATACGGTTCAATAAAGAATGAAATAGCGAATGGCGCTTATCATGCCCTCTCACCTCGCCTATTATTCCACACGCAAGTACGAGTAAAGAACGATATTTTTCAGTCACTATGTTAGTAATTACACGAACGGTGCCTTTTTAATAGTATTTTTTTATGATTGAGTAAATTAATTTTGGTGCTACGAATTATGTATAGAGTTATGTGTAATTAGAACATTTCTAGCAAATATATTTTACATGAAAAGAATGGACGCAAAGTTAGTACCATATCTTTTCCGGGCATATATTGTATCTTCTAACTTTCATACCTATCAAAGAAAACAGTTACGATAAAAAAATTATCAATACTTATGATCTCAAAAAATAGTTATGCCCTTATTCCATCAAACAATATATATGATTCTTAGGTAAAAAATAATAATTCTAATTAGTCCGTCAGTTAGATTATCAAAAAATATTGGACACGTATTTTTTGCTTTACCAAATCATTAAAAATTGACGAAGATAAAGCGAGTCAAAGTTCGGGAGTGAAGGCTCGTGACGTCACTTTAGAGTAAAAAGTGTACTCTAACGTGACGTCACGCAGAACTTCAACACACGATATCTTCGTATTTTTTTTTCTTTAATTGACAAAAGAAAAATACGTGTCTAATATTTTTTGTAACTAGGTATGAAATTGAATAACCTAGATATTTGTTTTTTTTACTAATGCTAGGGCTTTATTATCGGAACAATTAACGTGTAATAAATGATGCACTAAATGGGTGGCCACCACAGACAAATCTAAATAGATACCGCAAGTATCTCCATCCGTATGAAAACCAAGCGTGTAACTTTTTATGAACCTACCATAATGTCACAAGATTGATTTAGATAGGCTGGCATTAGATTTTTAACGTGAAAATGAAGCTGTCCTATTTGTCAGCCAAACATATCCCTTGCTACACATCTCTGGTGGACATGTAGCCTTATGCGAGTTCCCTGTCCGCGCGAAACTGTTTCAAAAGAATAACATTGTACCCCATTTTTGCACAGATTTTGACACGCGAAGTACATACACTCGCGTCGTCTACTTAGATGTATATGTGTGGTGGCAACACTATCATTTGATTTGAGCTAACGTCTTATGACATTAATAATGCCATTAGCAAATTAGCGCGCTAACATCGCGCCATATCTTCGTACTATGTCAAATACACGCTAATTAGTGACATTACACGCAGGTGAAGCATTAGTGGAACTATCATGAACCTAATGCGTTAGCGCATTAGATTGAGCAAGCAATCTGTGGGATTTGTGAAAACCTAAAAAATAAAACTGCAGCGATACGTTTGCTTGTGTAATTTCCAACTTTCAACATTACTGATTCTGCTTAACGAAATACTGTAATTTAGCTTTACTTAATATGAAATACAAAACTGGATAAATTGCTCCTTCAACAGACAAAATCTCTTATAAAACTGAAAAGCTAGGCGTCTGGACATTGAATGCCTGTCACATTTTCAAGCAAACAATTAATCATATTATTCTTAATATTACAAACAGCCAGTACTAAAAGACTGTGGCCAGTAAGTACATGAAACAGACAAATAAATTGGTGGCACGCAACTCGCCACAAATCATAGACAAGTCTTTCAATGTAATTATTTTTATCCTTTAAATTTTGTTCAAACTGTGGTATAATAAAATATGTTGCGTAAATTGGAACTTGAACGGAATGCATTCCCAAAAATCAAAATGGCGGTAACATACCAAAGTTAATTAGAAACTGTTGATTGCAGCCAATATGTATGGTATTGAAAACAGGTATGTTGGTTATCTGTTACTGGAAACTATTTAAACCCATTATTTATATAAAACTCAATCAAAATCAATTATTTAGCTGCATCGCTATTATATGAGGTCATGAATTCATTTATGTCAATGTTGACAAGTGTAAATTTTGACAGTGACAGATCAATTGTCAATTTTGACAGTTGGAGTTTGTATCGTGAATCTGTGGTTGGGTTTTATGTAAATATTTGATTGTTTAAATTAAGTATCAGAATGTTTAGAAGACACTAAATTATAATAATTATAACGTAATGCATTTATAACGCAACTCCTAAGAAATATGATAGCTTTTTATTTTGCTGTTAATTACGAGCAACAAATGCCCCCGATACTTTTGAACTTTGTCGCTTTCCTAATCAAATATTACATTAAAAAATTAATTGTTGAATACATTTGTCTAAGGAATTTAATATAAAAATATAACAAAGTTTACAAGTATGGTGAGACTAGTTTGAACTACATAATCACTGCTTGATTCTTCGTGTTATAGGAGTTAAAAAATATTTTCATACATTAATATAATACAATTAATTGTCGTCCCTTGTAGTTAGCCGTTGTGAATTATAATAAAATTGTATCATTGGGGACTAACAGCATTAAAGATACAATTATTTTTTATTAAATTTAATCGTTTATTAGAAATTTTCATCTAGGTTGTGTCTAAGATGCTGTGTATTACAGTTTATTTCGTGTATAAATTATATAAGTTTTATTTATTGTGATGTTTTTTTAATTATAAAATATGAAAAATCCCGGCTGTTAAACTAAAGTAATTGTGCTAGAAAATGGATAGTTAAATTTGCCTCTCATATGGCGACTGGACGAGTGCGAAAGAGACGGTTGTATAGCTATTTCGTGCATTGACAATTATATACTCGGACTGAAATATGCGTTCGCGCATTCCCTTTTAAAATGGCTTGTTATATTCGCGTTTGACGCAGCAGCGAAATAAATTTGTTGCATTAATATTCTTACTGATTATTCTACCGTGATATTGTAAACCATAATCGGTTGAGATTCGAAGCTTTTTGCTGTACTGAGAACCCATAAGGATTTCGTTCCTTAGACATTACAACTGTTTGGAAAAAAATGGAATAATTGTCCAAATCTGCAGTCCAGATGTTTTCGAATCCGTTCGACGTCTTATGAAATATATTTAGTAATATTTTGTGGCATTTTTATATGAATTTTGATGATGGTGCCGATTCTGTTGTAAATCGCACTAAACTAATTTTAGTCACATCACATCTCTTTCTTACAAACATTATTGAAAAAGGATAGAACATATTTAAAGCTGTCAAATTAGTCTTTGCCGATTTTATTTGCGGGTATTTAGACGTAAACGCGATAGATGGCGACTAAATTTATGTTGAAAACAAGCATTGGACTAATTTGACAGGACAAAATTTCTTCCTTTTCTTATGTTCTTTGTTAGAAAGAGTTTGTTAGATATAGTGAGACTAAATTAAGTTTAGTTGTAAACAACAGAATCAGCACCATTTTACAATAAATAATCACTTGTATGTGCCTAACTTATTCTGTGTGTGTGAAAACATATACTACAGGGTAGCACAAACTAATACATACAAGAGTTATTTATTCATAAATAAATCGCGAAAGAAGTTAATATTTTCCGACAAACAATTTTCAATTCTGTTTTATCTTGGTATTCTGAAATATAATTGCAGGTGAGAGTAAGCGAGACAGACGAAGCATGCTAAGGCGACTTGTTATCTAACTTTCATTGAACAGAGGATAATAGACCTTATATCAAAGATTTTAACTTTATTTCGGCTTAGCATACATGTGATGAACCAAAGTAGACTTTAAATGTGCGGTATAAGGTTCATAATCTACTATTCATTATGTGTTGAAGTTAGACAGTAAGTGGGAAACAATATTTAATTGTTCTTAAGCACTTTTTGTTTAAATCGTTATTGGTCATGAAATAATAAATAAATACCGTCGATAGATGAAGTAGATGTCATTCTGAAACTCTAATCGTGCTGACGCTGACAGCTGTCAAAATGTTATCATTGTAGTAGTTCATAATGCTATTGATATAAGGGTTAATTTGAATGTTATTCGGCACGCACTTCCCTGGGATGATGTTTGTGTCGTTAAAAAGTCTTTGCTGTGAGTTTTTTTATCGTTCAAATTATACTTTCGAGTAGAAACGATGGAGTTTGTTTGAAGCTGTCAATAGATGGCGTTGTTATTACCATTTGACATATGTTTAGAAAAGATCGGTATTGAATGATAAAAAACCTCATTGCTACCACAGGATATACGAAATAAATAATAATTAATATTATTATGCTTAACAAAATATAATAATAATTAAAAACAATGTAATATAAGTTATTTAACACCGTGCATAAACGTCTTGTATTATAAGTAGTTAGCGTTCAAAAAATTTAATATGTCGTATCTATACATATAATGTTGCCCTTTTTTCCTTCTTATTTTTAATAGGTTTTAATTTCATGCACGACTGTCAATCATATTGACATTTCGCAATGAATTTTAATCTTTAGTTCATTGTCTATAAGTGTCAATATGATTTAACAGTGTACATTTTTCGGGCCACAATCAAACCATACTTTCCTAATATTTAATCTTTATCTATTAATAGTTATTGTAACAAATTATTATTAATAATTATTATTGTGAAGTTGTACGCAATCGGTACGTTTTCATGCAAAATAAATTGTATTAATGAAATCATATTCTTTGTTTCATTGTGTATTCTATATTGTTTTGTATATTTCAGTAAATTCCCATATTTATGAGAATCCGATAATCATTAACATTGTTTCGTATTTTTCTGTGAGTACATAAAATCTTTGGATTATTAAATAAAATTAATTTTTTGAAAAATACTTCGACTAATTTATTAAATATTATGTATGAAAACGTAAAAATTACTTACTGCTTAATCCGGGGCAGGCGTCCCAAAATTGTATATTCCATATTTTCTTTCACATAATAAATAATAATAGTAGATTTTCAATTTTTAAATGCCATGCGTCAAATACAATGGTATAAATTGTTATTTATAATATATCAAACGTTAATCTGCTGTCATAATTTCGATAAAAGTTTTTGAATGGTTTATACATAAAGTCCTATTTTTGTGACCTTTGTTATTTATTTAAACTACGCAACTAACTTTAATGCAGTTTTATCATCATTTGGATAATTTCTTCCGAACGAATTATGTATATAATACACTGCCCACGACATCAGGGTGAAGCCGGGGCGGGTCACTAGTGCAAGGACTATTGAAATGTTTTTAGTTTAAAAAGAACATTAATTAACGAAATTGCATGGTTTTTATACGGTTTCATTTAGTTTTTTTTTAAATAGCATTTGACATAATTGCCTAATCATTGTATTTTACACACGGCAAAGAGTTACCACTCGAATCATTTACCAAAACAACCGTTCAATGGTTTGACAAATGATTCAGTGTTGACGAATGAAACAATTTTCAATTTTTGCTTGTAGGTAACATTTTACGATTATATTTTTGTTTGCTAATCCATTTTTCATGAAATCATGTAGTCGATTTGAAAAGGCCTCATTTTTTTTTGTATCGTTCTTTTCTTATGACTTGTTTTGCCAAGGACTATCTCGACAGTTTAATAACTGTAATGTTTTTTTAATAATTGGATAAATATTCAAAATAATTGAATTATCAAATAAAAGTGTTTGGAACTGTCGAGTTTGTATTCCTAGTATGAACTATACTGAATAATTGTAAAAATGTGTGACAGGCGTTTTCTGTAAATGTCCAGCAAAAATACAAGTGACATCATGACTTTAGAGAAGGACAGCGCTATAGCATAGCTTTTCTGTATAACTCTGTCTTTGTCGCACACTACTGTTTATTATGCTACGTGCGGCAATGTTTGGAAAAAACTAGAATCCCAATCAAAAATAGCCTTTATGGCTATATAGATAAAGACAGTAGCCTGTCACACACTGAATCATATATTGTTTGTATGGGTGTGTGTATGAGTGGTTCCATACATCGGTACGGTTGTTAGTTTTCATTATGTAAACATTATATGTAATGTATTTAAGTATATCACATTGAGACATGGCTTCTATGTACGTTCTATACTATATTATGTTAGCAATCGATGGATTTATAAGGAGAAAGTTTTAATAAAAAAATATTATGAAATTTAGTATGTGTTTTATTTTATTTGTCCAATGTATCCAATATTATAAATAAGTGAAGCAGAATATTCCTTACGTATGCGTGAGTATAATCAGTACTGGCCCAAAAATGCACAAGTGACACTGATCCTTATTAGCGAGCCATCCACTAACGTTCTTTCCCACCAGAATCTGAAATCGTTACGTTGACGGGCATTCCTCATAAAAGTCAAGCAAACCTCAAGAAATAATAGGATTGTGACCATACACTGACATTTAATCCTTAAGTTGGATCGGGAGTCGTAAAACCCAGGTGTTAAGATAGATAGTGATGGATATATTTAAAACCTAGGGTTTACGAGACGATTTAGGTAAACCTTTTCTAATAAGGGGGTTTCAGTTTGACAGTTTGCTAAGGTTAAATAAAATCATGTTAAAATTGGTAACTGTATTTATTATTATTTTCCACTATTGTTATAAATAATAATACACTTACATTTTGTCAGCCCTTACAAAATGTAAAATACATATTTATTAACATTCTGACAGTACAAAATCATAAACTAAACACTTACATTTTTTTGGCTATAAGCATTTTTATTTAAAAGGTCCAATTAAATTAAGTACGGTGCTTTTGATACGTTTATTCCTCAAAAGTCATATAAAAAACTATAAGGAAAATATTCTATTGTATGTCTATGTTCTGTGTCGATATTACGCAAGTAATAACAACATAGCAGACCGTGGTAGCAATATGAATGACAGATCAGCGCAAAACTAGCAGCGTGCAGTGTGAATAACACGAGACGTAGGTATAGTAAGCGGCACGAGTCGTGAGCACACTTTTGAACATAGTTTAAAAGTTCTTAAGAGTTAAGTTAATGTTGTTAAAATGTATATGAAATAAGGTTACGTGACCCTATTTCAATAAATGTATTTAAATGCTTGAACACTAATAACTTTTAAACTTATGTTTAAAAGTGTGCTCACGACTCGTGCCGCTTATTATACTTAGTATCTCCCAATTTTTTTAATTTAATAATTGTACCGCTGTTTATTTAAGTTAATGGTCTAAATTAAAACATTGAATTGATGTTCAATTTCGGAATTTGTGGGGATTTCCTTTTAACCATACGAGGAAATAATTTTCTTATTTTTTTTTAGGAATACTAATGAATGACTTACGTTTCCTCAAAAGCATACTTAATATAAGAGGACCTTAATTTTTTATAATTTAGATAATGTGGAAACATAATTGTAACAACTAATGTAACTTCATAAATATTTCATTATTTAAATACCGTAATTATTCCAAAATTATAATTCATTATAATATGTATTAAGGTTATATATATCTTAATTTTATAACAGGAAAATGTCGAATCTATCTAATAATTATTTTATAATTCGTAGCTATTCAACAACTGGAGTTTGTTCTCTCTGATAAATATATCATAAAATAAAATTAACCTCCATGATAGGGGTTCGATAAACACGTTTTTGGTATCTAACCATATTACAGGAAGGTACATAATTGCTCCAATTAATGTTACAGTAAATATCATTATTGTAGGTACCTATAGAATCATTGAATTGAATCTTTTTATAAAGGGCGTCAATCTTAAAATAACAAATAAAAGTATGTTTTATGTAATGACAATTTATTAAGTAGTTTTAAGACTTAAAATACCTTATATTTTGTACGTTCTAACAGTTGAATCATGAAATAAATTATCTACGATCAAAACAAAAATAAAATAAAAATAATAGCAAGAGATTCTAGTTACAGATATATTAATTATTTAAAAAAATGGCACTGGTAGTTATAATAAAACAGTGGAATAAATATTTACGTATAATAAAACAAAGAAAAAAAATTAAAACATACAATAGTATATATATCTTTTCAAAATATGGTTTCATTTAAACAAATATATGTTTGTACATAATATAGTTACTCGGGGATAAAAACATTTATATTTTCTTTATTTCTCTGTGAATTCAACGCTAGAATAAGCCTTAGCATATCTAATTGGCAAGGTGTATCTTATACATAGGATATGTCGTCGAAGTGAAGTCTTCTTGAATAAATATATAGTTTTAGTTAGTAAGTCTATAAATATTCTGGAATATTCGATACTGAAGACACTTAATTGCGCGATTCCATTTCCGAGCTCAAATCTGTAACAAAATAAAGCACAGTTTAAGTATGGGGTCATCATCATCATCATCATCAGCCCATAATGTCCCACTGCTGAGCACTGGCCTACTTTCACAATGAAGGTGAGAGAATGGGCAGATACTCCACCACGCGTGCTCACTGCGAATCGGTGGAGGTAGGCTAGTGGTCAAACTACAGTTGGAGTTCTCAAGCCACCTAGGAGGCCTCCAACTAGCTTAACGACTATCGCCATTAAGTGATAACCGGGACCAACGGTTTTACGTGCCTTCCGAAGCACGGAAAACGCTTGAATTGAAATAACACTCACTCATCCCGGTACCGTCAACACCGATGATTGCTTAAGAGTGCGTACAAAGTCAGAAAAATATGGCAATGTCAGATGAGAAAAACATATGTCTAATCTTCGCGTGGCATGAGACGGAGATAGCGTTTCGCGGAACAAAAATGAACTAAGCGCTTCTTATCTAAATAACTCGTAAAGTAAATTTAAAAAAATCGTTAGTAGCAGCCCTAGTCATATGTTAGTGATATTATTTATCGAATTTTTGTCTTAATTAGATACACCATGAACGAATAAAAACGAAAATTCATTATTATTAGAGGTAGCTTTGTGATTTTTTTCTATCGAGGAAATTTCATTCCATTATTTTTTTCAATCAATGTCAATTGGGGTGAGGATGCTATATTTATGCATGACAATGCCCGACCTCATACCAGGTTGAATTGTGAATGACTACCTTCAAGAGATGAACATTACTCGTATGGAGTGGCTAGTACGCAGCCCGGATATCAACCCGTTCAAGCATGTTTGGGACGAGCTAGGGAGATGCGTAAAACAACGAAAGCCTCCCCCAATCACGCTTTGTGAGCTCAAAATTGCTCTCACAGAGGAATGGGAGAATATTCCCCAAAATCGTATAGTAAGGAACTTGGTATACAGCATGCCAAATAGAAGCACGAGGAGGCAATGCAAAGTATTAAAATTCAAGAAAATCGTAATGTTGTTAAAAAAAATCATGTTTCCTATTTTTGTTATAAGGCGAGATCAACATTTTTTTTAAATGTAAATAATCAAAATATGGTGACTTATAAATTTAATTACTTTCAGTTATTAAATATTTATTGAGTATTTAAATATTAAACACAATTTATTTCATTCTTAGTTTCCGAGATTTATAGGTTTCTTTAAGTGACACGTATTCATTGCTCTCGAGTGTATGTATCTACTATAAGTACCTTCCTATCAATATTGGGAAATTGCTCAATTAAATAGACAAATTAGAAACAGTATCAATAGCTCTTGTCGAAGAGTAATCTACTAACTGATTGATGAATTGACCGTAGGCCTATCTAACTTGTATACCTACGCTTAGGCCAAGAAAACTCAGAACAATTCTCAAGAATAGGTAGATGGAAAATAAATCTAATAGTCCAGTCATATTAGGGGCTTAGCCTCGGAATCAGACATAAATGGCTGGAAACTCTTATGCACCTTCATTTCGGCGCTCTAAAAGTTGTCTCAAAAGTCACATAAAATATTGTGTACTACGTTGTAAGTTATTCAAGGTAAAATTCGTAAGTGCCTTATTAGAGCATTTTAATAAACGATTTTTGAATTTATCACTATAAATGTTAAAAGGATAAGTTTGCGACAAACTTTGTTCTAAACATTATTTCATGTGCTGAGCCGTTTTTGGGACAGTTTTTTGTAGTGTTTTAGCGGCTTTATGGTCAGACTGGCCAAACACAAGCTTCCCTCCTCTTTATTATTCTCTAATTAATAAAGAAACAAAAATCTCACCATCACTCCACTTCTTGCCTCGCATTCCGATGAAACCCATCTGGCTCTTCCTCTTCGGCAGAGGTCCGTTATCAACCAAGAACTTGATCTCCTGCGTGCCGCTGTTCTTCAAGTCTTTCTTGCCACGGACCCCGATGAACTTCCCACGGAACGTCAAGTCATAAGGCCTTTTAATCTCAATAGATTTCTTCCCACGAACACCGAAGAACTGATGGATATTCGCTCTTTTGCCTATTTCATTTGCCTCGTTCATTTCTGATTCCTCGATCTCATGCGGTCGTTCAGCCTTTAGAAGATATTCTGATAGAAGCTGGTTTAAGAAAGGGAACGGTTCGTTTGGGTTCTCGTTTGCTGAGTAGTCGATTTGACCAATCAAAGAACCATCTCTCTTTGGGTATTCTAAGTCTTCTGAGTACAGATTCGAGTAAATTTCTTTCTTCCCCCTCATTCCCATGAATCCGACGGGTGCCGCCCGTTTGATGGTCTCGTCAGATGTATCCAGGAGGTCGTAGATGCTCTTCTTTCCTTTAACCCCAACGAAGAATTGTGGTTTCCGCTTGTATAATTGGTCAGGGTTTTCTTCGTCCAGGTACTTCTTCCCACGCATGCCCACGAAGCCTGTGGGGACGCGCTTGACCATCTCCTGGGCTGTGATGATGGAGGTCAGCTGGAGTGTGAGGAAGAGGAGGCAGGTCCTTGATGTACCCATTATTGATGGATCTGTAACAATAAATAAATTTTGTTAGAATTTTACTCAAAGCACTTCCATATTAGCTATTCCTTTTGATCCAAGAATGGAAAATCGTTTGTGTTTTTTAGAGTTCCGTGGCCAAATGGCAAAAAACGGAACCCTTATAGATTTGTCATGTCTGTCTGTCTGTCTGTCTGTCTGTCCGTCCGTATGTCACAGCCACTTTTTTCCGAATCTATAAGAACTATACTGTTGAAACTTGGGAAGTAGATGTATTCTGTGAACCACAATAAGATTTTCACACAAAAATAGAAAATAAACAATTAATTTTGGGGGTCCCCATAATTAGAACTAAAACTCTAAAAAAATTTTTTCATCAAACCCATACGTGTGTAGTATCTATGGATAGGTCTTCAAAAATAATATTGAGGTTCCTAAAATATATTTTTTCTAAACTGAATAGTTTGCGCGAGAAACACTTCCAAAGTGGTAAAATGTGTGTCCCCCCCCCCCCTGTAACTTCTAAAATAATAGAATGATAAAACTTTATTGATACCAGATTTAGTACGGGAATTATGATTTGAAGGCATACGTGGTAAACTGCCGATTCTGTTGTAAATCACACTAAACTAATTTTAGTCACATCACATCTCTTTCTTACAAACATTATTAAAAAAGGATAGAACATATTTAAAGTCAAATTAGTCTTTGCCGTCTTCTATTGTGGGTATTGGGACGTAACCGCGATAGATAGCGACTAAATTTATATTGAAAACAAGCATTGAACTAATTTAACAGGACAAAATTCATTCAACCTTTTCTTATGATCTTTGTTAGAAGGAGGCATAGTGAGACTAAATTAGTTTTGTTGTAAACAACAGAATCAGCACCATTGTATTACTATCATAAGTCCCTTGAGTTCCCCATTGTTAGTCCTCAAAATCCAAACAAACGTACATCCAGTATTCTGCCTTACTTACATTAGGTACGTTACTCAAATACCCACCGTAACGCCTAAGGCCTAACTAACCATGCGTCGTGTCTCAAGGGACAGTCGAATGTGTGCACACGGCCTAATGTCACGTCACTTCGTACTGTTTGTCTAATGACTACGATATTAGTTGATGATGTTAAATTCATGTTTAGTTTCTCAGTCTTTTGTCAAGGTTTTACTTATATTTTTAAGGTTACAAAACATCGGTATTTGTAATAGTATTTTAGCATATCCATCGTCCGACAAAGCCAAAATTTTGTACGATTTACTTAAATTAGGATTAAGTTCATAACTGTTTTATTCTATATCTTTTTCACATTAATTTTGTATCTTCATAAGGCGATATGGTCGCTCAGCGACAAAGCCATTCAATAAAAAAAAAAAAAGGTTACAAAAATGTTTGTACGAAATTCAAATAAGAAGTTACCAGGAAAACATTTTAAAAATAATTTGTATTTTTTCTGGTGAGTATCTAATTATGGTTTGTCAAAGATAGCTTGATCTCTGCGACAGTTGTTTGAGTCATATGAAAATTAACCTTATAGTCTTACAATAAGGTTCATCTGTTTAATATGTGGTTGATTTGATGATGACACAGATAAACCTTATGCTAAAGCCATAAGCTTAATTTTCCTATGACTCATACAACTGTCGCAGAGTTCACGCTATCTTTTATAAACCATTGAAAAAAAGTTCCCTGAAAAATTTACTAATATTTTAAAGGTAAGTATTGCATGAAATTATTTTTATTAAAGATAACATTAAGTTAATGAACATATATTAATTCCATTATATTCGTAAAATCAACAATCAACTGCTAATACAATAATACTCAAAAAATATTAGATAAAATAATTTTCAAATTATCTTAATTTTATGTTATGAAAAAATATAAAAACTCCAAAAAAATACCATTGTATGAAAAGCTTAGAAACCTTAATAACATTACTGAGTATTGTGTACTCAACAATAGGTACACACAGTATTTTTGAAGGAAACCAAATATTAAATAACATAAATACATTATTTGAAGATTTAATAAACCAGATACTCGTATATAACAGTCAATATAAATAAAAATGAACATAAACACAGAAGGAAATGTTATGTAGAAACACGTACAAATGTGACCTTTTTGTTATAAGGAAATATAACGACTTATCCGAATATTTGGAAGAAAGTTGACGTAACTAAGTTTTATGGTGTAATCGTCTTTGTGTTACCACAGAGTTAATAGAGTTATGGTGTAATATTAACACATTATCTGGGGGCCAAGTCTGTTAAAATGTCATACTAACACGATACTATTGCAATGCTATTATCATTGAGCCGATGTGCGCAGTCTACTAATTCATAATGGTCTCATAATGAACGAAAAGTATTTTATTACCAAAACTGACAACTAAAAGATCATTGTGGCACGATTTTAGTATCAGTGGAAAATCAT